>CM067298.1:113919850-114403789 GCA_034231615.1 Meghimatium bilineatum | reverse complement strand
TGGCAAGATATACACAAATATGTATATGTGTACAACATTTACATCTGGGGCGACTCGGATTTTTGTGTGTCCGTACGTGATTTCGAACCTATAACCCAGTCATAGTAAAGAACCTACTATCAATTAGGTTACCGCGCTCCTCTGTAAACTGAATGATGTGTATAATTCTACCACTGTGCTAGTATCTAACGATTTGTGGTTATATACGTATTATAAGGCACGGTAATTAAAGATACTCCTGTATTGTTCCAATGTTGATATATGGATGTGAAAGTTGGAAATCGACCTAAGCAATAGATACAACATTAAAATCATCGAAAAAAATTTACTCCGAAAAATGTTGAACATAAAATGGAGCGACTTCGATAATTAATTATGTGGTTCAGTCTCCAATGAGGGGTTATGGTATCAGGGATTATGGTCGGGATTGATCAATGATTCGGTACTGAGAAAATGCAAAAGCGATGTTGGTCTTGCGCTTCCTGATCAACCACTGGTCAAACTGTTCTTGGTCAACCACTGGTTATGAAGCTCAGCACGTATGTGAAGACAGTAATATGAGACACGTATTCATAACTCAGTTTAACACTGGGATATGATATTGTTCCAACGGCAGAAAATGTGTTGACCCAAATTGCCAGGCGAGAAGGTGCCATCTGAGCGACTTGATTCAAATGACTTGCTGCATTATTTTTTTCCATGTCACTCTGTTGGCTATGGGATTATACACAATTAATGTTACGTAACATTTAAAGATTTTGTTAACTTCTTGGTGATTATTAATTCTGTCACTTTTTAAAATTATATTTTGCTTCTTGTGTCATATATATATATATATATATATATATATATATATATATATATATATATATATATATATATATATATATATATATATATATTACATTTACATAAATTGTTAACTTCATGGGGTTTATAATTATGTCACTTTATAAGATGATATCTTGCTTCCCGAGGCAGTATACATTCAATATTACATTGCACTTAAAGATACTGTTAACTTCCTGAGGTGCATTATGGACAATTCTATCATCGCTAGTTACATGTGACATCATGGATCTATATAAATCATATACTGTATGATGGTTAAAGATACATTTTACTTACTTCGGCAATAAAAAAAAATATCAAGCATTTATTTGAAAAGCTGAGCTATGTAGTCGATAATTGTTTATTTAATAATGAAAATGGTAGGCATTACCTGACAAATAGGAGAATGATGCAGTAACATATATATATGAAGTGATAACATCAATAATAAGTAATGAAATGTTACTTTTATTAAAATTCTAATACGTAAGGACAAATAAGTAATTATGTGTTTGTATCGTTTGTACACCATTTATAAGAACAGATGCAATGTGATATCATCAACTTGCAACAAGAACATAAGATACACTCTATAGAAATCTGCTCAGAAGCTGGTAACACAATTATATAATTGGAGTAATTGTGCGCTTCGTAGAATTCTAGTAAATTCCTTGTATATAAAGCGAATTCCAGGAAATATAAAATGTTGTGAATTGTAATAACAGTACGAAAATTCCATCACATATGGCACGTGAGTAATGTTACACATAATCATCATCACGTGTCTTCTCCACATCCAAAGTTGGCTGCAAAAGACCACCGCTATCTTGTCTCTTGCCTTGATAGTGTATTCTGATAAACCGTATACTATCGATCTTAAGCTGTTTCACTCCCACTTTCATCTGTGCGTATCTCTTACTCCCCAACCCTCGACTCTACCTTCAAGTAAGTTCTTCTACGCGGTGCCATGTCTTTTAATGTGTCCAAAATAGTTAATATGTTTGATTTTTATATCCTTTAATATTTATTTCTTCGTATGCAGTGTTGTCAGAACCACTCCCTTGCTCTCTTCTCTTTCCATGAAGTTCTCTCTATGCTTCTATATATCCACATTTCAAAGGCATCAAATATATCTTCAATATGATTGCTCATTATCCATATTTCTGAGCCATACGTTAAAATAGAATGTTAACAATTTTATAATTTTCAATTTGTGAGCCTTACGTGGTGACGCGTAATTAAGTAGTCACATTTCATGTTACTGTCCATAGATCACACAAAAAAACCCGAGAAAGGAAATTACCATTCAGCCGTCACACATGTTTTTTATGAACAATTAATACGCTTATTTAATTCCTGTGTCATTCCAGTGCTGTAAAATGGATGTAAGAGCTGGAAAGGTTCTTTATCTTCAGAAAGGAAACTACTGATTTTCGCTAACACATGTCTAGTAGGATAACTATCACCCATTGGAGTGAATTCTAATCAAGTGATAAAATCAGAGAGCTGACACATCTTATATGCTGAAACTTCATCACATATGTTAATAGAAAATGCCGTTGGTCCTACATCGGACATCACCTAAACATCACCTAAACATCAAAATACACCACCTCTCTCTTGAATGGATACCTACAAGGAAAAGAACCAGGGGTATACCAAATGAAACACTCAGAAGAACGGTAGCCGCGTAACGCAGGGATTAGCACATTGGCTTCGCATATGAGTGGTAATGGGTTCATTCCCCCAGTTGAGATGGAAATGTTTTTCAGATCGCAACGGTTCCCATGTCGACCCAGCCTTAAACGGATACCGGATTAATCCGGGAAGTAAATACTGCGAGAGAGAGAAGATAGCTACCGCCCTCATTTGCAGAGCCTCTGAAATGTGAGATCGCTAACATCTCACACCCCTACGGCATTAATAAATGCACTGGGTTACTTTACATTTTTACTCAGAAGAAAAATACTTAGAGAAAATAAACCAAACAATATTCATAATATTTAAGAAGTGCACAGAATAGTGTTGAACAGACATAATTGGAGAGATCTGACCTCTGCTCTATACTCTCACTTTAGCGCCAAGGAAAATGAATGTCACACATGTAAAACTCTTGTGTGCCACGACATGGGTGTGGCAAGGTCTTTTCAATTATACAGTCCTGTGAACGTGTCGGTTTATCATCCAAACGTGACGCTATTAGATGGTTTGTGATTTTCATTGGCTGTCGACAAAAAGTATATACACACACACACAAAATTATGGTCAAGCAAATAAGCGTCATTTTTCTAGAAAAAAAACGATGAATCCACAGTTCTGTATTTCGCAAAGGACTCAACAGTGATATTCTTAACTAAAGCAAAATTTCGTGCCTGTTCTAAAAATGATCAATGCTGTGAACTAGTGTTAAGCTGTCTGAAAGAATTTACCCGACATATCAATTGGGTGACCTTAAAGCAGGTCATTTTATCTGAATTCCATCCAAAATATCTTTAGTTTCTTGCAATCTCCTCTGTCGTGATGTTCTTGACATTTCCAACAAACAACTTGCAACCATCGATGGAATATATCAATGTACACAACAGCGTACCAAATCTATCGCAGAAACTGAACATGCCCAGTGAAGCTGAAAAAGTCAATAATCGTGGACATGATTGAGGTAAATTAAATAGAGCATCAACACATGAAGCGGAAGTGACGTGTTTAAGCGTTGTTTCCAAAGTTACACGTTTATTACATATCATTAAGAATATAGGGTGTCTACAAGCTCACTGGCACTGAATTTGAATAGCAATACACGTGCTCAATGTGACATCATGTGTTTCCATAGTTCAGTGTACAGCTCTACTCAACATATTGCTGTTACCTGCAGAGTTACCTTGCATTCAGAAGCTGGTCAGGAATGGTTCTAACCGCTGAACATGGATTCATTCTGGTGCAACAAGTGGTTGAGGACAGGGTTAAATAGATATGTTATTATACAAATTTGTGTTGGTGTTTCCTGAAGGACAATTTTCAACAGTTGCTGAAGAATAACTTCACTGTGCTACACTATTAAGACTTTACCCTAAACGCATTTGACATGAGCAGTAGTATTTTACATAAGTGTTGTTGCATCAATGGATCCACACATTCCCAAACTAAATATCCACAACTTGCGTGATCTAATGTCTCCAGTAAAGTAGATGATAGTACAGCGACGTTATATGACATCCCGTACAAATGTATATGACAGATACGCTGATTTTTTTCCATTACAATTTCTACACACTATAACAAAGAGTAATCAAGAAATCTCCCTGGCGTAGTGGTTAAGTAGTTCGCCTTGTGTTAAAGAGGTCACGGGTTCGAATCAGGCTCGTGTCATCTTGTTTATAAGGTGGATTTTTTTTCGGAGATTATTGTGGATTATCACTTGAAGCTACGGAGTTACGTTCTATGAGTGGTACTCTCGACAGGAGGCGTGCCTTCTCGCAGAGAGGGACGGAGTACATATAGGAAACCGAGTACAGTGAAGTCAATCTTCTACGGCTTTTAAACCCTTTTTAATCCAGAAATGCACCTCCAGTGTCGGGAAACAACCCGATACCGGAGAAGCTAAGGCTAGGGTAACACGGTACATAAATCAATAAGAGCGAGTATATTTATATGTGTTACCAATATATGTGTAAACAAAAGATACTAGCAACGAGATACAACAGCTGACGACTTTTCGACTAACAAAAGTAACATGGCTTTACATTAAAAAGTAACATGGTGTGACAATATTGGAAGGAAGTGATTACATCAATGTATGAAAAATATCATGACTACTGAAATGCTATAATGAAAGGAAAATTCCTACAAGATGAGAGAAAAAGCACAAACAGGAAGAAGTAGACAAGAGAATGATATAGAGAGATTAGAATGAGTGAGTTAATCAAATAAATTACTTAGCTCAGTATAAGCACTAGTGTTCAGCTACTGAAACCAGCAGACATGGAGATGAAATAGACTACAAAGGCCAAAAGGTTTCATGTACCAGAAGTCACGTGATATACGTGCGATAAACAGAAGAGGGTATACTAATAATAATAATAATAATAATAGTAATATTGATAAGACTCCTAACCCTTCACGGTCGTAAGGGTGTCATACTTGATAATTCATCACAAACACCTCTATCATCAACCGTTCAGAGGAGTGTACAAAAATCACACTCACACCATTCCTCGATGATATCAATCCATGTTTTCCTCTCCCCATAATCTCCTCCTCCACCCTCCCCCCTTTCGACTGTTTTGTAACATAATTTTATAAATCAAGTCATGTTTTGTTACATGTCCAAACAAATTTACTCCGTTTCAGCACTGTCAAGAGTAGTTCTTGATAACCTACAATTGTGTTTATTTATTGCCGGACAAGCATATTTGTCTTCTGTGCTATATAACTAATCTTTAATAAACGTTTGTAGCTCTTGTTTTCAAGAGACTGAATCCTTCTTTCTTTGTTCGGGTAAGAGGCAGCGGATGATTTGAGACAGAAGGAGAGTATAGGTGGGTGGAATTGAAAATAATATCTAAAGGGCCAAGATACCTGCGTCAGGTCGTGATGACTTGCTTACCAGATCTGCAACTAACATTAGGGCTGTAAAGTTCTAATATTACCCCAATTTGGACTAACGTCCACGGTACCTCACCGTAAGAAGTACATTGAACTTAACCAAAGTATAGCATGCCCCCGAACAACAGACAAAGAATAGTGACTCCCCGACTAGCCTGGTCGGTGCGAAATCTGTGACATGGATGAGGATGGAGCTGGGACATGGACATCACAAACCACTGAGAGTTGAAGTGACAAGGCTAGTCGGATGGGACGTCGAAAAGCACGGACATACCGAAATACGTAGATATCACCAGCCAATATGTCACCTATACCACAACATAGGTAAATCTAAGATGGGGGTAATAGTAACTGTAAATAAGAGGATTGTGGTAGTAGTAAGCGTATATAAGAGGATTGTGGTAGCAGTAACTGTATATAAGAGGATTGTAGTAGTAGTAACTGTATATAAGAGGATTGTGGTAGTAGTAACTGTATATAAGAGGATTGTAGTAGTAGTAACTGTATATAAGAGGATTGTAGTAGTAGTAACTGTATATAAGAGGATTGTGGTAGTAGTAACTGTATATAAGAGGATTGTGGTAGTAGTAACTGTATATAAGAGGATTATGGTAGCAGTAACTGTATATAAGAGGATTGTGGTAGTAGTAACTGTATATAAGAGGATTGTGGTAGTAGTAACTGTATATAAGAGGATTGTGGTAGCAGTAAGCGTATATAAGAGGATTGTGGTAGCAGTAACTGTATATAAGAGAATTGTGGTAGTAGTAACTGTATATAAGAGGATTGTGGTAGTAGTAACTGTATATAAGAGGATTGTGGTAGTAGTAACAGTATATAAGAGGATTGTGGTAGTAGTAACTGTATATAAGAGGATTGTGGTAGTAGTAACTGTATATAAGAGGATTGTGGTAGTAGTAACTGTATATAAGAGGATTGTGGTAGTAGTAACTGTATATAAGAAGATTGTGGTAGCAGTAACTGTATATAAGAGGATTGTGGTAGTAGTAACTGTATATAAGAGTATTGTAGTAGTAGTAAGTGTAAATAAGAGCCTACGAACAGAACCAAAATGTCCGCATATAAAGGGGCGAAGGTAGGGAAAGAAGAGAGCCCAAGAAAAGTACTTATAAGTACAAAAGTCCACCCGATCACATGCTTCATAAAAATGCTCCATTATATACATGACTAATGAGTAGGTGATACTAGAAAAGAACAGTGAACGAGTGATAGAAGGCGGGAAGAGTGGAAATTAACGAATGTGAGAGTTCGGGCAGATGCTTTGGCCTTATTTTATTTTCTATTCTACCCGCCTACACCATCCTTCTGTCTCACATTGTTCGTTACGTATAATTCTCTTTAGTTTATTGCACGTTTATAACGTGACTTCTGGCACAGGAAACATCTGGTCATGTTACGTGTATTCTGTTCCATTTTAAATTATATTGGTTTCGGAAGCTGGGCACTAGACCTTCTACTGAACTGATTTATTTTATTATCTCACACATTCTCATCGCCCTCTTTATTATTCTCTTGCTCTTCCGTGTCTGTCTTTCTCCTCATATGCTGCTTGCCGTCGTGTCAAACTTTGCTTTAATCTTTAATAACATCATCATCATAGTGCCGTCTCCGCAACGAAGGTTGGCTGCAACGTATCTCCATCTCCTGTCTCTTGTCTTGGTGATGCACTCTGCTAGACTGTAACCTGTCCATCGTGTGATGTTACTCTCCCACTTGTATCTCTGCCTACCTCTTGCTCGCTTCCCTTTGACTTTACCCTCAAGTAAGGTCTTCAATAAGTCTTTTAATGTGTCCAAAGTATTTTATTTGCCTGATCTTTATTTCTCTTAGTAGTTCTTTCTTCATATTAAGTGCCTTTAGCACCTCTTTATTTGTTTTCTTCTCTTTCCATGATGTTCTCCCTATTCTTCTATATACCCACTTCTCAAAGGCATCAATTTTGTCTTCTAATTGTTTATTTAGTGTCCATGTTTCTGAGCCATACATTAATATGGAATAGATGTAGCATTTTATAATTCTTATTTTTAACTTGTTTGTAATTTGTTTAGATATTAATAATTTCCTCATGTCATTGAATCTTTAATAACAGTTGATGCCAAAATGTTAGCGTGCTGTGTGAGTGACACTGATAAATATGATATAAGGCCCAGGACGGCGCACTCGCAATATGAGACAATAGAACAATGACCTAGGGAACCTACTACCCGAATTAAATGCATGAAAACAATGGATGTGTTGGGTCTTGGATGTCCCGGTCACAAAATGAACCAACCGAGGCGCACATAACACAGTTCAATGGTGGCACTTGCAGTACAACGTACTTCACGCGCCCAGGCGGAAATCACACGATTTATTCGATGTTTTTACAAGAGAACGAACACAGAAGAAGAAGAAAAAGAACAGTGACCGTTCGCAGAATTAATCATAACCCCAATCGTGGCGTTTTTTTTAATTGTTGTTGGGCTCTCGATTTGACACTATTTATATACTTTATGCACCTGTATGTCAAAAATAGTCAAGTCCGACCAATATATCTCAAGGAAATAGGCTCCTTAACTCATGTTCACGCGTATGTGAAATGTTGTTATTGGAGAAGATATATGATATATGATATATGACGTACACTGATCAGTAGAGTTGATAAAATATTAAACTAATACATAACATTACTTATGATGGATGTATCGAAACAGAGACGGAAATAAACAGTGACACAACGGGTCTCCGTTATCTGGATTGCATTCTGCTGTGTATCTAATAATTATCTTTCCTGAAATTGTATCCGCCTAGAGATTGATAACTATGAATATGGTTTTGAACCGAAAACATTTCACTCCTAGAACCACATTGGTGCTAGGTGCCACTGGCAGATATCCATGGATAATCATGTGTATGGATACTACCGTACATCTCGTTTCTGAAATATTTTTTGGCTGTGCCGTACAGACGTCCTCTTTCTATTACGATCACACTTAATACTTAACTCTCTAAACTTCAGGATAGATGTGTCATCAATGGAGATTGGATTATAACACTAGTACACTTCAAACAGGCTCCCGCAAAGCAGTTTCAGAATATCACCACTAACCATTGTCAACTCCCCGTCTATCGATACATAAAAGCCAACCGTGCCTGCTCTCTCATTACTGAATAGAACATCATGTGCCAGGCAGTTTGATACTTGTCAGTTCTCACGTAACTGTTAATGTCACCCACTCCTAACAACACATCCACTCCTAATAACACCTGCCATATTTGGTCTTCCGCAATATGGGATGGGAGACCGTCTACCTACAACTTCTGGCTGGGAGACTGACACAATGACCTGTTTGTTTTCCAGAGTATGGACTGGGAGTCTGACACAATGACCTGTTTATTTTCCGGAGTATAGTCTGGAAGTCTGACACAATGACCTGTTTGATTTTCCGGAGTATGGTCTGGAAGTCTGACACAATGACTGTTTGTTTTCCGGAGTATGGACAGGGAGTCTGACACAATGACCTGTTTGTTTTTCGGATTATGGACTGGGAGTCTGACACAATGACCAGAAAGAAGTCAGACAATGCTGTCCTTGTCTCATACTTGTACAACATCTATGCGGAAAATATAAGGAGAAACGTGAGACAAGAAACAATGGTGCCTGATTTCAGACTCGCAAATATAGGAGGTATGCAGATACCAGAAATTAGATATGCAGACGACATAGTGCTATTAACAACAAACGAACACGAACTGCAGAACATAATTAAGTCAACCCAAAAGTTCAGCGAACAAAATTTGTTCTTAAATATAAAAAAGACAAAAATAATGACAACTGACAAAACTAAATCAAGACCCAAAATTAATATTGAGAACTGCAATTTAGAAGAAGTGACACCTTTTGATTATTTGGAAACTAATATAAACAATGCGGGTGATTGTGCAGTTAAGATTAAGAGAAGAACAGCGATGGCGATGGCAATATTATATTATAGATAAAGAAACTATGGCAGGGTACTAACATAACAGCCAAATTATGTTTACTACGAACATGTGTGATTCCTGTGGCGACATATAGCTGTGAAGCATGGACACTATATAAAACAGTGGCCAAGAGAATACAATATTTGAATTAAAGGGTTATGGATGATTTTTGAGAATACTATGGACAGCAAGGAAATCAAACCAGGAGGTTTTATAAACAATTAACGTCCAGGAAGGCTAGATTCTGAACACCAAATTAAAGAAAAAGCTAGTTTTTTCGGTAACGTTAAGAGACAAGACGGGATAATGTTACTGGAGGGGATGATAGCAGGCAAAAGGGGCAAAGATCGCCAAAGACGCCGTTGGACAAAAGACATTCAAGAATACCAGCGAATGTCACTAGAAGAGGCAGGGCAACTTGCTCAAGACCGCGGAGAATTCAAGAGATCCATAGGGAAGACTGCGTTTTGAGACAGATTTTTGAGACTCCTTTTGAGACAGACCACTAAAACTGCGTACATATACTAGACCCCCATCGTGAAGAAATATAACTTTCTTTACTTACACTCTAACGACAAAAAACACATTGAGACGGTTATGAAAATTAAGGTATTTTTGTTATGATCGACAATATTGTTAGAACTCATATCAGGTTAAAGGTGTAAATAAATTGTGACGATTTGAACAGTAGTCAGTCCGTTTCGCTCCAGGTATATCAAATTGTATGAAACTGCTCGCCTAATTACCAATGAACTTTTATCCCTTTTTGTTGTTGTAAAGTACAGTGCATACCTTCTCTGTATGTTTCCTTTCATTGAGTATATACTCGTAAATACCAAACTTGTAAGAGACACAAATTTATAAAATATTTGTTTCTCTCTGCTCTCTGTCTCAGGTCACCTGTCTGAAACTTGTCTCAGGTTTCAATATTAATTTCATTTATAGAGCGTGCCGTCCACTGGAGATTACACCTCTCAAATTGTGTCTTTTAGTGCATCTCCTTGCTCTAATTCCGATGCACTTACACATTCATGGGTGGATCATGTGGTACGTATGTCAGATCATCGCTGTACAAAGATACACAACCAGGCTACGCCATACCTGTTCGCAGAACCTAACACAAACCACAATAAAGTCCTTTTCAGGACTACAGCTAGAAATCACAGCTGCAAACCGGCTGCAAACCGGCTGCATAATAAAATCATCGCGATAATCAGGAAAGTACGCCACAACAAAAAAAAACAAAGTTCGCTCTGATATAACCAGAAAAATGAAATCATTCCTAACTTGAAATGGCGTGTCTCGTGCAAATGAGACGAAACAAATAATAAACAAACAAATACCAAAGATACTTCTTTGTTGTGAGTTACGACGGGTATACGTTCTCAAGGTAGTCAAATGAAGCGCTACAATGACTCGTTAAAGAATGCAATGAAAGATTCGAAATAAACCACAATACATGGGAAGACGCAGTACAAAACAGTGCTACATGACGCTCTACGGTAAAGAAACATTTTTTTTTAATGAGAAAGGCAGCAGCTCAACGATGGGGAGTAGCTAGAAAGGAACGGGTATATTAAACACCACCTTTAGTCAACATTGCAATCCCAGCTTCCTTATGATTAATTATTTGGCTCAGGCAATGACTGATTAGCCATCTGTAAACTCATAGTAAAGACATACATTTAACAAACTAAATTACATAGAGTGCATGTAACATATGGTCATCATCACTTGTGACGGTGGAACAAAAGTTGTGGTTAGAGTCAGTGTCGGACCTCCTGTTTCAGTGGGCTGCTTTGAACGATATGCTCCAGAGTGTTGGTTCCTCTCCACATATACAGTATGTGAAGTCTGTGACAGTTGAATCGGCACAATTTTAATGTATATAGAAAACAATGAGTCAATCAACATATGACACAGGTTTTATGTATAAAGAAGACAGAGTCAAGCAACATAGGACAAATTTAATTATATAAGGTCAGTGTTCACTACAGCCAATAAAGTCCATGGCTAAAAAAAAGCGCATAAGTTACGGGTAAATTCTCTATAAGTGAAAAACGGAAATAAATATGTGAGAAGTATTGCCAATATTAAAGTACACGACATACTAACAAAAATCACAAAACAGACGACGTTTCGACTAAACAGTATTCATCAGCGCACACAAAACCTACAAAAACGAGTAATTCACAGAGACACATATAATAATGTAACGATGATAGCAGTGACTAAGAAGACCAGATGGTAGAAAAAAATTATATCGTGCCATAGAATGCAATATAGGTATAATTGTCAAATGTAAGGTAACGACTAAGGAGAAAAGGGTGAGGAGGGGGGCAGATTAAAAAAAGTATAGTGTCAAGAAACGATGACAATCTTAGAATAAAACGACAGGGCATACACAAGAAATATGGGTATCAGAGAAATCAAATGGAACAGATAGAAGGACACTGGCATGACCAATGACCGTTGAGGGGGGGGGGAGATTTTAGGGGACGTAACAGGATATCTAAATGAAAGGACCGACAATTCAAACGTGATTAGTGGAAGTCCATGCACTAAATAGTTTGTATGTAAGTGGACTTGAGGGCTAACACTTTCAAAGAAAGCCAGTGGAAGTTATGGTAAAGTACCAATTAACTTGAACCAAAAAAAGACTGGTAGAAGTCATAGGTGAAAACTACTTGATATCTACAATAGAAAACGTATGTATAACTAGTATTTTTTATCTATGTTTACCGCATTTCCTCCCCCATCTCCTTAGTCATTACACTACATTCGGAAATATTCATATGTTGCTTTCTATATCACCATATCATCTTTCTATGTGATGATATCATCTTTCTATGCCATCTTATATGTCATTTTTGTCTATTTCAGTTGAAAAACGTTGTCCGTTATTGTTGTTATTGTTAACATATGCTGTACTTAAATATTGGCGACATTCATTATATATTTCCTCCTGTTTCCTTAAATCACCCCATGTTACCGCAGCCTTCACACGTCTGATAGATTGGGTTGTTCGCCAACACTGGATGAATATTTATCTATTTATGAATTCTCTATAGTCAGTTTCTTAGATTTCCAGTCTCTCACATGTAATATCAATATGACTAAGATGGTTATAATGTAGTCAATATGACTAAGATGGTTATAATGTAGTCAAAATGACTGAGATGGTTATAATGTAGTCAATATGACTAAGATGGTTATAATGTAGTCAATAGGACTAAGATGGTTATAATGTAGTCAATATGACTAAGATGGTTATAATGTAGTCAGTATGACTAAGATGGTTATAATGTAGTCAATATGACTAAGATGGTTATAATGTAGTCAATATGGCTAAGATGGTTCTAGTAGAATATCTATATCTTCCTTATATTCTATTTCAGGAAAACTTGAATTCCACTAAATTGCGATTTCCGTAATGTCAAATTTGACACATGAATCTGCCCGAAGCGTAATGATATCGTTTCTGTTAGATACGAGTGGGTTCAAATGTAAACCTCTATATAGGTGTGATAGACATTATAATAAACACGTGTCTTGTAATATGTTAAATATTGTTCTGAATGTCAAGGGTGTCCTTGCATGTGCCATACTGGTGCAGATGAGCAATGTGGACATCATTATGGAGAATAGATAAAAGCGAGTTTCTGAAAGGCATAAATATCTCAGAGTAAATATGAATTAAATCCATTAATTTATTAATGATGTATGACAAATGTCTACAAGGTTATCATCAGGCTCGGTAGAGTAAATAGAGAATAGGGCAATGGAAAAACAGATCTGGAAATATGTTCAACTTGGTAGATGTAGAGAGTGTGGAAATGGAAAAACCTACTTAGAAATATGCTGAACGTGGTAGATTTAGAGAGTTTGGAAATGGAAAAACTTACTGGAAATATGCTCAACTTGGTAGATGTAGAAAGTTTGGCAATGGAAAAACTGATCTGGGATTATGCTAAACTTTGTAGATGAAGTAGAGAGTTTGACAATGAAATAACAGACCTGGAAATATAATCAACATGATAAAGGAATTAGAGAGTTTGACAATGGAAAAACAGACCTGGAATTATGCTCAACTTGGTAAACAAAACCGGAGATAATAATGAATGAATGTGTCATACTTCTTCTAATTCTTCTCCTCCTCTTTCATCTCCTCCTTATCCTGCTCCTTCTTCTTCTCCTGTTCCTTCTACTCCTCATTCGTCTCCCCCTTCTCCTTTTTCTTCTTCTCTTTCTTCTTCTTCTCCTCCTTTTTCTTCATCTACTTCTATTTCTCCTTCTTATTCGTCTCCTCTTTTTTCTCATTCATTCTCTTCTTCTTGTGTTT
Source organism: Meghimatium bilineatum (assembly GCA_034231615.1). Lineage (NCBI taxonomy): Eukaryota > Metazoa > Mollusca > Gastropoda > Stylommatophora > Philomycidae > Meghimatium > Meghimatium bilineatum. The sequence continues at coordinate 114,390,030 of CM067298.1, read as the reverse complement.
CTCCTTTTCCTCCTGATCTCATTTTCTGTTTTCTCCTTTTTCTTCCGTCTTTTTCTCGGTATGGTACAGACAACTTCACCCACACAACATCCTCACTTTCCTCTTAAAATATGAATGGCAGCTGACATTGGTTACTTTTCTATCGTATCTAATTTACCAAGTTTAAGTTCATTAACCATTTCTATATATAAAACACATAAGCAAATGTCGTTACATCGTAGATGATCTGTGCTGATGCATGGTGCGTGTGCTCTGATGATCACATTTTCGTGTTTAAGAAAACATTATCTATAAAATTCAATAGTGATCATTCAACAAACTATTGATCAGCTCAAGTTATTGATCTTCACTTTACTCAAGCATAACTACCAGACACATATTTCGTGATTATAGAACACATTTCCAATCAACTGTAATTCATTCGGTGGATCTGCTTGGCATATCAGTAATACATTAACAGTCACATAAAAACTAGAAACTACCGGACTCATGACTATTAACAGCAACAAACATGTTCAATAATTCTCACGTTTTTCTAAAGAGAGGCCGTGATTACAGATTCCTCGAATGTCAAACGTGCAATCGTGACTGTATTCATTTCGTTGCTTGTTGACGTTAATTATTACTGTCTGCTGTGTCCTGATGTGTCTATAATTTTTATGCAAGCAACTAATTCTAATAATTGGACAAGCGGGACATGCAATTTATACCATAAACCAGTGTGTGCAATTGATGACTTATAATTATAAATCATTACTTACAAGAGTTCTTGATGAATGTTCACGAACTAGGTGCAGTTTCCCAATGTTCCATATTTACATTATTCACAAGTGTGCTTCTACATATCACGTCCACTCTGAAACTCCATTTTAATCTCACGAATGTGTTTTAATGGAGACGTGGCGTGAATGGATTGCGTATGTATACGTGTGTTATATGCGTATGAAGATGTCGCCATTAGAATCACATTTAACAAACAACATTAAAATGTAAGACCCCAGGTCAGATCTGTAGCGTGCAGTTCAGTTCAGCCAAAGGAGACTGAAACCTAAGAATCATATAATCGAGTAATACCAGTCTGCCTTACTAAGTACATGAACTGAAGACGAAAGCAACCAAGATACGCACCCCGTTAATCAGGATGACACGTATAACTGCAGAAGAAGGTATGGTGCCTGCCCTGTGATCGCTATCTAGACAAGGACAGTGTCGTACCATATGGTTCGAAAGGGTCCAACCACAACTACTAATTTCTGGAAAAAATACACTGGTTCAGAGAAACAACAGTGGAAAAAATATCTACTGATCTCTGTACTAATTGCAAAATGCAGTCAAATTTGTAGAGCAGACAAATCCTCAATATAAGCACTCTCAGGCCGACGACAGAAGAGGAAATAAATAACATAGCTATTTTATTTATTGCAGAACAGAAATATGGTGGACATAAAATGAATAATTTCCACCCAGGCGTCCAGACATTGTTCTTCATCAGATTTCATCACGGCGACACAACTGTGATGATATTGTCAACCTCATTAATTGACATGTATAATTGACATGTATATCAATCATGTCATGCGACACGGTTACTGTTTTATAGTATATGCTAATGACATGTCCGTTACAGAACTGTATGCACACAACCACAGCATAAGTACTTACATTCTATAACAGTTATCATTTGTTGTCATGTAGAAAAAATATATTTGCGCCAGTTACATTCATTGCATCTTTATTTCTCTCGAAATACTTTCATTAAAGATCATCATTTCTAAACGAGGTTTGTGATTTTAAAAACATGTTCACATTGTTGCTTTGTGTTTCTTCACAAGTCGACCTTCTCTACGCTCTACGATTTTCTAAGAATTGTTCTATACAAATGGTGGGTAACAATCTTTGGATCTAATTAAGCTCTTCTCGTGTGGTTTGAGGTAAAGTATTTGTTAAGTTCTTTGGAGCTTCATGTATATTCTGATCTGTGAGGCTAACTCATATAGAAATTTTAGATAATCTTGGTGAGAACGAACAAAAATAGCTTGGTGGACCGAATTTAACCCTCTGGCCATGGGTTGCCCATAACTGTTCTATACCATCTAATTTTAATGCTACTTTTTAAATTCCTGATGTTATTATCAATGTTTCATAACCAACTATCGCCAAAGGCATATCACTTCTCTACAATCAGAATTTGGTTATTGTGTGAGTTTGTTCTATGTAGAGTTTTAGTCCGGCTCTGTGGCTGAGATGTAATGTTCAAGTCCTCAATTGCCGACATACCAGGCTCGATTTCAGTTGGCCATGTAGACCGTTTTGAAAGCAATGACAATTGAGGATCCATCGTTATTTTGATCTCATATAGATATCTCAGTATGTTATAGAAAATAATTATACCAAAAATTGCTGGGGTAATATCTATATTATGGGTTATTATCTACATCATCCAGTATTATCCCGTAGCCGTAAACTTTGATAACAGTTACCATGGTGTTCCGGCAGGAAGGCGTTGTGTTTGAACTATTTGCGAGCACGGGGTGAGTGGGCGGAACAACAAAGAAACATGTCGCAAGGGCCAGAGTTGTTCGCAGATGTCGACTTCTGTTTCAGCGGCATTAGACTCGAAACACCATCAGGAATGGCTACCGGTACAGAGGGCGGATCACTTATGGGAATGCCACACGTGCTGTGAGGCCAGTTTCTAATCAAGAATCTACCCTCATGGTTAATATCAACATACTGGATTAATATCTACATTCTGGGCTTATATCTACATTCTGGGAAGAATATGAAATTACATGTTATGTAGAATTTCTGACAGTATTATAGTAAATGCATTGGTTTCTTCAGTGATATAATTCGTATATCTAATGTCTGTGATTCCAAGACCTAAAAATGTAGAAAGAGCGTACATGCTTGTCTATATATAAATAATATAATATAACTGAACTAGCATATATAAATACATATATATATATATATTCCACAGAATTTAACATGTGTTTCAGAAAGGGGTAAACATCAAATGAAAAGTAAATCCAGAAACACGGCAAACAGTTGTGCTAATCACTTAAGACATATAAAATAACACACACAAATCGATGTTTCTAGAAGAATTTCTTTATGAAGACAAACAATTAACATAAAGCAAGAATAAACGAAAACAAAGAACAAGAGACGTCACATAGAAAAGTTAGCTGTAATGTGGAGATTGAACCGGAAGACGAGTTGTAACAAGGGCAGAGGTAAGACGACACCGGACAAGGAATATACACACATATATAAATGTAGCTACATACCATGTGACACGAAACAATCAGAGAGATGATGGACCAACTAGATGTCACCAATGAAACAGGGTGCTCAAACTTGTTCTCGATTTCCACCTCCATACCACTGCTGTTCGTCACGTCTCCTCGGCGGTCACCATCCTCTTCTTCAGGCGGATCCCAAGCCGTGGAAAGTGTTTTCTGACCTCCTTCTGGTCGTTTATAGACGTGACAAGAACCCCAGGACCTACTGGTCCGGAATCACCTCCAGCCTGACGTTCCTAGTCATTACAGCACTATCAGATGTACACGCAACATATGCTACGTTGGTGTCTATGTCACCCGACCCGGTCTGTCACATTCCCTAAAGCTACCTTCACCGTTGAGGAGGGCTTCACATGTGTGTCCAGCAACGTCATCTATGCAATTATATGTAAGCTTTGCGCTATAGCATTTATAGCTGAAACTGGAAGAAGGCTTACGAACTCATTTCTTACAAATCTGTATATCATAAAAGACCGTTCGGTTTATCCTGTGGACATCCACTTCAATGATACGGACCATTGGCGCACCAATGACATTCATGTTATTGCCATTCTTACGTGTCATTTACTGTTACGCATGTTAAATGTTTATCTTCATAAAGGCCTTTTGGTCGAAACGAAGATTTGTGTGCGTTATTATGCATGTCTTTAGTGATTAGTAAAGCTCTGTTACCCTGTTCCTCGATTTACCTGTTGGATTTCTGTTTTGCGCAGTAAGTACTCATCAAATGAAAAGTTAAGATTCAGGATACTACTGTCATTGAAAGAGCGGGTATTTAATGAATTGATACTATTTTTATGCAGACACAAATTAGTTGGGCATGTCATGTAGTGTCATGTATATGACAGATCATAATCTATCAAAAATACCCCCCTGTAGTGAGATGAAAAATGTGTCATGTACTCTCAAGGTTATCAAAAGAAAATGAAAACACAATGAAAACCATTGACATAAGCCACGACATTTCGCTCGGCAATTTTTAGAAAAAGGGCCAAATTGTGTGAACTAAAATAGAAATGCCAAAACCCAATAGCAGAGACTAGTTATAAAACTAAGGGCAGATCAAACACAATCGAAAGTTATCGAGCCATATTAGTTATCAAGCCATGTCCAAACTGTACACGAACCTTTATTGCCACCATATAACAGAAATCTACAAACACATAGACAACGTTATATCTCTGACTAAATTTCATAAAGTTAATATAACAAATGGTCATCATCATCATGCGACGGACGACCAACACAACAACTTATGTATACATACCTTTGGGAATGTCCATAAGTTACGTCAACACATTTTGGCAACTATTTAGCCCCATTCACCCCCTCCCTGTCAACAACTTGTCAAGAGGTCATGGATTACCCATGCCTAACTGAGTCAAATATAAAATAAATAAATACAATTTTGGAGCGAAACAAGCTCGGAAAGACGACATATTTATTTCAGATTTTTGGAAAACAATTTCAAATTCGCACAATTGTTGTATAAATGCCGTTGTGTGGGCGTTGTATAGACGTTGTGAGGACTTCGTGTGGATGTTGTATAGACAAGCGCAGTGGCTAAGCTGTTCGCCTTGTGTTCAAGAGGCCATAAGTTCGAATCCGGCTCGTGTCGTCTTATTTACAAGGTGGATTGTTCGGAGATCCCTGTGGATTATCACTTGAAGCTACGGATTTACGTGCTATGATTGGTATTCTCGACAGGCGGCGTGCCGCTTCGTTGAGAGTGACTGTGAAACCGAGTACAGTGAAGTCAATATTCTGCGACTTTTGAACTCCTGAACTCTTTTGCGTGGACGTTAATTTTTGCCAATTCACCACCTTTTTGGTACCCGTTTCCATACCCCCTCGCCCCTCTGATTGTTCATGTAATATATGGGCGACCCTTTCTTACATTATATATATCATTGCCTATTGCATTGTCGGTATTCACTATCAAATGTATAGCATTTTATGCTGAGATAAGCATGTATGTCTGGGATAAAACTATATATCGAGAGTTGAAAACTTAAACAAGATTAGGCTCAATTTACCAGGAGATGTATGGTATATCAGTTTATTTTGTCTGCTATCTGCATTGCGTCTTCTCTTGTTCTAGTGAAACTTGTTATTACCTTCCAAAACGCATTCATTCCTCATTCCAAAGAGAGCTGCACATCTCATCAAATAAACAGTACCCATTCAAACATGTGCTCTTGTTAGACATCTCTCTTATTTTCTGCTTGAGTGTTGTTTCTTTCAGTGATTTTTTGCAATTCTCGTTTCCCCTTTCTTCACACTAGTAAACATGCCCACACTGACAATATCAACAGTACAGGTAAAGCTAATGAAACCTGCTTCCATTGTCTGTCTTTTACGTCTATTAAACACACATGTTTCTGTTTACACGACTTACATAGCACACTTAACCAAGAGATAACCTGTGCCATAGATCACTAGCCCTGAGACAATACATATTTCTCTCCAGATTCCAAACCATTTCTTGCAGTCAAACTGAATTCTACATTTTATACGGGTGTCCAAACTGTGGAAAACATATTTCTTGTTTTTATAATAACAAAAATAGTAGATATTCTGAACGGTATATAAAAATGAAGAATGAAGATGATGATAATGATGATATGATGATGAAGTAATCCCTTTAGCAGTGAAGGCAAAGATCATGACAGCTCACAGCCTTTCTGACAATGAGATTTAGTGTCTCTAAGGTACGCTTGTGTTATGGGGGGTTTATATGTGCATGTTTGGTCCCCGAAGGGAGGCATTCCAGTGCGGTAGTATCACAGGATGATCATGTTCTGACAGTAAGAAGGGATTCCAGATACAGCATCGAGTATGAGAATGGAAATTGAAGCGGTGGCAGTAGCTCTCACTTGGCTGGCGACGCAACCACCAACAGACTCAGTTATCCTATCAGACTCTCAAAGTATGCTGCGCAAGATAGAAAATGTATGATCAGAACTGAAAGTGTCACTTTTTACAACAGACGAGGAGATTATTACATGGGTCTACTGTCCAGGTCATGCTGGGGTCAGGGGAAACGAAAGAGCCGATGTGTTGGCTGGTAAAGCCTTGGTTAATGGCATCGAGATAAGAAGGGACATGATTGAATCGATTAGAGCAGTCATGGATACCCTACGAGAAGATGAGGAAGAAGTCGAACGAGACAATGTACATATTCAGAGAATGGTAGAAATAGGAGTGGCTAGAGGTGATGGGAGAAAGTGCTCCCTCTCCATAAAGATCAGAAGAACGCGTAATCAGCAACTGACTCGAACACTGATCGTAAACACTTTTAGATGGCTGACGGAACGGCAAGCAGAACATATAAAGAAATGCCGCAGTGCTGTGACACTTGTTCCTAATCATGAATCAAGAAGAACCATATACTTTTGGGCCAACTAGTTCATTATTATTTCGCCCGATTTCTCGACATATCTGCAGTTGTGGAAATCTGACATTCCGGCCAACTAGGAGTCTGCATTAGATTATCGGAAGTGCAATGTCCTCTGTTCTGCATCTCTTCACCATCCTTGGGGATTATATTATAAAATTGAAAAGTAAGAAATAGTAAATACATTTAATCACGAACATCTAGATATACCTAAATGTTTGTAGTGTAACCAATGTGTAGGGGACAACAGGACATACAACATGAAACATTTATGATGCAAAGATGAGAGTTGGAGGGACAATAGCTGGAAGGGTATTCGCACAATATAGTCATATAATCTACTAGAAGTATACTGTTGTATCTCGGTAGTTATATCATCTACTAAAAGTATACTGTTGTGTCGTGCTAGTTATATCGCCTACTAGAAGTATATTGTTGCGTCTTGGTAGTTATATCATCCACTAGAAGTATACTGTTGTATCTTGGTAGTTATATCGTCTATTAGAAGTATACTGTTGTATCTTGGTAGTTATACCATCTATTCGAAGTATACTGTTGTATCTTGGTAGGTTTTGTGTGTCATTGATACGACTCGCAGATTTTCTTACCGTAAAAAGTGAAACATATCCTGCATAAGGTCTTGAATGTTGAATAATATGTGACTCAATTTCTTAGAAGTGATGGACCTACCAGCCTTTAGTGATTTTAAGAATAGTTGTGCCAGAACTCGAAATCGGACACAGTATTATCAAACGTGGACGAAATCTAACAGAGGATTATCAAACGAACAAAATCTAACAGAGGATTATCAAACGAACGAAATCGAACAGAGGATTATCAAACTTAGACGAAATCGAACAGAGGATTACCAAACTTAGACGAAATTGAACAGAGGATTACCAAACAGACGAAATTGAACAGAGGATTATCAAACTTAGACGAAATCGCCACTACAAGCTCACTTCACATAATCATCAATTATTTTCTATTCATATATAGCACGCAATACTGACTCATTATAAGATAGACCAAGCACACTGGTCGCCTTTTGCGTCATACATGACAGGTAGGTTTTTTTGCTGATATGTGATCCACTTTCAGCATTACCATTCCCCATTCAGCAGACTTTTCTTCGGAGAACGGAGTTATGTCATGGTTTACAGCTTATCTGCGATTTCAGAACCTTTGTCCTACACATCCTACTCAGAATGGCTTCTGGATCACGTAGACCGTTAATGGGATGGGAAAGCCAAGTCCACCCCATGACTAAGTCACCTCTTACGATATGCATGGAAGATAAACAGTGTTTCTTTTCTTAACTCGCCTATCGGACCCGGAAACATACTGACGATTTGCATATTAAACAGCAATTGTAGAGAGCTGCAAATATTCAACAATTTAGTAATGGAATTTCTTGCCCACATTGTGGTATCTGTAATTATATTCGAGAAATTCAAACCTCGTAAATAGGACTGGAAATCGGATTTTGTCTCGTAATAGTGTTGAGGCGCATAGCCTAGAGGTTAGATCGTTGGTCTCACAGCAGTGAGGTCCAGAGTTCGAATGCTGTTAATAGAATTCTAACCAAAACATCGTAGAACAACAGTTGTGTTTTTCTGCTTGCTGATAATTCTAGTTTCGGAAATGATCTGGGCTCCACCGAGTAAAACCATGCCCATAAAAATGTTACACTGGAATATCAAAATGATCTGGGCGTAATTAACGGTGTGGGCGTGATTTATGGTGTGGGAATGATTAATGGTATGGGCTTGATATTTCTACACATCTCCGGAAGATTGAGGACTAAGCTGTTTAGAGAGCATTTTTGCTGATGTCTCCAGCGTGGCATCTCCTACGACCCTGACGGGTTATGGGTCTTATTATTACTACTACTACTACTACTACTACTATTACTACTACTACTACTATTATTACTACTACTACTGTTATGGTATGTTATGTTCCTCCAGGGCCATAGGCGGCGCATAGGGCAGAAACCATAGCCTTCCATTTCTGTCTTTGTGTTGCCAGGTCTTTCAATTGTTGTGTGTTGTTTAGGTTCATTGACATGCCTTCTCTATTAATGGTTCTTCGTAGAGTTTCTCTAGGTCTCCCTCTTCTTCTTACTCCAGGTGGCACCCAATATAGTGATTGCTACTACTACTACTACTACTATTATTATTAGTATTAAGAGACTGCGTTTTGTTCTGTCGGTATATATAATTAAAATATACACACAGTGCATACCGTGGCGACAACAAGCGCATACTTCATTTGTCAGATAGCAACACGTTTCCCCTATGCAAAACCATACCGGGTAAACATGCTGTAATTGACAGTTAATGAGAGATTGTGTGTCGATATTGTATTCTCATAGAACATAAGGCTGCATCAGGAGCCTATGGTTGAACAGGAGAAAGCACACAAACGATATGGTGTGATACAATCTTGCTGAACATTGGAACATGTAGAAAATAAGGTCTTGATGGCATCTCTTCAGAGACATTACTAGAGCATACATGTACCGTAATAATGAAGAATGACAGGAATAAATTGGAACAAATTGTCTGTAGTTTTTGTCTTATCACTTTGATTGTTTATAGAGGTGAGATGAAATCAAATATATATTGCTTAATAATGATATTTATTTCCCGTACGCATATTGGGTTTTTCGATTGTTGTTCTTATGTGTAGCGACATTCATTGTAACTGTACTTAATGCTAATTTAACTCGAGTTTTCTATAAAGTTTTACACATTATCAGATACATAGAAAGCGTTCATTGAGGACTTGCATGTATCTGTTGGCAGTTCACTGAGGTCGAGCATGTGTCTGTTGGCAGTTCACTGAGGTCGTGCATGTGTCTGTTGACAGTTCACTGAGGTCGAGCATGTGTCTGTTAGCAATTCACTGAGGGCGTGTATGTATCTGTTGGCAATTCACTGGGTCTTGCATGTATCTGTTGGCAGTTCACTGATGTATTGAATGTATCGGCAGTTCGCTGAGGTCGCATGTATCTGTTGGCAGTTCGCTGAGGTATTGAATGTATCGGCAGTTCGCTGTCGTGCATGTATCTGTTGGCAGTTCGCTGAGGTATTGAATGTATAGGCAGTTCGCTGAGGTCGCATATATCTGTTGGCAGTTCGCTAAGATATTGAGTGTATCTGTTGGCAGACCGCATAGGTATTGAATGTATCTGTTAGCAGTTCGCTGAGATATTGAGTGTATCTGTTGGCAGACCGCAGAGGTATTGAATGTATCTGTTGGCAGATCGCTGAGGTATTGAATGCATCTGTTGGCAGTTTGATGAGGTCGAATGTATCTGTTGCAATTCGCTGAGATAATGAGTGTATCTGTTGGCAGTTCTCTGAGGTCTTGCATATTTGGCAGATTAGTTATAGATCTAATAAGTTGTCTTCCTGGTGCAATACATATTCTGACATTTCAACAAATGTATGGCTTTTTGTGTCTTGTATGGAGTCATTAATAAAATAAGAAGAATCAATCCATTGAATATTTAAAATCTGAGAGGATGTTGTTTGTTTCTGCATCTCTGTCGACGTGTGTTGCTGAGCCAGGGCGTCTTATATGAAGAAAGTTCCTTGCCTATTTTTCACTAACCTTCTCTCGGTACCGGTGATGTAGACCGAGGGAAAGGCAAAGCCGATACGCTTGGAATCAAGCGGAACTGCAGGAGAGGCCAGAGGATTATCGGATGCGACCATCAACTACCTTAGTGTCCCCTATGGTTTTTTATTGTCGGTGTACTCCCCTTAGCCTGAGGCACCCCCATGCTGACCCTCTCGGCAGTGAAAGATTTCTGTCAGGGTTTGCTCCTTTAATATAAAACAGTGTGTCCCAAACATTTTCCCCCGTATCTTTTACCTAAGTCTCCATAAAATTATCATGCCTGCTATGTAACACATACATATGTTTTATATTCAAAAATTCAAAATTAGGAAAAATTATTTGCTAATGTTTAGGGAGTAGTTGTTCCGGGAATCCCCACCCCTCCTCCCTGAACAATCAAATTGTCCCTGTAAAGCGTGAGCTCCACATTGGGAAACACAAGTCTAAGGTATTCCCGTACTAACCCGCTTATGCTGGTGGATTTCATGGACGCCTATACAGTTGTCGAGGAATATGCTCGGAAACACAGTGAGCACATTTCAGCGGAAACAGTTGTAAAAGAAATGTTAATGACTCGTCTAGCGAAGCAACACACACAATCTATAACACTCCCAGCGAAGCTATTCATAGTCGGTGCCACGATAAAAGCATAACAGTAGGTAACCACTCAATATTTTGTATTCGATACTAAGTGTAAAGATAAGTATACTGTTGTAAACAGCATTTATCGTGGACTCAGTATTACAATAAAAGTTTCAAGTGTAAATTTACTACTATGAAAAAAGTGACGATACAATTGTACAGGTACACTTGCAGAGAAGCTAGAAGGGCCCGTTTGTATTGCTACACACAAAATCCTAAAAAGAGAAAATAGCATGCTCTTGGTTTTAATAAATTGTCATTTAACCCTTTGATACAACAGGACAGTAAACATGTAAATCATGAACGACAGCAAGTTCGGAAATGAAAAATGTATGATTTCGACAAAGGTGTTATTGCACGTAAGATGTTTAATACGTTTTGAGCAAATGATGTAATAACACTACGTAAACTGAAAGTTCGTGTGCGCAGTCATTGTGATATTATTTTTTTATGAAACCGCATTATGGAGGGTGGTTATTGTCCGTGGTTTCACTTTTCGAAAATGGATTACATGCAAGAATATATTATGTGACAAAACGCACCTCATAGCTGCACGATGCAAATATCTGAGGCAGATACTTGAGCCTAGAATGGAGGGTTATGACATAGTATATCTGAATGAATTGAGAGTAAATGTTCACTATACATTTGATTAAGATTGGCAATCCATTGACGGAACTCAGATAAAGGAAAATTCTCAGTACAGGTAATCGCGTTGTAATAGGTCATGCAGGCAGCAACGTAAATGGTCTTTTCAGTGGGGCATAACTTATTTTCCGAGCACAATCTACACATGGTATACACTACCACAATGAAATGAATGGTATTGATTTCAGGAATTGTGAACTCACTTCTAACAATGCTGTACAGGCTACCATGTATTGCTATAGACAATTTCTCTTATCATAACGTAGTAGCACATGAACACAAAATTCCCACTTTATCAAGCACAAAACAAGAAATAATGTCATGGCTTGCAAAAGAAAATGTATCTTTAGCAGCAGTATGTTTAAAAAAGAGATTTTAGAATTTGTGAGACGGGCAAAGAAGACGAAGACTGTTGAAATTGACAAAATTATAGCCAGGTATGTTCATACTTTTCTTCGTTTACCACCTTGCCGTTGACATCTCAATCTCATTGAACTTGTATGGGCTGCAGTCAAAAGTCAAGTTACCGCACTAAATACGACTTTCAAACATTGTGATGTAATAAACATAACACGTACTGCCTTGACACAAATATATATTGAGTACTGGAGAAAATGTGAAAAGAATGTGCCTCAAGAGGAATAGCTATGTTGGCAACGAAATGGTTTGAATTTTATCCAGCCCTTAGCAGTCGTCGATCTTTTCTAGAATTTAGAATGGGAATAAAATAAATGATGTGCCAATCTCTGTTGTTCTCACATCGATCAAATATCTAACAATATTACGGACTTATAACAAAATCAACTTGTACTTTATTGTTGTGCTTCTCACAACCAACTCTTTGCAGTGACCGTTATTTATGAAATGATAAAATACACATATTCCTCTGCAACACCACTGGCACAAGAAAGACATAGGACTATTTGATCATCTCATATTAAAATTTTTTACATACACTATGGAAGTAATGATAACTACCTTACATTTCCTGTTATTTAAAGTTGGGATACATTTTTGCTTTCAGAGTTTTTGTGTATTGCGGTAAAATATAAAATGTGTCATTTGTTCTGGTTATATCATACTATATAGTAAAAAAACATATTTTGCATTTTCCAATATACCTATCAATTAGTAACATATGAATTCCTAAGGTCATGCTGTGTATAAGACTAACTGAAGAATATGGTTGCAATGCATCAGATAGTTTTCCTGAAAATTGAGTTCAAGTGAGTAACATGAATTATGAGTAAACCATGGTTTGCTAATTGCTGGTTCAGTGGTCCATTCGCTCAGGACCGTTGACTCGCATAGAGTGAATACGCCCTGGTTAGTTGTTTGTTGATTCAGTGGTCCATTCGCTCAGGACCGTTGATTCGCTTAGAGTAAGCCCTGGTTGTCTAATTGCTGATTCAGTGGTCCATTTGCTCATGACCGTTCACTCGCATAGAGTGAGTAAGCCCTCGTTGGTGTTTGTTGATTTAGTGGTCCATTCGCTCATGACCGTTCACTCGCATATAGTTCTTCACAGGAAAACATGCAGTAACAAAAGATGTAACATATACAACAAAGTGGACAGTTAAATTTATTGTTGTCAGATGATTTCTAAGTTGAAGATTAATGACAATATGAATTTATTGCCATCAGATGATTTCTAAGTTGAAGATTAATGGCAATAAGAATTGATTGCCATCATATAATTGTTAAGTTGATGATTAAGGACAGTATGAATTGATTGCCATCAGATAATTGTTAAGTTGATGATTAAGGACAGTATGAATTGATTGCCATCAGATAATTGTTAAGTTGATGATTAAGGACAGTATGAATTGATTGCCATCAGATAATTGTTAAGTTGATGATTAAGGACAGTATGAATTGATTGCCATCAGATGATTTCTAAGTTGAAGATTAAGGACAATATGAATTGATTGCCATCAGATGATTTCTAAGTTGAAGATTAAGGACAATATTAATTGATTGCCGTCAGATGATTGTTAAGTTGAAGATTAAGGACAATATGAATTGATTGCCGTCAGATAACTGATTGTTAATATAATATTGTGATGATAATGTGTGAAGTAGGTTCCATAAAAGACTGTAGCGTTTTCAACGTGAAATAAGGATTCTTTCAGAGAAAAAAAGCTATCCATAATTCTAAATTAACACTATCTATAATGGATAGTGTTTTTTTTTAATTACAATTTTGTTGATTTATCGTCTCAATGTCTCAGACAGTGACTTTGTTATTTGTATACGTATACATGTCACACACACACACACACAGACACACACACAGACTTGGCATGAATTAATCTGGAGAATAGGATCGTTGCGTCATCGGATGTAGCTCTGCTGTGATATCTGCGCTTTTCCACTTGACATCCGACTTCAGCAGGGCTTCTGGGTCACTTTGATCCTTATGGAATGAGACAGCCAACTCCATCGCCAAACCTCCTTTGTCGTTTCGTAGCACGTATGGCACGAAAGGGTGTTAGTATTATTTACTCCCTTTACATTAACACAAGGTTTTTCAAAATTTCAGATGTTCATGAGTGAAAAACCTACAAATATCATTAGAATGTTCTAGAGCAGTCATCATTAGAGATTTTATATTTATGTACGAGTACCTTATTTCAGAAAACACCTTGCAGTACCAGGATAAATATAACACGTTCAGAGTGTCAGATTCATTCAGCTAAAAATCCTGATCCTGTAGTGTGGCTAATGAGCAACGCAGCTGACAATGATGGCATTTAGAGCAGTTCACTTTGATAGATTGTGTGTACACAAAATATCACCAGATGTAGGAATATTAATTAGAATGTATTATAGCTTTCTTCAACATGAAATGTCAATGTATTTTTTACATGTGTTTTTCAAATAATTACCATATAGATAAAATAAAAGTAATGAAACTGACCAGGCATCTAACCAGGATGACAGTGGACAAAAAAAACGTTAAAGGGGAAGAGGATTGATTTTCTTGTAATCATCTTTCCTTATATGTACTCCGTCTTTCTCAAAGAAAATGCACGTAATCTATTTATCTATCTATTCGGTAAACCCTTTGTTGCCTTTCAGTGTGAGAGATATAGGATTTTTCTGGAGATTGCCCTCGTGTGTGCTGAGTATACTGTGGAATTTGTCGCCTCTTTGATTTCCGTGGTTCATCGTTTTCGTGTTTAGCCTCTATGTCTGGCTTCGCTGTATCTGTGTAGCATAGCTTGCTGTGGTATGGTGTATGATGGTAGTCTGAGGATGTGTGCAAACCATTTGATCTGTTGTCTCTTAATATATTCCAAGATTGAGGGAATGCTGGCTCTTTGTCAAATGTCCTAAATCTTCACTCTGTCTTTTAGCGATATTTCTAGGGTTTTGCGTAAGCATGTCATTCCAACTGTCACATGTTTACTTAGTGTGCCAAAAATATCACTCAGAACGGATCGGAACGTAATTACAATGTTTCATTTGATAATTCAAGAGATCTCCGAAAATATCCACTATACAAGACGTCGCGAGTTGGATTCGACCTGCGACCTTTTATGCACAAAACACACGACTAAACCACTACGCCAGGGAGAAACTCTACTTACACTAATTCATATGAATTGTGCGCAGTACGGATCTATATGACGTCAGAGCATGACGACCTGATAATTACATTATATACATATGTGCAAGTATATCTGGAAAATTGAAAATTGTGATTAGACCAGTCCTAGAACTTGATAACGAAAGAGACACGCTGACTGCGAATTGTTCCAATTGAAAAGATAGGAGCTGTCATGCACACAAACGACCACGCACGCCGTTAGAAATATGCTGAAATCTGCTTAGAAAGAAATTTAGCTGAACAGATGCGCCATGGGAAACACTGGGAGAGGAATCTACAAATATATGACAATTCTAAAGACAACATCAACCTCCTGGGATGGAAAGACCAGAGTATCATCTTCCGACTTCGCACACATCATGCAAATCTTAATAATCACATGAACAGAACAGAACTACAACACACTCCTCCATAGTGCAATGTGTACACATCCCTAATCAACTGTCGAACATTACCTTTTTGAATGTCCAGCGCTGGATGAAGTCAGAAAAATGATTATCCCTACGAAGCTAGATAAACGGAACACCTTATATAGAACATATCAACAGCTCACAAGCACGTGCATATATCACACAGTTGGATTGGTCAAAAGGCATATGCCTAGGGACCAATGTATTAGCAAACAACCATCCGACCAACCAATAGAAACATCGAATTCCATAGATATTGAGAAAATATATATTTGTGTTTGACAAATAGCAATACACTAGTACATGCGTTTACCAGCAGACTAGAGACGAATGTGTCCTTACCATAAATTTCGGGATATGACACCTGGGGAGAGAATACCATTTTTGAAGCACCGAGACTTAGGACTCAGAAGTAGCCTAAAACGGCTAAGAACAATCTTACAGACACAAAGAAATGAAGACTTCTTCTACAAACGTGTTGCTAACACGTATCCATAGTCAAGTCGATTTGTAGTTCAATTAGGATTTATAATACAACGCTAAAAAGTGTTCAACATATGCATATGATTGAGTTGATTGTACTTTACCATATGATTGAGTTGATTGTACTTTACCATATGATTGAGTTGATTGTACTTTATCATATGATTGAGTTGATTGTACTTTACCTTATGATTGAGTTGATTGTACTTTACCATATGATTGAGTTGATTGTACTTACCATATGATTGAGTTGATTGTACTTACCATATGATTGAGTTTTTATTATTATCACATTGAGTTGTACTATATATACTCCATTTATCTCAATGAAACAGCATGCTTCGAGTACCACTCATACGTGCCATAAGTTCCACTGATTTCCAAACAATACACTTTATAAACAAGACGACACTTGCTTTCAGAGCTCTGTTTGAATTAACGACAACAATTGTTGCTGTGGTTAGACCGACTAATACACGTGTATGTTAGAACATGCATGTATAACAGTCAATTCGTGATACAGGAATCTGGACATCCAATCGTATTCCGGGTACATTGCCCTGCCGTGAAAAGTTGATATAACTATCACTATATTATATCTATGTGCATTCAGTGCCGAATACTGTGAATATAACATCAACTGCTGGTCCCCAGTTTCAGCGAGGTGATACAGCTCATAATAACCATAGAATAACCATAGTTATAAGGTTATTCTGCGAAGAGTATCTATTTAGCCTCCCTTTTTTTCCCCATCCAATACGAATTTAAATTCTTGTAGTGACAGACTATTTTCATTAATTCTAAGCACATGTCCTATATAAGTGCGTTATTTCATCCTGTTGTTGAAGGAACATGTTGTTTAGTGTCATCTCTTATTTGCTTGTTTGACTTGAATTCTTCCCTACCAATATTTAAGAGTTTTCTAAGACATTTATTGTATGTCTAATTCATTTTATTTTAGTTTAATTAATTTCTTCTTCAGTCCTTGTGTTACATTTCAGCTTTCGTAACCATATGCTAATAAAGACATTGCATTGCAGGTGTTAGTTGTAGTTTCCTATATTTTTTATAACGGAACTACTAGCATATTTGTTATATATCGTACATTACTACATATCTATACATTACTACATATCTATACATTACTACATATCTATACATTACTACATATCTATACATTACTACATATCTATACATTACTACACATCTATGTATCTTATATATCGTTACTTTCCTTATTAGTTTTGATAACATTGAGACTTAATCATAACAATCCAGATATACAATCCAGAGTTAATTGCCGATGTTAATAGTTATTCAGTCATGATGACCCCATCAATGATGAGAGAGTGAGGTCACCATCATTGGAGATTTTATTCGCTCCTCCTGCAGTAATATGTATTAACCCTTTCAGTGATGACAGGGATGTCAACAGCACTTACGTAACAATAAACACGCATTCTTCACCCAGTTTTAAAAGTCCCATCATCTCACGTAACATTAATAAACTAAAACAAATATCTTAACGCAGTATTTCGATACACTGGTTCAAATAAAAATAAAAAAGGCTCCCCAAATGTAAAACTTGCTTAGTCGAAGCATCAGACAACATTGCTAAGTACAAATTTCAATTACTTTTGATAATACAGTGGGAAGCTAAAAGGATGAGTTAAGAACTGATATAACATTAGATGTCAAAGCAGAGTGGCTACTAAACAACACAATAACAAGAAAGCTGAGATTGTATGGACATATTAAGAGACATAACAGCATGACAAAAATTCCTAATGGAAGATTCGGTTGTTGCTATCAGCATACTGGCCGCACCATCCCTGATTGCACATGTTAAAACATATCCTTGACTACGTCAAGTCAACTCACCCAGAACATTGACCAGTTGGTTCTAAATAACTATAAATAATACTTTCTAGAACGAACATGTTAGATGTATCTCAAAGGTGGTCATCATCATTAGATTTGCAGTAGCTGATTCTACGCAATTTCTTTTCACAAATCTCAGTAAAAAGCTTACATGCATGTATTACATTTGTACCATACATGTGTGTGTGTAGAAGGATTCATGTATTAAACTAACTATGGCATATGTAAGTTACATGTAATATCTTTCACATGTAATATATGTCATATGTAACATCTGTCACATGTAATATATGTCACGTGTAATATATGCCACATGTAAGTTACATGTAATATCTGTCACATGTAAGTTGCATGTAATACAGGTCACATGTACGTTAATGTAATATATGTCATATGTAAGTTACATGCACTACCTGTCATATGTTTTATCTTCCACGTTTAATATCTGTCACATGTAAGTTGCATGTAATATATGGCACATCTACGTTCATGTAATATCTTTCATATGTTAGTTACATGTAATATATGGCACATGTAATATCTCTGACATGTCATATCTGTCACATGTAATATCTGTGACATGTCATATCTGTCACATGTAATATCTGTGACATGTCATATCTGTCACATGTAAACTACATGTCATATTTTGTCATACGCAAGTTACATGTAACACCTGTGACACAATTGCTCATGAATACTGTTTATGTGCGACCTAGAATTCTGTGTGTAAATGCACGAGATTGCTACGAAAGTGTAGTTAGAAACTTCTGTCTAGCAATTCTTGTTCTCTTTTTAAAGTTGGTTTTTGTTAGATTATCTTTTGTTGTGTTAGATAACAAAATTTCATACTGATCTGCGTCATTTTCCGTGTTTTTCTTCTGGCGAGAAACATTCAGAAATAATCCCCAACAGGGCCTCTGTATGTATCACATATTCTAGTCTTGATATTTGTCTAGCTCTAAAGACATGCACGCGGTCTATACAAGACTATCCACCCGTTTGTAGTAATTCTAGATTGCAGTCATGTCTGATGTAGTAAACTTAATTTCCTTGATTGCCCTGAGTTACCATTGTCCTTCTTCAGACAGGAATCTTTGTGTTTACCCGGCGATAGTGGTCAATGCTGTACGCTAGAAAAAGTTCACCTCTTATTCTAGCTAAGTCAAAAAATGAAATTTATTTTATAGCGTCAGACAGTCATAATTCTGTCAACGTTGATTTAGACTGATGTCTATTGCGCTGTTATGAATTCATTGGTGATGTGTCTGCTTAGAGAACTGACTTGCAGATTGTGTAACTCTTCCTCATGGATTAAGTGCACATAAGATAGGAAATGTTGGAAAAAAAATATATTCTCAGAAATTCTAAAATAAACGGGAAATGTTGAAATATTATTACAAATAATCAGATCGGATAGTAGATACATCTCCGAAAATATCACCAGGTTGCTTCTTCTTCTGCGTTCGCTCTTAGATAACCAACACGAACGTTCGTGTGATGTTCTCCGGGGATCGTGAAGTACATTCTGCTGCTAATTTATAGCATAGCTGCGATATTTGCATATCGGAAAGCCCAGCACTTCCGTTTTCGTCATGACTTTAATTTTGGAAGTGGACTTCGCTAGTCCGAGTGAGCCTTCCTATCTGTCCCCAGGCGATGGATGTGTGTCAACTCTACGCCGTGACGGTTTTCCACTCACTGTGCTCTTGGACATATTGTGCTACTGGTCAAAACATATTCCTGGGGGGCAGTCTCGGTGGCGAAACTAGTCAGAGATTTATGCTTGGGTCGATTACCTCAATCTAGCACAAGGTGTTCTACTGCCAGTGAACTCGTCTCGTGCAAATATACATATTGTGCCTGTGCCATTCTAAGACTGAACCTTTTCATAGTTTCTACAATAAACGACGCTTTCGGCAAGTAATTCTTGTACGAGAGCACATTGACGTGATCGAGATATGTCTGAATGGGATAATGATGACATTCAGCTGCAAGCTGTCTGCGTACAAAATGCACAACACCTTTTCGTGCTGGAAATCTCTAGGTGATATAGTAAAGAAAGAAAGCGAAGTTATTTTCTGCGGGGATGTTAATGCAAAATGTATATCTTGGGGCAATACTGCCTCCAATCAACAGGGTAGAGATCTCGTGGAGACTGTGATTGATATGAATTTAGTATGCATAAAGGATGGGCGCATGACTAGGTTGGCTGTTAGGAATGGTGACGACGACAGAGCAATTGATTTGGACTTAGTGACAGCTGATATTGCACCCAGATGTAGATGGTATGTGCTGGGGCATCATGGCAGCGACCATTTGCTATGTGTCTTGTTAGTGGACAAAGGAAAAAGTAAACAACGGAAACCTAAAGTTAAGTCCTTTCATTATGATCGCACAGGGTCTTCCATCGTAAGCAGCATTAGGAAGGACAAATGTAGGACACACGCCACCGGGGAACGTGTATGGAATCAACCACTCTGGTGAAATGATGAGTTTAAATTGTGCATGGAAGTGCAAACACAGCGCAGTTGCAGAGTAGCAAAAAGCAAAGAAAAAAGTGCCAACGCAACCAGATCTTGTTCTGCAATTAAAACAGACCAAAGACGGCAGGGTTCAACAGTTTAAAGATATCGCCAAATCTGCAAAGGAAAAAAACATGGGAAGACATTTGTTATGAGATTGCAAACGAAAAGTGACTAAAACTGTTCTGGCGCCTGCATAAATCAATGAAGGACCCAAGGAAGCGTATAACAATCTCCAAATTCCAAAGCACAGACTTAGTATGGCAGAAGGTAGATGAGAATACGGATGCAGCACTGCTGGCTCATTATAAGGTAAAAATTGGTCAGAGGAACTTAGGGAATTACAATGGAATCATGAAAAGTCACAGCCATGTGCAATAAACAAGTTATCGAACGCGATACCGCAATTACTCTTGAAGATATTACACCCGCACTGAAAAGATCAAGAAACACAGCCCTATGATCTGATGGCACTAGGTACGACGACCTCAGAGGCAGGTCAGACGAGGACAATGTTGTTTAGCAAGAGCCTAGCGACTGACACAGTAGAAGAAGACTGGTTGCATAGTTATTTAATCCCATTACCCAAGCCTGGCAAGAGTCATGCGATGATACAGGGTTTCAGACTCATAACCATGAAGAATACAATCGGCATGTTGTTAGAAATGATTGTTGCATGGAAATTGTTCCTACATCTAGCGACGAATAACAGGCTGCCCTCAACTTTGGAAGGATATCACCTAGGTAAACAGATTGGCACATCGTCGCCGTATTCGCGCAAGAAGTGTTCGAAAGATTTGGTGAACGAATGGAGATATGCGCTGCTGCAATAGAACTGGAAGATTCTTATAACAGAGCTCCCTTGGATTTCTTGATGACCATAATGCTACAACTCCAAGTTAGTCCTTTCATTGTCAGGTGGATTACCTCGGTACTTTTTCAGAGACAGGTTGATCTTAAGTGTGGGAGATGGTCTTCGGCACTAATTGTCATAAACCCGGGTCTACCACAAGGGTCACCTCTGTCCAAAGTATTATTTAATGTGTGATTAGTTCAAATTAAAAGTTGTCAGATTGCAGGCCCGGGGAGAACTATGTCCTATGCTGATGACATCTTGGTATATAGGCAGGGCAGAGATAGACAAACGATCGCCAGGAATTTGCAGAGGGAGATTGATCGTATATGGGATTGGTGAATCAATTTTGGAGCTTTTCTTAATCCATCAAAAGCGTCGATAACATGGTTTTCTTTAAATAATTACATAGTAAACACGCCCACGCCAACGGTTACTTTAAGAGGGGATGCCTTCGAGAGAGCCAGCACAATGAAGTACTTAGGGGTTATGTTGGACCGCAGTCTGAGTTTCAAAGATCATGTTGACCACATCATTGTAAAGGTGTATAAAGGTATTACGGCGATGAAAATTATGGCTACTGCTAAATTTGAACAGAGGCTACTATTTCTTCTGTATTAGGGATTGGTGGCGACGGTGGTAGAGTATGCACTGGCGATTCTAACACTGAGTCAGACTCAAACAGAAAGATTGGATTGAATCCAGAATGAGGCAATGCGAATCATTTTGGGGTGTATGAGAGATACGTCGGCACGGGCTATGCGATACTTACTGGATTGCCCAACTACAGAGCAAATAATACAATTATGCAGGGCGCGGGACTACCTATAAATCACCGCTGATAAAGAACATCCTCTACACCCTGAAATTCTCAAAGTGAAAGGAAGTCGATTTAAGATAGCATAGTCGTGGATGGGGTGCGCTGAATATATTATACAGAGGGTGTACAGATTGGAAGATGTGCTACCTGTTGCGGAATGGAGTCGTGCGCCCTTAGATTGTCCGACAACCTTCACAGTAATAATAACACTCAATAGAGAATGCAGGGAATTGTGTCCGACAGTGGTGGAGTCGGAAGTACTAGCTCTAAACGGTGAACATTCCAGGTACGGTGATATTATTGTATATACAAATTGGTCGGTTGAGAAACACATCAGAAGTGCCTGGGTCGTCACGGCTCAAAGGTGGGGGAAAACCATCAGAGAAGAAAGTGGTGCATTCGCTCAGACGACAAGCAGCATGACAATGGAGATTTTGGCAGTAACCAAAGCTTTGCAATGGGTCTGCGAGCATGCCTGCATACTCAGTGACTCGATGAGCATGATTGTGAAAGTTCAAGCAGAATAGATTCGGGAACAGTGGCTGAATGCAGTGACGATTTCCTGTCTGCGTAAAGTGACTGTCATTTTTGTGCCAGGAATGCGGGAGTCCGGGGTAATAAGAGAGTAGATAGGTTGGCCGCACACGCTGCTACTACGGCTGTTGGTGGAGAGATGAACCGAGAAGACATTTTGAACTCCCTTCGGGAAAAAGGCCAAGCAAATTACTTTATAAGTGACGATGACTCTTGTTCCATGACTAGAAAAAAGGAATTTCTTTGAAATGTGGTGTCGCTAGAAAGGAGCGGTTTCGTGGGCAAGAAAGAATGATTGTCAATCAACTACATACTGGGACAGTCAGTGAACGTGTAATGGCGGCTACACTCAAGGATAGATCTGAGCACCTATGGAGTTGTCCGGAGTGCAGTGACGATGATCCAACAACTAACTAACTAACTAGATGATTAATCAGCCATTGCCTGAGTCAAATAATTAATCATTGGGAAGCTGAACATGCAATGTTCACTGTAGATCGTGTGTGACATAGCCGTTCCTTTCTAGCCACTTATCGCCGTTGAGCTGATGCATTTATCATCTTCTTAAAAGATGTTTCTTTACCGTAGAGCGTCATGTAGCACTGTTTTGTACTGCGTCTTCCCATGTATTGTGGTTTATTTCGAATCTTTCATTGAGTTCTTTAACGAGTCATTGCAGCGCTTCATTTGACTACCTTGAGAACGTATACCCGTCGTAACTCACAGCAGAGAAGTATCTTTGGTATTTGTTTGTTTATTATTTGTTTCGCCTCATTTGGTCGAGGCACGCCATTTCAACTTAGGAATGGTTTCATTTTTCTGGCTATATCAGAGCGAACTTTGTTTGGTTTTTTTGTTTGGTTTTTTTTGTGGTTTTTTTTTTGTGTGTGTGGCATAATTTCCTGATTATCACTAGGATTGTATTATGCAGTAGGCTTGCAGCTGTGATTTTCAGCTGTAGTCCTGAAATGGACTTTATTGTGGCTTGTGTTAGGTTCTGTGAATAGGTATGGTGTAGCCTGGTTGTGTATCTCTGGACAGCGATGATCTGATATGTACCACATGACCAACCCATGAATCTGCAGGTACAACGGAGTTAGAGCAAGGAGATGCACTAAAAGACACAATCTGAGAAGCATAATCTCCAGTAGACGGTACGCTATATCCATGAAATTAACATTGAAACCCGAGACAAGCAGAGGGGAAAAACTTCTATAAATTGTTGCCTCTTACAAGTTGGTATTTGCAAGTATATTCATTGTTCCCTCTTATATGTTGTTGTTTGCGAGTATATACTCAATGAAACACAACATACAGAGAAGGTATGTACTGTACTTTACAACAACAAAAAAGGGATAAATGTTCATTGGTAATTACGCGAGCAGTTTCATACAATTTGATATACCTGGAGCGAAACGGACTGCCTGCTGTTCAAATCGTCTATATATTTACACCTTCAACCTGATCTGAGTTCTAACAGTGTGGTCGATCATAACAAAATATACCTTAATTTTCATAACCGTCTCAATGTGTATTTTGTCGTTAGAGTGTAAGTAAAGAAAGTTACATTTCTTCACGATATGGGGTGCCAGTATATGTACGCAGTTTCAGTGAGTCTATATTTTAGTGGTCTGTCTCAAAAGAGAGCATTGATCATCAGGTGGAATATTTTTCCCAGAACTTATGGATCTCTTGAATTGTCCCGGTCTTGAGCAAGTTGTCATGCCTATTCTAGTGGCATGCGCAGGCATTCTTGAATGTATTTTGTCAAAATGCGCTATGGTCGACCTTTGCCCCTATTGCTTTCTATCATCCCCACCAGTAACACTATCTCGTCGTGTCTCCTAACGTGACCGAAAAAACTAACTTTTTTTTAAATATGGTTTTTATTGTTCTTTCCTGGACGTTAATTGTTCGTAACACCTCCTTATTTGTTTTTTAAAATTTTTTTGCTGTCCATGGTATTCTAAGAACTCTTCTATAGCCCTTTAATTCAAATGATGTTAATATATTGTCCACTGTTTTATTTAGTGTTCATGCTTCACATCCATATGTCGCCACAGAAAACACACATGCTCGTAGTAAACACAATTCGGCTATTACGTTGGTACCCTGCCATAATTTCTTTAACTGTTTCAATTTTGACAGCGTCGTTGCAGTTCTTCTCTTAACCTCAACTGCGAAGCCACCCACAGTCACAAAATGAAGTTGCTTAATATAAATGGAGAAAGCTGGTCTTGCCCATATGCAACATTTCTAGTGCGCATGCGGTTGCGTCTGTGGGTCTCATCAATGGCTCACTAGACAAACCAACCATGCAACAGAAAACCTTAGTAGATGATATGCCTTTATATTGAGGTTATCTTCTTATAGAAGCTTCATGTCACGTCATCTATACAATCCCGTAGTCGTAACCTTCGACAACAGTTACCATGTTGTTCTGACAGGCCGACGCTGCGCCCGAACTAGTTATGGGCACGGCGTGGGTGTGCGGAACAACAAAGAAACCTGTCGCAGGGGCCAGAGTTGTGCCCTGATGTCGACGTCTGTTTCGGCAGCATTAGACTCGAAACACCATCGAGTCGGATGACTGCTGGAACAGAGGGCAGATCACTTAAGGGAATGCCCCACGTGCTGTAAGGCCAGTTTCTAATCAAGTATCAAGAACATTCCTAGTATGAGCTCTGATATGAACATATTTGGTACATACAGATGCATATATTTCTCTGTTGATCCAACGCAGATGGATAAGCTGCTCTGATGATCCAACATGTTACGCACGTGTTTAAGTCTGTGGGTCTCACCAACCAATGGCCAACTAGACATACCACACATGCAAAAGAAAATCTTAATGGATGACATGCGTTATATTGAGGTTATCTTCTTAGAGAAGCTGCATGGCACGTCATCTATACAATTATGCTTTTATTTTGTTGTTGAAATGTGTTGCATGTTTACCTGAATATATATGTATGCACCCTCTGTGCTTGGTAGGGAGCCAGAGATGCACTGTGTAGCACTGGGGAGGAGGAAACTGACAGCACTGTTTTTTGCTATCGCTGAATCCCATCATAGAGGCACAGTGACTCAGGACGTGACAATCCTTTTTACTTGAACATTTGGTTGCATGCCTGGAACAATAGAGAAGTTCGGCATAACCAGTATGCCCGCATAACTATCAATTGGTGGCGGGGAATGAGCACAATGAACCATATCTTGACTAAAGTCGCTAGAAGCAGTGGATATGTTGAAACCTACCTTCCTGGATGTGTGATAGTTATTCTCTGGCTCTGTCCCGGGGTGGGCCGAA
Organism: Meghimatium bilineatum; assembly: GCA_034231615.1. NCBI lineage: Eukaryota > Metazoa > Mollusca > Gastropoda > Stylommatophora > Philomycidae > Meghimatium > Meghimatium bilineatum. The sequence goes on along the minus strand of CM067298.1, from coordinate 114,363,976 downwards.
AATACACAGACTTCCCAGCAATATAATGTCATTTGATGGCATTAGGTCAAAGGGCATGAGCCCATAGACCGCTGGATCAGCAACCAACCAACCATCCATCATGTTAGTAAAGACCTAAACATACAAAAATACTGGCTCCTTAAAGCTACCATATACGCAAGCTAACATATTTTTGACATATACAAAGACATAACGATTTAGAAAGGGTAATCTTGGGGAGGGTGGGGAGGTTATAATTGATAAAACAAGATGCTGACCAAAACTGCAATGGACATACGATATTGAAAATTTTATGAATATGATACTGGAATAGGCTGGACAGCTTGCATAGAATCGAGATTCTTACGGAGTGCCAGTGAGGACAACTTTCTGCAATGAATAATTCAGAAATATAAATATATGTATAATTTAACAAATTAACACTTGCTACATCAAACACATCTCGAATCACATATTTTCCTGCGGTGAACTTTGACATTTTACTGTGAAATGCCCTTGCGCAACCCACGATAATGAAAGTGTGGGAGTAGAGTGTACATAATTTCGAGCATTTATACTTTGTTTCGTAATTGATGTTGAGAAGTAATTATAGTTTCCACTTTTTGATTACTAGGTAGCTTTGCAAGGAACGGCATACTATATAAAATAGATGCAAGTAAAGTAAAGAATCTTTTGATTAATAGACTACTCCCTTCTATAAAATATATACAATTACTCAGAAATCTAGTCAATAATTGAAAATGTATGATGGAGTGAGAAAAATGTGTAACGATGTCAATAATAAAATGTGGTGGAGCAATGTAACCTGGAATAAATATGCAGAACTGACAAAGATAAAGAAAACATTTACAAACGAAGTCAATTGATAGTTGTACTCCTTTAATCGAACTGTGATAGATATGATTATTTCTACATTTAGCCTCTACTCAGACTATGCAAGCAAAATGAATTAAACAGGTTACTAAAACACTTACCTTGCCTATTAATAAAAATATATTTTAAAAAGTATATATAAAAAAACATACAATAAAACTAAACAGGACAATTCTCCACGTATCGGCTCAAATTGAACATTTTTCAAGAGACAAACAACAGAAAACAACAAAATAAAAAACAAAATAGATGACTAGATTTCATCAAGCCCCGTCTCCATAGCGCAGGGATGGCAACGCATCTAGTAAAAGAGAAAATGCGTGCATTCATTATAAACAAACCGAAAGTGGGAAATTAGAGGCACTATAGATGTAGTTGGGATGTTTATAATGAGTGCAAGAATAATAAAAGAAAAAGATAAGACAAATACCCCTTTTGTCACTTTATCAGACAGGCAGGTTTTAAGAACATAGTCACAACAGGCAAGACTGAAGGGAACAGAGACAGATGGGGACGTGAGAAAATACTCCTGTGACAACCTAGCAAGGCTTGGAAACAACGATCCTGATAACAATACTGTGAACATAGAACCATGGTCACATAAGCCAACCAGAATGGCATATGATAATGATAGATGATTAATGATGATGTTGTGTGGTGGTGGGGAGAGTGGGTTTGGGGAAGGAAGGATACAAGAAGAATCATCATTTGAAAACGCATGGAATGAATGTGAAACCAAATATAGACATAAACATATATATATAAAACCAAACCTAAACATAGATAGAAATGTATACACACACCAAGAGTTAAGAAATAAATATATAACAACATGGACACAGATGTGTGAAGGATACCCACATAAAATGCACAGGCATGTACATGTATCCACACATAGGAAAGGGCTCACACCAGAATAGGCATACATTTTGACACAGAATGGAGATACGTGCATTAATATACATAAATATGAACATGCATCCACATAAACACTTTCTCACATAAATAAACACAATAACATGAACATTCGTACACATAGAAACATATACATATATTAATTTAAATATAAACGTTCGTTCACATAAGATAATGCTATAACAACTGCATATGTATTCATACAAATGTGTGGCCCAAAGTAATTGTGTGGATACATAAAACCATGTAAATCAAAATGCATATACAAATAACTATACATGTGTGGGCACCCATCGAAAAGACAACTGCAATAACAACGAGGAAATCAAAATCTAAATATGTAAATGATTTAACAATAACAAAATGGCAGAGTACAAAATAATCACATATTGACATACACAAACGAAAGAAGACATAAAGAAATTATATAGAAGTACGGCAAACACAAAAATAATTACGAAAGTGTACAAAGACAAATAATTACAAGAATCAGTGCAATACGGGAGTAGAGGGTATAAAGAAAAGGTGGGTAACTCAAACAAAACGGTGATTAATGTTCATTCCGTGTGGTTGCAAGACTCCCATATGACAAATGAGACGATATTCCAAGGACTGACGTTGCCGGTCACCGGTATAACAACGTAACAAACCGGTTACAGAGACATCAGAGCTACCATGATGTGACGGGCTGTTAAAATGATTAGCCACTGGGGAGTCACGATGATTCGTGATATCTCTCAAATGTTCGGCGAATATATCTGCTAAACATCTAAAACGTCTGCGGCACCATCCACTTTGTCGGACACCCTCTGACCATTTGGTTATTTATACTAAGACTATGTATGTTTATAGAGAGTTCAGGGTTATACCGGGCACCTGATAAGTGCAAGAGTTCACTTTCCACATTTGACGACTTTCCTATTTCTGCTTATTTCTAAAGCCACATTCTCAGACTTTCATTGTTGGAATGGAATTCGACTGTTTATAAAAGGTTCGTCAATCAGAAATCGTGGTCTTGAAAACAGGGCAAATACGTGAGGATGTAGTCACTATAACACAGCCACTATCTACTACACCACTGTAGTATTATATCGTAGTTGTTCTCAATGTCAGAAATATGCCCACTCGGGGACCACAAACTGTTGCAGGAGAAACACTCAGAACCATTATCTAAATGTCAGGCAACAGACCCATCTAGAGAGGGTCACAGACCAATTCAGGGAGTGTCACAGGCCCATCCAGTAAGTGTCACGGACCCATCCAGGGAGTATCACGCACCAATCAAGAGAGGGTCACAGACCCATCCAAGGAATGTCACAGGCCCATTAAGAAGTATCACAGACCAATCCAAGGAGTGTCATAGATCCAACAGGAAGGGTTATAGACCCATCAAACGAATGTCACAGATCCTTCAGGAACTCCACAGACCCATCCAGGGAGTTTCACAGACCCATCTAGGGAGTGTTGCAGGCCCATCCAGGGAGTGTCACAGACCCATCTAGGTAGTGTTGCAGGCCCATCCAGGGAGTGTTGCAGGCCCATCCAGGAAGTGCCACAGACCCATCCAGGGAGTGCCACAGACCCATCCAGGGAGTGCCACAGACCCATCTAGGGAGTGTTGCAGGCTCATCAAGTGAGTGTCACTAGAAGACAACTGTTTCATGAAAAATATTAGATGACCTTAAATTATCTTCAGTTTTCAATCAGTACAGATTCTATCACATAACAGAGGGAGCAAGAATTATGTGAGAGGGGGTACGAAGTATGTGAGTTTACACATAACAGAGGGAGTGAGAAGTATGTGAGTTTACACATAACAGAGGGAGTGAGAAGTATGTGAGTTTACACATAACAAAGGGAGTGAGAAGTATGTGAGTTTACACATAACAGAGATAGTGAAAAGTATGTGAGTTTACACATAACAGAAATAGTGAGAATTATGTGAGTTTACACATAACAAAGGGAGTGAGAAGTATGTGAGTTTACACATAACAGAGGGAGTGAGAAGTATGTGAGTTTACACATAACAAAGCGAGTGAGAAGTATGTGAGTGTAAATTAGGAGTGGGCAATTTTTGTTTCAATCTACTGCTCGTAATCAGGAAGGGTATACAGTCATCCCTTAGTTATCGCGGTTAACAGGGACCAGAACCGGCCGCGATAAGTGAACATCCGCGAAGTAGTGTCATCCTCTCATTTTTAACACACGTACATTTTTTGTGTATGTATAATACCAATAAGTGTATATGAAACCATATAAGTGCATATGTTATCATTAGAACATTAAAGAATAGTTTCAAACATGTAAATAAAATATTAATAGTATAAATAACATACATAAAATAAAGTATAAATAATATAAATATGATACGTGTGTGTGTAACATACGTAGATGTAATTAAAATGTACATACTTAAAATATGTTTTTAGAAATCCGCGATGTACTGAGGCCGCGATAAATGAACCGCGAAGTAGTGAGGGATGACTGTACCGTAAATGGATTACTAGAAACGTGACACTGCGATTTTTGTTGTGGCTGTAAAGCTCTGGCACAACCAAATTAGATTATTAAAGTCTGCGGTTGAAATGTACGTGTCTCATAATAATAGACATATTTTACTTAACCAACTTACCCATACCCGCTAGTCGAGGGTTTTGCATAACCTTTTTTCAGAAACGTCTCATGATTGAATGGAAAAACTCCGATCAAAAATACACATATTGACACCTCCTGTTCACGTCGTAAAATTTGTGGACAAATACTGTCTCCCTCTTGTGTCAGTTACTTCTGAGAACGTGTTCAACTCTCGTGATCGCACATTTGACGTAATACTTTCTTCTCCTTTTTCCTATTTATCGAAGTAGTTTACAGTTTGTTTGCAATCGTTTGTGATTTGATAATGTGTAAGCTCTGGGGGTCAGTTGTTATAATAATATATCAGCATGACGCGATAGAAACAAAGTGGCTTCGCTGACATGATTTTACCATCTGGTTGAATTTCACGCAGACATGGTGTACATTGTTATATAAACGTTACCGATTACAGAAAAAATTTCCGACATTTTAAATGGAATGCCACTTTGAAAACTTATTAAGCACTGCGAGCGATTCTCTATTAAAAATCAGAAATATAATAAGAAGTGACACGACGAGCTATAGGACGGAATAATACATGATGGACACATCCCACTCAACCGTTCAGTATCAGATGCAAGCTTCAGCTAGATGAATGTATTTCTATTATTCTCAGTTCGTATTTTGAATGAATTCGACATTGATTAAAAACAAACGTTTACAAGTAAAATGAGCACAGACATCTCTGGTTTATTAAGCAACACCATCTATAATTCACAGACAATTTAGTCAAGATCAAGTGCAAGCACTTAAATCACATTATACGTTTTTAATTCCTTATGATTAGTGATGCATAACGAAACAAGATAAACATACTCAACTCGTGAGTATCTAGTGACATGGAAAGTATGATGTTGATAAGAGTAGATTTTGAGAAATACTATATTCCCATCAATATTTTAGATATTATAAATAAAGTAACCATAGAATAAAGGGTGCAGATTACCAAACAACATGAAAGCACATTATTTTTTTATTATTAAATTATACTTGTATCATTATCGCATGTGTGTTGCCGCGGCCCCAAAGGGGGGCAAAGAATAGCAACACTGTTTACCTTCCACGCATATCGTGAAAGGCGACTAAGGAGGTTATGGGATGGAGTTAGTTGTCCCATCCCATATAGGGTCAGTGACCCACAGCCATGCTGCAGTCGGATGTGTCAGGCCGAAAGGCGCATATATCGCAGCAATGCTGTAAACCATGACACAACGCATTCCGTTCTCTGGACTACATCCTGCTAATCTGCAGGAGTTTGAGAACGAACGCAGAAGAAGAAGAAGTATCATTATCATCCTGTGCAGTCTCTTCAACGAATATTAACAGTAAAAGTGTGTCCTATGGCAGCAACCTGCCGTTAGGGATGAAAATAACTCTTCATGTACTAAGCCGCAGAAACTATTAGGTAGGGCGGCCAGTTCCTTCTTTACTGTCTGTACCTCCCCTAACTGATGTTTCAGGTACTTAATTACTGCAGAGTCGACTGAAGGAGTGATCTTGTCAAGCGAGAAATCATATTCCGGATTTTATTTTGTCCGAATGTGGTTTCGAAAATCAAGGGATTAATGTTCCAGTGTATGGTAACAACTCTAAACAGGAAGTAGGTTGCTGGAGTAAAACGAGACAAATATCAGGATGAATGTGAATAGGTAGAAATGTTACAAAATAAGACATAAAGCAACCTAACAACGATATACATAGACAGACAACGTTACGACTAAACAGCCTTCATCAGGACACACAAAAATGACAACAGTACAACGAATCTTACATGTAGGAGACAAAAATGGTTATGATAGGGAGGAAAGCAAAGGAGAAATAGCGAATAGATAGCGGAGGAAGCAAAGATGGGGGAGCAGCATAACAGGGAAGAAGAGGGTATGGGGAGAATATAGTGGTAAGTGAGGAGGGGAAAGTGTACAGAAGAAGGCGAGGAGTGAAAATAGATAAGATGTGGTAGCAAGTAAAATAAGATCAATAAGGATAAATTAAGATATTTACCTTAAAAGTGGCCACATGAAATGAGTATTCGCATACAATCGTAATAGGAGAGCAAAAGAGTATGGTACGAGAAATCAGATTCGAACCTGGCACGCTGTAACCCGGTGATAGCAAGCAAATTCACTATCAACTAGGCTACCGCGCTCTTCATCGAAATCGAAGATTGGCTACGTCTAAACCTGTAAAGTCCTCTTCTCTTTCCTAGGTGGCACACTCTGATAGAATGTACTCTGTTCTTCTCATTATGCTTCCCTCCCATTAACATCTCTGCCTACCTCTCGCATGCATCTCATCAACTTTACCTTCAGGATCTTCAACAAAGCGGTATGTTTTTAATATGTACAACATATTACAAAAAATGTAATTTCTTTCTTTAATAGTTCTTCTTTTTTGCATATGAGTGTTGCCATACGCTTAAAATATGTATACCTTACTGCTGCCACATCATACCAATATTTATTTAACAATAAACTCCCAGTGAACGACACGCAGATTTAGTACCTTTGCTATTGTAGACAGTCCACATCATTTCATCTGTACATTTACGCTTACTTTAGAGAAACCAGCATTCCACTTTTTACTGAAGAAACCAGATGGCCTTCAGTCCTGACCGTCGCCCCTGCTGTCTTACGTGTACGTTGTTTCTTTGCTATGAACAAATATCACAATTGATGTACAAAAAAGCAACTCTGTGCATGTAGTGAATATTCCCTGGGAGCGCAAATAATACATCAAATGTGTTAGGTCAGCATAAATGTAGAGCCCCCGTTGATGGAATGAAATATGTAACACGCTGTCCCATCCATCCCATTGACCATGGTTCAGAGCTGGGTTGATATCGATAACTCTGACGGGAAAGGATGATACTCTCTGAAAAAGGACTGAAGCTCATTACTCCAACTCCGTATGCTTCGGAAAGATAGAAAATCCACAAAACTCGTAGAATATATATTTCTCTAAATATTAACCTAATCCTTCAAGCATTGCACACCGCTGAGTACTAGTCTTTTGGGTATAAAATTACACCCTAGAGAAACAATATCATTGCAAATATGACGTAAGAGCTAACTGCATGTAATTCTTAGTGATCAAAAACAACAATGCATAGTGTGCGTCAGAATTTATTTATTTGTCTTCTTCTATTTCCACTAAATTATCTACCAAATAGATAAAAGAAATTGAATGACACTGACTAGGCATCTAACCAGGATGATTGCGCCTATCGAACCTAATTCTTCTATATATCCAAGTAATAAAAGCATCAATGCTGTCTTGTAGCTGTGTGATGCTGTCTTATGCGATGTAACACTCAATAAATGATATAATTTGATACTAAATTTTACGTTTCTACTACAAGAAAACGAAGATGGACTTATATCGGAAATGTACGTGGAAAAAATAGTAATAGAGTACCACTTTACAAATTTTAATGGGTATCAGGTAACAGACAAAATCGAGCAAGACCAAGAGAAACTCTGGACGAAACAACCAACAATAATTATTGGTCTCAACAACTTCCACAATTTTACAGAGCAGCATCATCTGGAAATGTTTATCTTCTAAACTATGACTTTATTAACAAATATAATCAACTAATGTGTACATGTTCGGTGTTGCAGTGAATATCAACCATTTCTGGCCTGCAGCCCCTTTTTTGACAAATTTTCGTGCGCTTGGTCCCGTCTGGGATACATTTTCGTATCCCCCCTCCCCTTACTATAAAATTGGTAATGGAATGTATATGTATTTCAAGTCACCAAGACTTCAAACTTCAGAGCTATAAATTGTGTTGTTTATTAATCAAATATTTATCTTCATACGATTCATACGGTTTTCATGGACGTGTCTGTGTCTCCCACTTCCCCCCAAAAAAACTTCAATATATTTTCTTCATACTTCCCCCTCCCCCCCCCCAATTCAAATATCTGTGACCCCCAAGGGGTTATATGGTTATTTTAAATTAGAGTATCAAAAAAGATTGCTACTACTACATACTCTGCTAGATTCTACAGCTTGAAAGCTAAATACATTAATTTTCCAACTAAATATCCTTGTACTAAGCGTATGTAACATTGTTGATATCAGTACAGGCATATGAAACAAATACAATCAAAATTGACGGTGATAATTCGGATCGGTGACACAACCGTCGACGTGCTGTGCGAACAACGCTGATAAAAATGATTTGATGCAAAGCCTGGTCTACTACCGACATGGTTACGGAAATCCATGTTTGGTGGAAATATTAAAACACAAATTATATGCATGCCACTGCCAAACTCGGATGGCATGGCTATTGTTGCAAATAAAACAAGCCACACAACGCATCTCCATGTTCTAGTTCGTATAACGCTTGGAATTGAGTATGGTCACGTACCTGTTACAAGAGCAGGCAGGCGACATTATGAGAATAAATGCAGCAATAATATCACGAAAATCGCGCGATGCTTGCGTGTGTGCGTACCTGGTATATGAGGTGTAAGTGTACGCAAGTAAGATTATATGTGAATATGTTAACATCCCGGCACCTGTTTTCACTATAAAATCCGGTGTGTGTAAACATGTATGAAAATGTGTGAGTATGTAAACATCCTGACGTATGACATCAGGATAATATTCTTACACTGAATGACATGAGGGCGTGGCAAGATTGGTGGCTGTCACACGGACAGAAGAACTTCAGCTTAAGGTCACATATAATGTCATCATTGATCGATCACGTCCTCAAACACGAGCAGCATGCTTGTCTGAAGTGTCATACTTGAAATGAGCACAAACATCTGGTCAGATATATTCAGTAATAATCTGATCTAAGTTGATATAATTTCTCTAGATTATCGATGAAATGTCTACAGATTTGATTGTTATCTGTGGCATCCTGGATATGCATATGTAGTGATTACAAAAACAACTTGTCGCTCTAATTTGTCAAAAATGATAATACGGAACCAACTGCGCTGCACTGAACTAACGTCGTGGCACGGAACTAGCTGCGCTGCACGGAACTAGCTGTGTTGTACGGAACTAGCTGTGTTGTACGGAACTAGCTGCGCATCATAGTATTTTATAAGCAGCGAATATATTGAACTTCTAAGTCCGTGGCATGCAACTGTACCCGAACAGCTCAGATACATATAGTAAACTACTGAATGTATTTCTATTGTCTAGAAAATTACTACAGACTGGTAATTTTGGGCTCATCTGTATGCCTTGAATATGATATGCTACCAACAATCATATACTGAACAATATTTTCAGAATATACCCTGTGTTCACAGTTTTACAGTTTTAGTTGACATACGATGACTTTTCAATAACCTACGCATTCATGAGAGTTACACTTAGCTCAGATTTCTTTGAGAATTGTAAATTTTTGCAAAATATGTACATGAATCTGTGACTGTTATAAGAATATTTATGTTCGAACGTCTTCACATAATCTGGTTATGGACTTGTAAAAATACATACAGAAAATAAGAGGTTTGATTGGAGTACTTTGTGAATACCATAGCTGAAACTAAGTATTTGGGCGTTCTTGGATAGGTATTACGTATTAGTTTGTTGACTATTCTACATGATCATAGGTGCTCAGATCTTCGCTTCAGTAAATCTCTGAGAGAATAACGGCTGATGGCTTCCGTTCTATGTTGTTCACTACTCTTTTTTAAATCTGCTTCCATCTTCACTCCCAATTTGCGTATTATCGATGTTGAGTCATGCTGTCCTTGTGTTGCCGGGGCCCGAAAGGGGAGCAAAGAATAGCAACACTGTTTACTTTCCACGCATGTCGTAAAAGGCGACTAAGGAGGTTATTGGATGGAGTTGGCTGTTCCATCCCATATAGGGTCAGTGACCCAAAGCCATGCTGAAGTCGGACGTGTCAGGCCGAAAGGCGCACATATAGCAGCAATGCTGTAAACCATGACACAACGCATTCCTTTCTAAGGACTACATCCTGCTAATCTACAGGAGTTTTAGAACGAACGCAGAATAGGAAGAAAGAGTCATGCTCATTTCATCTCAAAATCCTCTGATTCTGTGGACTCATGACGAGCAATGAGTATATTCACTCAGTCCAAAAGCTGATCATCTGTTATGGTGGCGAGGCTAGATAATTGGCCGGCCCGTTTGTTTCCCTCCAGGCCCGTGTGTTCGGGGACAAGGTTAAGGGTTAGTTTTCGTAGTGATGCTCTTGTTTCAGCTCTCTCTAATGACTTCACCCATCCCCTACGTACATCACTAGTTTTGACTTTCTGAATCATATTCATTAAGTCACTTAGCATGTACTAATGGGAATACGCTTGCATTTCCAGCCACTTAAGATTCTACGTTCCTGAATTGGTAAGTCCACCGATTCATGCTCACATATTCATACACAAATTTACCCACACTCCCTGAAGTCCAAACACTCACACACGTGTGTAGAGAAATAATAACATATGACATAATATGATAGCAGCGTGTTTAAAGGTTGACTGTTCAATCTGGATAAGAAGAATTATATATAAACACAAATAATGAAACATTTATTCTCCCAACCGTCGTGTGCTGATGTCATCATAAATTGAAACAATGGTCACTGCATGATCTGACGGCACAATGTCATGCATAGGGCACTAATTATTTATCTTCTGAAACGAAATGTCCGGTTCCGTGGCAGAGTGGTACATATCTCTTCTTGGACAATTTAGCTATCAGGTTCAATCCCAATGGCATCCTACTGAACGAATTAATATTACCTATGAATTCACAGTAACCAAAAAAAGTCGAATTATTCAGTACGACCAATGAAATGCTGTCAATGTTTGTATGATAATAAAACTAAAAATAATTGTCTTAACATGTTGACTGATTTGAAGAAATGTCGGCATATGAAATGATGAAATGCGTAGTCAAATGTAGCGAGCTTTGATAACATTAATTCGTTGCAGACATATGTGTATATATATATATATATATATATATATATATATATATATATATATATATATATATATATATCCAGAAGGGAGTTTTAGAATAAACGCTGAAGAAGAAGATATGTAAGCCTTGTAAATATTTTATTGTCATATGTGATACTAAACATTTCATATATATTCTTGTCATATCGGATAATAACATTGTAAATATCTTATTGTCATATTATGTAATTAAACATTGTAAATATCGTGTTACTTCTTTACGTTGTGTGTCCTAAGAAAATAGAGAAGCTGAGTACACAGTGAATTCCTAACATCTGAACTCAGTATCTAATAATTTTTTGGTGATTTTTTTCATTCACTCAGACATGACAATTTTGTATCGTATTGATATATCCAACAATACAACATCAGTCATATGACGCTACTGACAGTTAACACTCACAGTTTATGAATGATTATAATTGACTATTTGGAGAACAAGAGGAGTGGTCACAATCCACTCGAATCTAACTCATTTGATAAAAAATTAGTCTATAACTATTATATTGTCAATTATTTATACAATCACAAGTTTTTTATTTGTAACTAAAAAATTCAAATTCCAAATTACCATATGCGATATTGATCAATTTAAATTTACGGTTTTCATACTTGATGACAATTATTACTAAACACTATAAATGTTTATAGATTGTTTACATAATGTTTATAAATTGCTATCATCATATTTTAATCGTGGTGCTAAAAAGCCAACTCGTTTCGGTATGAAATACTTTGAGAAGGCTCTTACGTGCGCCAATATATGTTAGGTGATGACATATCCCACCATTTGTTATACAGACATGCAAATCACTGGAAAGACTGCAACTGTTCGGTTGTATCAAAGTTGGCCATACAGTCTATATCAATGGCACTCAACCTATTTATTCCTTGTCCATATTTAGGGACTCCTTGTCCCTATTTAGGAACCATTTATTTTCTCTTGTCCCTTACCTGCCCCGCCTCCTCTTCCCACACCTCGGGTACTGAAAAACATAATTGACTTTCACTAGGGCCCAGAAACACGATGTTTGTTGATAGATATAGTACTATATTTTCATATTTTATTCAATATAAATGCCATCCCGTGGCAGCCCTAGACAGGTCCTCCATTTTGAAAATTATTCACCCTTGCAAATCTTCGTAGTCCTCAGTGGTCAGATGACCCAGGTTGAGAACCACTGGTTTATATGACCGCATATTTTTCAATGCAGCCAAATTATATTTACTTAACACTAAAGTACAAAGTAATGTCTTCGTAGGATAACTAACACTCATTGGAGTGAGTTCAAATCGAATGATAAAATCAGAGAAGAGACACATCAAAATTTCATCACAGATGTTATCAGAAAACGTCGTTGGTCCTACATCGGGCATGTCCTACCATCAGACATCAACAGAATACATCACCAATCTCTTGAATGGATACCTACAGGCAAAAGATCCAGGGGTAGACCAAAAGAAACACTCAGAAGAACAATACTTAGAGAACGTAAAACAATCAATATACACACTGTTCAAGAGCTGCACAGAATAGCTATGAACAGACATATTGGAGAGATCTGACCTCCGCCCTATGCCCTATCTTCAGCGTTAAAGGAAAATGATGATGATGAAAGTACACAGTACTTACGATCCCCTGATTCATTCATACAAGCATACATTCTCCTTACATGAGTTCGAGTACAGATACATATAGAAATATTTCAAGACCGCATCAGCGTAGAGAAAATTCAGGTTTGATGTATCTGTTGAATAACAACGCTCTCATAAGTTGGAATGTGAAATGCCGTAAAATCGTGAAAAATTTCCTCCGTGGGTGGTACGTGTTATCAATCAACATGTATAGCTATTGCATCTCGTGTTCTTAAAAAAACATCAGATCTAGAAAGTGTGCTATCCCATATCATTTCTGAAGTGTCAATTACAAGCAACTATAGTTGTGTATCTTTTTATTAAACACATGTGATAGCTGTATTAACTGCATGAAGTCGATTTGAAAGTACACTAAAATAGCTGACTAAATAAACTGTATATTGCATTAATTTAATGTTAGCGCACGTGCTCAAAGTTCATGGTCGTATTGGGGGTCATTCAGTTAAATTTCATTTCAGAACGAACACACATGGGATGAAGCACAGATATCAAGATTCAATGAATAGAATTCCATCAAACTTAAGATCTTAATCTTATCTAGATGTCTGACTTTTTCATGATTTTCGTTGCAGGCCACACAAAGGATACGCAAGAGAGAATAATGTTCCTTCGACTCCGCAAAAAAAGAGTGACACAGTTTGAGATCGGTACGCAGGGCTGTTTATGAGAAAGACGATAAATACTATAAGTAAAATACCGGCTCTTTTTGTACCAACCGACTCTTTCTGTGACGTTTTACAATTCCGTTTCATTTTCTCGTTTTTATCTAGATGTTTATGAATTAATTCAATAACAACATCGAATTAGTACAAATGTCCAAAATTTAGATTTGTTTATTTTGCACAATCACAAACGGTTCTGTAAATGTCTTAATACAGAAATATTAGAAGGTAGTTTCTTCATTCTTGTACAATATGCGATTTGTGCACTTTGTAATTCGTGAATTATTTTCTTGTACAGAACTAAACTTCATTTCTCATAGAGTTATCCAACACCATGATATTGTCTTATATTCCGTATGGTATATTTCGAATTCAGTATTCAGTTTCTCAAATATGCAGTTCTCTTTGTCAACGTGGAATGAAAATAAACTTTTAAAGAAATGTATCTTTGTTAACACGGAATGTGTATATGTATATCTATATTATATATATTCTGATTTCTTTTTCTGCTTTCGTTCTCAAACTCCTGCATATGACCAATATATCATGTTTTGATATACAGCTTAGCTGCCACAGTTGTGTCATTTTGAACCCTGTATGGGATGGGACAGCCAACTTCACCCCATAACCTCATAGTTGCCTCTTGCAAACTAGATGATAGATCAACAATTTGCAATTATTTGCTCCTCTTTCGGGTTCCTCCAACACAAGAGTGTTATATATATATATATATATATATATATATATATATATATATATATATATATATATATATATATATATATATATACACTGATCTTCGAGCCATGCTGATGTAAATATATCATCTATATATAAAGTTATCTATGTTAGCACAGATCGATGATCCATATATATATATATATACTTTGATTTATATATATTTTCTATGCATGAAGATCTATGTACATATGAACGTGTCTATTCCAGCACTTTTTGTAGATATTTATGACGGTATCTATGTGAACATTGAAAGAATATGAAATTAAATATTAATCTTATATTACGCAGTTTCTATTGAATACGTTACTTAAGTAATTTGTTGATAAATACAGGGTTAACTTATGTGATACTAAACATTGTTAATATATTATTCTCTTTTATATGTTACTAAATATTGTAAATATTTTATGTCATATCCGATACTAAACAATATTTAATATCAAGTTCTCATATGTGATATTGAACATTATAAATACAGGGTTGTCATATATGATACTAATAGATTTGAAATGTCAAATTGCAATAGTTAATAGTGTATATTAAATAGAGTGAGGAGGTAACTAGATTGGTGGATCCACGACTTCAACTAGTTTTGATGGTTAAAAACTTTGATATAACCAAATTGGGGTAATGTCTGCGTTGGTAGTGGCATACCGCACCATTAGAGGTACGTTGTGAAAAGTCAAGGGAATATAAGAATATAATCAATTTGGAGATTCTACTTCAAAAATCGTGATTCTGTTTTGAGATATAGAACTCAGTATATCAATAAATCCTGAGTCCGTGTTGATATATAGATCTCAGTATATAAATAAACATTTCTTCCATGTTGGTATATAAAGTCAATATATAAATACATCTTTATTCCTTATTGGCACGTAGAACATAATTTATTTAAAAAAATGTTCTTACCACTTTTACATAAAGAACTGAATAATATTCAATATATAAATATGTCTTTGTTCAGTGTTGGTGTATAGAACGCAAGATATACAAAATATCTTTAATGCAGTACAAGTTACCGCCATAGTCGACCTATTTCCCTTGTCTATTTTTGTAAATTTCATAATCATCATTTAACAATTTAACTAACAGTTTATTTTAAGGTTTTGGTCATGCTTCTTCTTCTTCTTCTTCTTCTTTCGTTCACTTGAAACATGTCTATATCTGTAATTCTGTCTCCTTAATAAAACTCACTGTCTTTTGTAGTTCATACAGTGTCCCATAGAGTTTTGATTCCAGTGTTGTTTCCTCTGGCCAATATGTCAGCCTCAGCGTTTCATGTTCAGAACACTCTTGAAGTATATGTTTGGCACTCTGTGCTCCCTGTCCACATGTACACATGACTATGTTGCCAATCTTGAACTTTGTATACATGTGACTGCGGAGTCGGTTGTGTCCTGTTCTGAGACGTAGAATTATAACTTGTTCTGGTCTGTTCATAATATGATAGTCATCGTATGTTGGTGTTTGTGGCTTTCTTATTGACTTGATCATCTGTTTTTTCTGATGGTAGGTGATTGGTATATCTGGTTGGTCTTCGGCAGCACCTTCCTTAGCCAGTTGGTCTGCTTTTTCATTTCCTGGTATTCCACAGTGAGAGGGTATCCACTGCATGGTTACTCTATACTGGTAAGACAATTCGCTAAGTAGTTTTTTCAAGTCTGTTAGTTTTCCAGACTGGAGAGCTTGAAGCACTGACCTTGCATCTGTCAGGAATACCACAGGCGGCTGTAGGTCAGAGTTGGAGTTCAGCAGTTTTTTAGCTGCCACACTAATTGCCTGGATTTCTGCATCATAATTATTACAGAATTTTCCTGTCGGTGTTCTGATTGTATCTCTAAGCTTGTGTGGATATTATATATATACACCTGCACCTCCATTCCTCACGGCATTCTGTGCTGACCCATCTGTGTATACTCTGACCCATATATCTTGTGGATATTCCTCATCCAGGAAACTGATGGCGACTGTCCTTCGCTGCACACTGTTCTTTTCGTCCTCGCTTAGTATTCCTTTCACATGGGTCTGAATGTATATTGGCATTCCATGTCTTTCACCCCACGAGGTTTGTTCTGGTACAGTCCTTAAGGGGCTGTCAACTTCAGGTAGGTCTGTAAGTTGTCTGCGGAGTCGTTTAGCTTGATGGATAAAGCTGCTTCTTTTTAGTCGTCCCATTGCTAGATTTTGGAATCGTTCCCTCATTGGATGACTTGGCATACATTGAAACTTTTCTGCCTGAATTAGTACTTTTGTGTCTCTGCGTTCGCCAAGTGTTTGCATTCTTCCCATTTTTTGCATCTCTGCTATGGGTGTTGATTTCATTGCTCCCAACATTATTCTAAGTGCCTGGTTTTGCACTTTATCTAGATCTTGTAATGTGGTGTTTGATGCAGGACACCACGCAGCTGAACCATATTCCAGGTGTGGTCTTATGCCTTGCTGGTAAACCTTACTGAGTATATTCCCACTGGCTCCCCATGTGGTTCCACTTAGTTTTCTCAGGTTAGCTAACTTCCTCCTGGCTTTTGTTGTTGCTTTGTTTATGTGCTGCTTCCATGTCAGTTTATCATCAAACCTAACTCCGAGGTATGTGGGTTGTTTGTCTTCTTTCAAGAGCTCTCCATCTATCTTGATATGACCGGTTTTTTGTTTTGGTGAGAGGGTAAAGAGTGTAGTGCTGCACTTATCTGTGTTAATGCTGACGCACCATCTATTTGCCCATAAGGTTAGGGTCATGCTTCTGATTAGGATAGTTGTGTATTACATAACTAGCCGTACCACCACCCTAAAAATTAATATTTCAATTAATAAATGATGAACATGAAATTTACATACATAGATAAGGAAAATAATTAAACATATGGTGGCGTCTACTTGTAATGTACCACATGTTTATTCTGTATTGCTCAATATATAACTCAATATATAAATAAATCTATATTGGTGTTGACACACACAAATAAACACTCTATTATGCCATTTTAGTTGATAGTGAACTTGTTTACTGTCACCGAGTTACAGCGTTCCAAGTATCGAGGCACGTCCACATGAAAGGAAAATTGCACGGGCTGTAATTTCTCGACTGACACGACCGTTCCTCAAGTGGACCCAATTTTAAATGGGTACTTGACGCATGAGTTGGGGAAAGTAGACACAGCTAGCTAGGGAACTAGCCACCACACCTAGTACGTTCTCAGCTAAGTACATGAAGAGTTATCTTCATTCCCAACATCAGCATGCTACCGTAAGATCTACCTTGTCTTGGTGTCTGGTGGTCCACAAGACATAATTATATAAACAGATGGCTCCTTTAACAGAAATACAAATAAAAGCGGTTAGGGTTTTGTTGCCTACAGAAATGGCGTGAAATTTCGTGGTTGAGAAATCTTCAGCATATTCTACTGTCACATCGAGCATGAGGATGGAGATAGAGGGAGTTACAGCAGCTCTTAATTGGTAGATAACTGATACATCAACACACTCGGTAATACTCACAGACTCTCAAAGCATGTTGCGCAAGATAGAAAAGTCCATGCTAAGAAAAGAATGGTGGGACTTATTGAACAACTCAGTTGTCCAGAGAATTACATATACTGCGTTGGCTATGCTGGGGTCAGAGAAAACGAGAGAGCCGACTTATTGGCAGGCAATGCGGCGATAGACTGCACATTGCTGAGAAGAGATAAAGCAGACTTAATGAAGGCAGAAATAAATTTATTTCAAGATGCAGATGATGTCAATGAGGTTGAGAACGTACACATACGGAGAATGTTAGAAATGGGAGTATCTAGAGGTGAGGGGAGAAAAAGTAATTTTTTTGGAAAGTCTCGAAGATCACACAATCAACACCTGACCGGGACTTTGAGTCTACATACACTGGGATAGCTGCTGGAGCGGAGTGCGGAGCACCTATGGGAATGTCCCGCGTGCTGTGAAGCCAGTTTCTAATCAATAATCAAGAATCTACGTTGTCATTTTACACCATTTAAGGAATTCCGTGATAAAAAATATGTTTACTGAATACAGGGTCGTAGATACGTTCCTCTTATTGGGGTTGTGGGGAGGAGGTGTTAATCTAAAAATAATCATTCGAATGTTTTCGTGTGTTGGATATACTTCCTGATGAAAAATACATTTCATGATCTGTTTGTGATAAATCATGACAACCACACACTACTCCTCTATCTACGGGCCTGATTGAATATTTCAAGTGTATTACGTTCAGGCATCCATAATATATATTTTTTAAATAGGACAATTTGTATATTAATGTTTCTTGGGAAGTGGTACTATTTTCACTATAATCTGTGTTTTTTTTTAAAGAAAGGCATTTATTTTGTAAAAAACATGAATGAATAGACTAAAGCGGTATCGATACTGAATATTTCAATTTTAAAACTAACTAAATTGAAGCTAAATAAGAAAAGATATACCTTGTAAAAATGCGGATACATTGATTTACTTGCACAATTATTTGTGAAAAATTAGTTTTACAAATTTATAAATACGTGGATAGCATAATACAAATAATGGATCAACTTGAATGTTTTAAGGATCCATCAAAAAACATCTAGCTTTAAAGGGAAACAACTGTTAACATTTTGCTCACAAAAACGACCAAGTTATATGAGTAGAATTAGTTTGTTGTAAAAATAAACTTAACTAAACAGATAAAATCACGGAGATGGTTCTGGCTGGATTACCAGAACCTGCGATCTCCACTAAAGCTGCCATATAACCACATTGACGAACGTCCGCGATTAATTGTGGTGTATCTCACCGTTAAAAGGCACACTTTACTAAAATTTACAATTAGCAGACTTCAACAGGTCTTTCAGAGCCCGAATTGCACTCATTTATCTGATTACTCACCAAAAATAAACAGGATAATTTGACACTTCCTGGCACCATTCCCATCTTTCTGTGTGAGATAGGAACAACAACATCATCGGTATCACGCACGACAACGTGGTACTGAAAATGTTCATGTTTTAATCAATCTATCTATACACTATGACCCTTGTGTGCCTTGCAGCGTCAGGGGTAGAAGAGGTATCTGGAGATGTTTGTTTGTTGGTTTATTACTGGATTTGCCTTTCTTGAGAAAGTCACGCTCTTTTAAACCGTGAAATAATTTTCTTTGGTTATATCAGGGCGTATCTAGTGGTCGAATGACCTGGGTGGTGTCCTGTTAGGGACAGAGGGAATGACCTGGGTTCTGGTCTGTCCTGAAAAGGACATTAAATAGTGGGGGAGGGGGGAATTAAAGGTTGGCCTTTAAAAATTAAATTAAAGGACTGTTTTTGAAAACTCATTGAATGGTGTTTTGGATCCTGGTTTGCTGTTACTTGCTTTCTTGGTTATTCTGGATACTTTTGGTCTGGTGTCTTGTTTTCTTGATAGTCCTGGAAGTTATTGATTGGATATTTTTCGTTGACCGGCTCTTTCTTGACTACTGATCCGTTGTTGACTGCCTGGCAGTACTCTTGTTGTTAATTTTCAATGATTCGTTTGTTTTTGACATCGCTGGTGTTGAGGTACCTGTTCAGAAAAGTTGTTTAAAAGTTGTCAGAAAATTTTTATTTAATTAAAATTTTTATTATTATGTTAAGTATTATTATTATTATTATTATTATTATTATTATTATTTCAAATAAATGAGATATATGCACAAGGTTATACACACACTCACATTTATACTTATTTTATACAATAGTCTCTGAAACTTCCATTAAATGTTCTTTCACACTGACAAAATACTACATACGAGGTTTTACATATTTACACCTGAGGTGAAAATTTTTGTGTTCACCCATTCTTACAATAACATATTCTTTATATATCGTCACTGTTTGTTTGGATACAAGTGAAAATCATCACTCTCATTCTTCATTCTCTTCTTGTACATAATTTTAAATGACATTCTACAAAAATATTTATAAACTGTTCTTCTCTAAAGATAGCTCTGTCTGATTTCTATCTGATTTCCAAATATGTTGGTAAATTAAACGTTGTTTTATATATACTTAATCTATCATATGTGTACTACTACTGTTTAGTGTAATTGAGAATATATAATCCATGGAGTAACTGGTCATCCTATTTGTTTATGTAGTTGTTCGTGCATCTGTTTGTATGAATGGGAAATGAGAACACCTCACAGCTTCAGTCAGTCAGTCAATCCTTAGATATTTAGTGTCTTCTGTATAACTCGGGTCTTGTCAGATGAACTATTAACTTGATATGGACATGTCTGATTATTGCGTTTATGAAATTGCATTTGAGGTTTGAAAATCATCTTAGTTGAGCATTGTCGCAAAGTTGAGAAATGTTTGTTAATTTGTTGTGTGGATTAGTATTACTCATGAAGCTCTGGTCATACACAATCTCACGGTTGTTCATGATGTGGGAGAGGATAAGATCTTGTTTTATATAATTTATGATAGATTGAAGCTCAATCTAAGATAGATTCTATCTGGAGATGGCTTTCTTTTGTGGTTTTTAAACATGTCCTCTTTATATATTATAAGTATAAAAACGAGGGTGAAACTACCTATTCTTCACCTGATCCATCAGCATGCAGTGATTCAGATTTTCAATGTGGTGCATCATCAACCCCACACATAATACCACACGAAGAGATAAACGACCTGGTTTGTGATGTGGTCTTTACCAAGAACAAGGCATAACTGCTCGAAAAAGGCATCCAACAATAGAACCTCCTAGAACAAGATGTCACAATTATTTAATATAGAAAACAACCCCGACAGTTGTAGTTTTCCTTCCAAAAATGAAATTAATTTGTTATTCTTTTCCGATGTTGAAGGCCTTTTGAAAGCTGAAAAATAACTCATGACCCACAAAAATGGAGACTATTTGTAAAGTCGTCGAAAATGAGTCTTAAGGCTGTGCTTTTGCGCATTGGAAACTGTCTTTTATTTATTCGAGTAGCGCATGCTGTCCGTAAGTAGAGATATACGATACATTAAAACATTTACTGAATTACATTGAGTATAACAAGTACAGCTGACACCTATGTGGTGATTTTGAAGGTAGTTGCCCTTTTAATGAGTGTACAGTAGGGATATACAAAATACATGGGCTTTTTATGTGAGAGAAAGAGCTGAAAAAGGGAATTGTACTACTTGCAGAAGGAATGGATTTGCAGACAAAATGTAGCAGCTGGAGAGAAGAATATCCAGCACCCAGCTCTGGTCGAGTCTCATAAAATGATGCTACCACCCCTTCATAGTAAATAATACTCACGTGGAAGACAGGTAATGAAGTCCTACTGAATGATGACTAAAACACTACACACTATCACTAAAGGATGTAAATATGGTATATACAACAAAACAAAACACAGAATATAATCTACAAATGACAATATACAGGACAAAGTCGACGTTTCGGCCCAATAGGCCTTTTTCAAGATACGGACATAACATACACTCATAAAAAAACCACAAGTAGAATGCGTATCCGAGTGAAATGTGGTAGTTAGATAGATACCGGAAGCATACGAACAGGAAGTACACAAAGACGATAATACAGGTGGAACGAGAGGAACAAAACGATGACGTAACAAAGACAATACGTCCGAGAACTAAGCGAAAGAGTGGTCGGAATTGAGTCCAAATGGCTTGATGGTACCCAACTCGAAAATGAGACGATTTTCTAGGGCGTACCTAGATCTATCATCGGTGGTGCAGGATCTGATGGCAATGACCTGAATGTCAAGGACACCACGGTGGCCATCGCCGTTGAAGTGATTGGCCACAGGAGTGGGTGTTCTGTGTTTGATAGCATGCAAGAGTGGTTACAGAAGCGGTCGCTAAGTCTAAGGCCAGTCTCAACGATATATTGCTTACCACAGCTTTTACATATGCTCACGTAAATAACATTATGGGATTCACTTGTAAAGGCCTCATCGATGGAGAAACTGGCCTTGGGGAATGAGATGGAGCGCATCTGAACCACATAAGTACATGTGAAACAACGACCGCGTGATCACAGCACGGTACCAAAATGGTCAGGTGCAGAGGACCTGAGGTGGCTGTGGACCAAGATGTCCTTCAGATCTTTGTCGCGCCTATAGGCCACCAGAGGTAATTTGTGGAAAGCGTCACGGGTGTCAGAATCAGACTGGAGAAGGGAATAATGTTTAAGTAGAATGCGACGGACAGTCGAGTAATGGGGATGTAATGTAAGAACCAGTTTAACCCTATCAGAGGAGGTGGAAGAACCCTGGGAATTATTCAAGGTATCAAGGCGAGATAGCTGGCGTACACGGAGCCAAACCAATGAAAGAATGCTGTCAGGGAAGGAGCGTCTACGAAAGAACTCAATCATCTCAGAGGATTTGTCGAGAAAATCGTCGTCATCGCTACATAAGCGACGAAGGCGAAGAAGCTGTGAGTAAGGTAGAGAGTTACGACAGGCGGGAGGATGAGAAGAAGTGTAGAGCAGAAAGCCATGTGCATCAGTGGGTTTGTAGTAGACTGATGTGCTGAGGTATAGGGGATGAATAGTGACAATGATGTCTAGGAAATGGACAGAGGTGGTGGAAATGATAAATGTGAATTTAATAGCGGTGTTGAAATTGTTGATGATGTTGATGAAGCGAGACAGTTCTGCTTCTGTAATGTCAGTAATGCTTATCCCATCATCAATGTATCTGTGGAAAAGAGATGGGAATGGGCCATCGTAGGTAGACCAAACTAGATGTTCTAGATGTTCCATGAAAAGACAGGCATAGCTAGGCCCCATCTTAGTGCTCATGGCCACACCACTGATCTGATCGAAAAAATGTCCATCGCCTAGTGTCCACCAACTGTCTCGGTGATGTCAGGGCAGAGAACAACAAGGAACTAGTATAAGACATGCTAATGAAGTATCAGATACTTGGCTGCAACATGTTTCTAAAGATCCACGTCCTTCATTCATATCTGGATTTCTTTCATGAGAACTATGGCATAGTTAGTGATGTTTTGTTTGTTTTTCGTTCGCTCCATTGTAACCATCACGGATATCCGTGCGATTTCCGCCGGGAGCGTGATTACGTTGTGCCACCGTTATGCGCCTTGTAGGCCTAGCACATCCGATTTCGGCATGCCTTGACAATTCGGGTGGGCTACCCTTAGCCTGTGACAGCCTCTATATCTGTCTCCAGGCACGCGTAGTGAAGACTCTTCGCCCAGACGATTTTCTAGCTCTCGTCTCACTCGAACGAGGTGTTCCACTGTCTATGAACTTGCCTCGTGTAATTGGACGTGCTGTGCTTGTGCCCATTGGGTACTGAACCGTTTCTCATCCATGAGCCTGGTTCCTTAAGGGGAAGAACTCAACAGAGGAGTTGGACCCTGGCTCTTTCGCCCTCTTAGCCGAGGTGTCATTCACCGACATCGTGTACCCCTTGTCCAAGTTCGAGTCTCACACCACGCGTTTGAGAGCAAGGCGTTCTCGAGCTGAGCGTCCTTGTCCCAGTAGCGCCTGAGCCCATCAGGTACTGAACCCTTTCTCTCTTCAAGTGTATTTCCGGTGTAGGAAAACCTGACAGTAGAGTTGGGCCAGGGCTAAATCGTTGTCCCTTTTGTGCCTGAGCGAATCGAGTACAGAACCCTTTCTCTGTGCAAGTTACTTCCGGTATAGGAAACCTTGACAGTAGAGTTGGGCCAGGACTGCCATCGTTGTCCCTTTCTTGCCTACACCCATCGGGTACAGAACCCTTTCTCTTTGCAAGCATATTTCCGGTTTAGGAAGGCTCGACATTGGAGTTGGGTTAGGTCTTTTGCTTTACCAAACGCCGATGGATGGGTCTGGGTCTCTGCCTGTTAGGAACGCGTTCCCTTTGCACCCCATAGTTAGTGATGAACATGGCGAACGTTTTCATGAATATTTCGCAAAGATGGAACAAAGATACCAGTAAAGCTGGCTGATAATTGCTGGACACTCCCCAGAGATGCTCCCAAACAGCTGTACAAGAGACAGGTGTAGTCTATGACTTTATTTTTTACAGGTATTAACCGTTGCATTATTACTATTGGCATGCATTTTGTGATGAAAACATTCATTCTTTGCAGATTACCAAAAAAAGCTAGAGCTAATTTTTTTAATGTGACTGTCATATTCGTGCTCAGAACATCAAAATGGATAAAAACAGATCAATTTCATTTCAGTAGCGTCAGTTTTGTAAATAATGTGTTGACTAGTTAAATATCCTGTAAGTCTTGAAAGAAAATAGTTCGTCTTATAATTGTGTGGGTGTATTCTATCTCATGTTTTTAGTGGCAGATTTATACCTGTCAGCTGCTTTAAGATAACTTTCCCATTTCTCAGGCAAATGTTCAGATCCAGGTAAGAGACCTGTGACTTCGTAAACAGTGTCATTAAGTCTACAGAAATAAGTGAGACAGTCAGCAGTTATAGACGGCCTGTTGACTAAATTAATTTGGCCCCTATTCTTTACGTGTTCTGGTTATTGTTTTGCATTCGGTTGGTTACTATTTATACTCTTGGAATTGCCGTGACTAATTTTGGCATGTGATTCCAAGTATATAAATAGTAACCAACTGAAAGCCAAACAATAATAACAACACGCAACGCATTGGGGTCTAACTCTTTTTAGCGAACAGGTCTTCTATATCCAGTCAGTCACGGAAATAGGTATAGTTGATGAACTACCGTCCAACGGATTTCTTTCGAGACAGTTAGCTTTCATTACACAATATACTAAAGATATCCAGCCTATATTTCTATTCTTGGAGTGATGCATCTGTCATTTCCATTGTTGGAGTGATACATCTGTAATGGTCAGTGTTGGAGTGATGCATCTGTAGTGTTCCGTGCATTGATGTACACGCAATGTTCATTGTTGGAGAGATATTTTTGTGTTTGTCAATGTACGTGTGATGCGGTTATTACTTTCATTGTTCGAGTGATGGAGCTTAATTTTAATTGTTGAAGTGATGCAACGGTAATTTGTATTGTTGCAGTAATGCAGCAGTATTTTTCCGAGATCCCTTATATTTTAACGATTATACTACCCAATATAACCAAATTGAACTCACATCCAGTGATGATAATTGCAATTTTCGTCAAAGGTATATTTGAATACCTTATATATGAACCTGCATTGGCATTTCAGAATTAGGTTATGAGATAAAAGGGAGGCGATAGTAATTCTTTGCAGGCGAATAGTTTTACTGATTGTCTCCTTTAGATCGAAGATTGACTAGTATGTGCATAAAAAAAATAAACAATCTTTGTTCACCTCCCACGAATTTACAGGTGATATTTTTACCATCAATTCCTTTTACCTGCACATTTGCTTTGTTATCACATTCTTTCTTGTTACCTCTAATATTTTATTGTAGTGTTTCCTGATATAACCGAATTGGACTTTGTTGTCCGCTGGTTGTAAGGACACGCCTCCCCAAAAGTGAAGTAAACTCATTAACTACAACTATCATTCGTGGTCATTACATATATAGTTATATACTTGGGGCTTTGTACCTCTAATATTTTATGGTTGTGCGTTCTGATATTACCTAAGTGGACTTTCATTGTCCGCGTGTTGAATGTTGCCAACTCATTTCATCATAAAAGCACTAGTGACAGTTCTTAAAAGCACTAAAAATATATTTGAAGCACTAAAATAGCATGAAATATTTTCCTTAATATAATACAAGATTGCACATTATAATTTAGTAATATGAGTTAATCTGATAAATAATATTATTCCAGATTACATAATCACATTCAGACAACATTATTTTTTCATTCTATGTATCTTTTTTCTGGTGCATTTAGTCTTGTCAACATGTTTTTGTCAAAAGGCACTATACTCATATCAAGAATGAACACATCACTCAATCAATCAATCAATAAAACCCATAACCCTTCAGGGTCGTAGGGGTACCACATTGGAAGCTTCAGCACACAGAGTCCTCCAGCGAATTCTATCCTCAGCGATGCGGATGAGTGTGGAAATATCTAGCCCTGTCCATTCCTTGATGTTGTCTGTCCATATCTTTATTTGTCCTCCTCTGCTTATTCCACCCTCGACAGTTCCCTGCAGTATTGTTTTTGACAAGGAATCGTGCCTGCATACATGTCCGATCCATGCTAGTTTTCATCGTTTCACTATTGAAAGCAATGGCTCCTGGACACCTGCACACATCGCTACTTTATTTCTTACGTACACATTGGTCTTATGTTCCCTATAGGAAATTCGTAGAATTCTTCTGTAGCATTTATACTCGAAAGCCTGTAATCTTCTCTCCATGTCCGCAGTGAGTGTCCAACTCTCACAACCATACAACACAACGGAAAGCACCAGCGAACTATACAGTTTGATTTTAACTCCAACACTGATGTTGCTTTTCCAAATCACAGTTAGCCTTGACAAGGACGCTAACGCCATACACATTTGAGAAAACACCAAAAAATTTAACAATATTCAAAATATATTTCTAGTTTTCATATTATAATTCTAGACTATCATTTAATACTAGAAATATGTTTATTCAAGATCTGCCAAGTAAAAGTCGGACAAGTTTTATTAATTTTCTATTGCATTCTGGCCTGTACTTGTGTATCAGATGATGGTGATGATTGAGACAAACTTGTATAAGCATCTCGTGATCCAATTTTTTGCAGGATATCCTTAGGTAGTTTATAATCAAAACAGCATTTACTATATCTTTTCATTTCATATTTAATAGTCGGAACAGCTTCAAACTCGTGATTCTCAATCTATTTCGAATGTTTGATTTTGTAACCCCCATCTGACTGAAAGCACGTTCCAATTCATCATTAGAATGAGGTAAAGTAAGTACAGTTAAAACTAAACCTGCAGGACTTTCGAAAAGGTTTTCATCAGTTGGATCCCTCTATCTGTCTGTCGCTCTGTCTGTCTGTCTATCTATCTATATATCTATTTATCTATCTATTTAGCTGTCTGTTTGTCTGTTTGCCTGCCAGCCTGCCTGCCTGCCAATCTATTTATCTATATATTTATCGATCTATATATGTATCTATTTAACTATACGTTGGGGCCCTTGTTTGCCTAGCGATCTCAGGCAAAGAAGAGTCCTCTGGAAATGGCCTACACTTTGTTCAGTTTGTAAGCTTGTTCCTGTGCTTTCTTTGATTTATGTGGTCCATCTTTTAAATGATCTACCTCTGGCTTTATATCCGTGGTGTCTACGTTTCATGGTCATCTGTGGAATTCTGCCTGCTGGAAGTTTGGAAATGTTTGAAAACCACTTGATCTGTGGCCTTTTAATGTGTTCCAATATTGGTATTGATTTGGTTGTCTTTCTGATGTTATCATTTTAAGTCGATCTCTTAATAACACTCCGAGTATTCTTTGTAGATTTGTAATTTCTGCTGTCACTATTTTTATCTTGTGCTGCATTGTCCAGGTTTGGCACTAGTAACACATAATGGAATAATATTAGTCTTGTATAATGCAACGTTAGTGTCTATGGTTACATTTTTGTTCTATGAAAATACGTGTCATCTGTCCTAGGATCTGGTATGTGTTGTTCCATCTATTTTGTTATCTCTTTACTGTTTTTCATTCACTCGATATAATGCTTCCTGCGTAAATGAACTCCTTTACCTGTTTACGGTGTTTATTATCAATGGTGATAGTGATGTTTCTGTCTTTCTCTGATATTGCCATTATTTTGGTCTTTTAAATATTCATCTTCTTGTTGAATTTTCGACATGTTGTGTGGAGTCTGTTCATATTTTCTTATGATTGTTCTTCTGATGTCTCTATTAGTACTTGGTCGTCTGCAAACAGTAGTTCGTTCAATTTGTTCTTTATGATATCTTCTTCGTTTGTACTTGTTAGTTTACAGATGTGGTCGATATATGTTATAAAAAGTTGCGGGGATAGGACACACCCCTAGCGAACTCCTGATTGAATTAGGAGCTTATTTAACAATCCTGCATTCGTTCTAACTTCACATTGGCTATTAGTATAAATTCCCTTGCATATATTGATTAAATGCTCAGGTACTCCATATATTGATAGTGTTTTCCATAGTTGTTGTCTGTCTACTTTGTCGAAGGCCTTTTCTTGTTCGACGAATGCCATGTAGAATTCGTTGTTGTTTTCTGTGGCTCTTTCTGTGTGTTGTCTAAGTGTAAAGATAACATCCGTGCAGCTGTCGTTTTTATTGAAGCCAACTTAAAGTGTTATCACGCTGTGATGTAATGTATGATCGTAATCGTTGTTCTAATATTTTCCAAAAATGTTGTCCATGTGCGGCTTAGTAAGGATATTCCTGTGTGATACTATTTCTGCCCGCAATGCAAGTAAAAAGGAAAGGAAAGGAAACACTAAACTTTTATATTCATGGAGAAATATTTTATTGCTATACCAAGTAGCTTAGTTGAAGTAATAACATTGCTTTCATCAATTAATGAGTTGAATTTGATGTTTCCAATATCAGATATCAAGTTCTTTTGAAAATATGGTGCGAACACATTTGAATTAACTGAACTACACTTTGATCTAAACTTTAGGTTCTTGCATCATTTGCTGTCACCAAAGTGTACCTTACAGAGTTCACTTAAATTATCAACTACTCTTAGGGAACAATGTCCAGCTACGAACAACGTTATGCTGCTTCTGTTGTTTTCACGTTATTGCTGAGAGTGTTCAATGAAAGTTGTGTTTGTTCATGGAATGGTTGTTTAGCTTTATTGTGTTTTGTTGTTTCAGCGTGTCTCTCAATATTTTTACCCTCGTCGCTATTGTACATTTACAATACGTACAATAACACTGTGTGTCATCTCTTTCAACTCTTTCAACTAACCATTTTTTTAAATCTCGAATCTTTTAGCCACTGTGCCTTGAAATGATATGGGTAGTTCTTGCTCATTATGATACACAAATATAAAATAAACAGTCGTGTAGTCACAACACAGATCCTGAAATGATTGTGAATATGCAAATGAACAATGGCAATTTTAAATTTTGGCTCTATTTACTATTTACTACGAGTTAGACTTTTTAGTGTTCACATACATGTTTAAAAATAAACGAAATTTTTTTAATAAAACATAACAAATTATTTTATGAGTTTAAAAAAACACCAGTAAGCACTAAATAATGACAAAATGCACTAAAACGCACATGTAATTTTTTAATAGCACTAAAATAGTGCGGCCGCGCTATTTCAAAAATGTTGGTACCAGATGATTTGAAAACGCACCAGATCAGTTGCGAAAAGCAGCAAAATGGGAACCCTGCAAAAGAGAGATAAACTCATTACTTACCTACTGATTGGCGGTCAAAACGTGTGTACCTAACCGTAAATACGTCTCAGCCTCGGAAATCTGGCTCCTGAGTTTATCCCATGCTTTAAAAAAAAAGATGGAAACCTCCTCAAGGAAAAACAGGCAACTGATTTCTTTGCAAACTCATTTGCTGAAGACAACAACATAAAAATTAGCACAGAGAAACAACAAGAGATTCGGAAACTAGAAAACAAGGAACAAGATGGAACCATTTCTGAAGTCATGGAGACACCATCCACACTCAAAGAACTGGAGTATATAGTATCTATATTGGAAATTTAGTGACCTGGTGGTGATGGAGTGTCAAATATAATGATAATCTGGGCATTATAGCAAAAGTCAAAACTGATGCAGATCATGAATATATGTTAGACTACAGACAAAGCTCCACAGACCTGGAGAAAGTAATTATCATACAATCCCTAAATCAGCAGAAGACAGCACCGCAGGCTCCTACTACACACCAATCAGTTTCACAAGCTGTCTATGCAAAACTATGGAGTGCATTATCAATCACATGCTTCACTGGTACCTTGAAAGCATAAACCTTCCTGTATAACAGCATGCAAGTTTCAGGCAATGCTACTCTACTGAACTTCAGGCAACCTACCCTTTCTCAAGAGATAGAGGATGCATTTTCAAGATAAGAAACTGCTCCTAGCAGCTTGCATAGACCTGATGAAAACATTTGAAAAGGTTTGGAAAGGAGGACTTCTAAAGAAACTGAGAAATTACATAGTGGAATGATAGGATGAATACATGGATAAAGGCATATCTACATAAAAGAAGAGATAGCGTAGAACTAGATGGTTATACTAGCAAGAAAGGTCCCTACGACGTCATGGTGGAAGGGGTACCACAGGGAGGGGCAATGTCCCCCCACGCTGTTTCTGGTCTACATCAATTATCTGGTGGCTGAGCTACCACATGCTACAAGAGTGGCCATGGTCTACATCAATTATCTGGTGGCTGAGCTACCACATGCTACAAGAGTGGCAATGTATGCTGATTACTTTGTAATATGGTGTACTGAAGAACTTGCAACAGTGGAAACCAAACAGACACAGAGAGCTATTGATGCATCAAATACATGGGCAAAACAGATTATGTGTCAGCATCAATTTAGATAAGTGTAGCAACTACTCTCTTAACTCTCACGAAAGCAAAAAGCTAGTGCATCAAGATAAACGGATAGCTCTTGAAGGAAGACAAACATTCAAACATATTTTTTAAGTCACATTTCACAGTATTTACATGGAAGGAACACATCGACATAGCAACAACAAAGAACAGAAGAAAGTTAGCCATCCTGAGAAAACTAAGTGGGACCACACGGGGAGCAAATGGGAAAATTCTTAGTAAAGTTTACCAGCAGGGCATACGACCAAAACCTGAAATATGGGTCTACTGCATGGTGTCCAACATTAAATACTACAATACATAAGCTAGATTATTAGCATAACTAGGCACTTAGGATTATCATAGGAGCAATAAAAAGAACACCCATAGTAGAGATGGAGAAAATGGGGAGAATACAAACACCGAGTGAACGCATAGACACAAATGTGCTAATACATTTAAGTACCAGACTACGAGGTCTTGGAAAAAATCAACCTCAATAAGCATCCACACAATACTCATGAAGGCGCAAGCACGCTGGGCAGGCCATCTTGTGCGCATGGAGAAACTCGCGTTTGCCTAAACAAATATATTATGGAGCACTCAAGGCAGGATTTCGAAAAGCCTGGTGGGACAGAAAAAAGCGCTTCAAATACACGCTCAAGTCATCCTTGAAAACATCTTAACATTGACGTAGGCGCTTGGAAGAGCCCTCGCTCAGGATAGAACAGCATGGCAATTACAGCATTAGAACGGGAGCACTAGCGGCGGAAGAATTCAGACAAGATACTGCAAGACAGAAGCGGACACGTAGAAAAGAAAAAACCTCAACCTCACATAGATACCCTCTATTGTTGTCAATTCTGTAAAAAGAACATTTTGTGCGCACATTGGACTTGCTAGTCATTTAAAAAACGCACTATTAACTTGTATTATTTTTTATTATTTATTGTTATTATTATTATGGTTGAGTTTTTGGTCATCGTCGATCACGACGGACGAACATCATCAATACATTCAGTAAAGTTTCAACTGTACATCAAGTCATCCAATGAAGGAAATATTTCAAAACCTAGCTTATGGGGCACCTGAAAAGTAGCTTTATCCATCAAGCTAAACTGATCCGTAGAGAAATCTCATACTTGTCTGAAGTTGGCAGCTCTCTAAGCTCTCAGAACAAACTCCTCGGAGAGGGGATAGTGGATTACCTATTCATAACAAAACTCATATGAAAGGAATTTTCAGTGAGAGTGAACATAATAGTTTATAACGAAAGACAGTTACTTTTAGTCTACTGAATGAAGAATATGAAGAAAACATGGCATATGGATCAGAGTCTATGCAGATGGATCAGCAGAGCCTGCAGTGAAAAATGGAGGAACGGGAAACTATATATAGAGTTCCCAAACAATGTTAGGGATACAATTAAAGTACCAACGGGAAAAATTCTGCCATAATAACGAGGGCGAAATCCAGGCAATCAAGGTGGTAACAGAAAAACTGATAAACACCAATCGTGAATCACAGTCTGTAGTATTCTTAAAAGATGCAAGATCAGTACTCCAAGTGCTTCAGGTTCAGAAATCTACCAGAACCTGAAAATTCTACCTGACCCGAACTAATCAGTCAGCGTAAGGTAGCAATGTAGTGGATATCATCGTATTGTGGAATACATCGAAACAGTTTCGTATAGGTAAGGAGGGGAACTGCTGATGATCAACCAGTTGTTCCAATAACGTTACCATCAACAGATATAGATGATCCAGGCAATAAAAAAGTCAACTCAAACTCAGGATGACTATCAAATTATGAACAGACCCGACCAAGTTATCATTTCTGCGTCTAAGAACAGGACACAACACACTCCCCCAGCAACATGTGTACATAGTTCAAGATTATTACCACATCCATATGTACATGTGTACAGGACATCAGACAACGGAACATGTTCTTCAGGAATGCCGGAAATATGAAATACTAAGGCACATACACTGGTCCAGAGAAACAACAATGGAAGTAAACTCTTCGAACATCTGTACAAGTTACAGAACACAGTCAAGTTGATAGTAGAAACTTCAGATATAGGCATATTTCGGACGAATCAAAGAAGAAGAAGAATCTCAGACTTTACTTCCAAAGTATTTCCGATAAATAAGTATTTCCTCAAGAAGATTTGTAGAATTTCCATTTAATTTTGAAATATCACTCACATGAAATGTATTTTACCTTTTTTGTATTTTTTTCTTTTTGGCTATTTTATTATATGTACCGCTGATAGTGATGTTTTCTCTCGTAAAGTTGACAGCGTATCCTAATCCGGTCGTAACTTCTGCAAAAACACAACTACAAAACAGAATGCAACTTAAGCTGTTAGATTCAGTAAATAAAGTTAGACCTATATATATATATATATTATATATATATATATATATATATATATATATATACATCTCATTGAGTTCAAATTGTTTTTTCCTGTGCTCTCATAGATGTGTGTACACAATTTAAGATTTCCACAATGTTTAGACCACAACAGTTACAGCGGCTTCAAACCTTCCAGCAGAGGTTTGGAATCCGAGTTTTTAGTTTCCGATGTGAGCTGCCTTTCCAGTCTGATTATTCTCATGTGATGGCACACCAAGATATCCAATGCACCTAAGAGTCGTTCACAAGAGAACGAAGGCGCAATTTCCACTGTCATGCACCTCTTCGTCATCCATAGGGGCCATTTGTAATGGTAATGATAGCTCACATGACAGCAACCTGCAGTCGGAATTAAGCCAACTATTCGTGTACTAAGCCGTAGCAACTATTAGGTGTGGTGACCAGTTTCTTTCCTTAATGTATTTTGTTTTCCTAAATCATGCAATGCATTATGATGTACCAAGATTCCGGTTGCATCTTATAGGGACGGAATGAATTCATTCTTTCGTTGCTGTCTCTTATATATATATATATATATATATATATATATATATATATATATATATATATATATATATATATATATATATATATATATATATATATATATATATATATATATGTGTGTGTGTGTGTGTGTGTGTGTGTGTGTGTATACATTCTCTTCAACTCACCTCTCATACACAGGAAAGTATAAGGTAACATTCAGACACTAGACGCAAGGATGGTATTTCCCTCACCCCCTTATTGGTTTTTTAATATAAGGTGATTACATTTCCCACAGATGTTATTATTGGAAGAAAGAAGGAATTTAAGGAACTTATTTCTAAACGTCTGGAGAAAAAACAACATGATGGCGAATAGAGATAATAATCATGCTCCAGTTAATATATGGTATGCACATATGGGTGAATGGAGAAACACTACACGCTCATATCTATAATATAATAGCCGTAATCTGACAGACTCTCCAGAATGCTCTATACATAGC
Organism: Meghimatium bilineatum; assembly: GCA_034231615.1. Lineage (NCBI taxonomy): Eukaryota > Metazoa > Mollusca > Gastropoda > Stylommatophora > Philomycidae > Meghimatium > Meghimatium bilineatum. The sequence continues at coordinate 114,329,678 of CM067298.1, read as the reverse complement.
ACATTTTCGACGGAATTCCGAGCATCATCCATGCAGAACGATTGGTGTCGTGACGTTATTCAAAGCAGACGACATTTGTGTATACACAAGTTATTGATGCGCTAACAGGTAAACGTCTGTATCGACTTGCGGTTATAGTTATCTAAAATACATTATATTTATTGCCCCGATATATATATATATATATATATATATATGTCGCGATGATAATATAGATAATTTTCTTTATAATATTTAAATAATTCTCGCTGTTTCCATCGAGAATTGAAGGACCCAGTTCCCACCAAAAATGATAGGTGGCACCGGACGATCACTCTACATCTACTAAAGAGTCACTCGGTCGGATTCGTGACGCAATCGCTGCATAGCATAGATTAATAGAAAAATAGATGCAAAGAATTGATCAAGAAACCCTTGAATAAAGACTTGCTAAGGATGCTGATTTGCATCGGTGTCAAGCTAAGCGATAATCATCAGCACAAAGAGAAAAAATCGAAAAGTTTTCAATGGACAATAACAACGTCGTCACAGACAACATGAAACTGTTGAGCAAACGCAGAGACGTCGAGCTGCAGATACCGAGGCTCACTCATTGTCACACATGTGTCGAAGTTAAGCAATTTCAAGTGAAGCAACAAATTTTGATGAGGCTCCTGTTGCTGCACATAACTGTGGAATGTTCGATATTCTATATCTATTTTGTGGTGCTATAAGTTTTTTATCTGACTATGGAATGTTTACAAGTTGTTGCGGAAAAGGAAAGACCATGCTTCCAAATTCACCCTAAATGCACCCATTTTCGCGAGAATATTCGCTTTCATAACAGTGCTCTTTCTTTCGCATCAATGGGTGCAAAATTTATCAAGGATTGTCAAGGTCGAGGTTTATATGTTTTAAAAGTTCATGAGCAAACTTATCATCGAACTTCTCATACGCTTTTTTTCTTCCAGATGGGAACAATCACCGCCTCCTTTATCATTTCATCTATAACAGTGTTTCCCATCCTTTTTTGTGCCACGTCCGACCAAAACCTTTCTAGAAGTCTGATTGTCCCCCACCCCTTCTTATGTGACATATACATATATTTTAATATTTAAAAATGTTATTATTAACTAAATGAAGCGCAGTTATAACTTGTTCAGGGCACAAGACTTGGGTTTAAGGAAAAAAAATCACAAGGAAATCATTATGAAAAAAAAAAACAGTAGGGCGTAAATACATTTTCTAAACATATAATAGACAACTAAAACATTCAATGTGAGGTCACGTCTAGATGAATGTACTAAATTTAGTGAGATCCGTGTGCTTGATTCTTGCTGCATAGAGATTTTATATTATGCTCCAATTTAGTCGCTTCAGTCTCAAGTCTCCCCGTTCTGTGATATCCAGACTATTTCTTTTCTTTAGTAACAAATCATTTACGGCACTAAATCCACATTCAGCTACATTTAAAGATGGAAACGGTAACAATGTGTGGACCTCGCATGTTTAATAGAGGAAACGAAACAATAACAATATATATACAAATATATGTACAACTCTTGCAAAGTTGGTTGAATATAGGTATTTAATTTTGATTTCACCACAAAGCCATGTCATCGCTCCTTTGATAATAAATAAAGTTTTAACTGGCTCATTATTTTGTAATCCTAAAAGTTCTTGCAACTGCATCGACACATCAGACAAACCCACTAACTTTGGCTGTATCATCCAGGTTGGAAAATCAGACAAACCCACTAACTTTGGCTGTATCATCCAGGTTGGAAAATCAGACAAACCCACTAACTTTGGCTGTATCATCCAGGTTGGAAAATCAGACAAACCCACTAACTTTGGCTGTATCATCCAGGTTGGAAAATCAGACAAACCCACTAACTTTGGCTGTATCATCCAGGTTGGAAAATCAGACAAACCCACTAACTTTGGCTGTATCATCCAGGTTGGAAAATCAGACAAACCCACTAACTTTGGCTGTATCATCCAGGTTGGAAAATCAATTTGTTTTAAATTAGAAAATCTATCTTTTAAATCAGCGGATAGCATTTTTAAATTATCGACAAGAACAAGTACAGCGGTATCAGTTACTTCACATCCATTTGCACTGAGACGTTTCTTGTTCTCAGCTTTCCAACAAGTTGTATTCAGCATCTTCATTCATTTCCTTTATTCTACTGCTAACAGTATTGTTACTGAGAGGCATGACTTTCACGTCTTAGTCATCTTTTTCAAGAACTGTTATACGAAACGCTGATATTGATGGTTTTTGTTTAAATTCTCCTAAATTTCTCTCACATATCTTTCTGTGGAAAATATGCAAGACTGCATTACAGTCCACTAAACTAGCTATGGGAAGACAACAGTCCCACAGAGACAGATATCCACAGAAAGATGTATGGGAGCACTGAAGAGCTTTTAAATACAATAAATGAGGAAACTGTTATACCTTATAAAGTGTTAACGAACGCTTATATTATATTGAGATATTAACAATCCTTCTTTTTATTCAAATGAAGTCACACGAGGCGGTTGCTTTTTACACTCTAGACGAGTGAATTTTCAAATTGCCCCCCCCCCCCCGAACAATCAGATTGCCGGTTGGTACGTCCCAAGTCGGGAAACAAGAATCTATAACGTCTTCTTTATCTTTTATTCCACAGATGTTGATTGTGCCTAATTTGGTGGTGTGTTTTCAATTGATATTTATAGTCATATGCTTCATTATTTCCTACTAGCGTATTACTTAGTACTAGTTCTTACACTGTCGGGTCGCTAAGCCAGTCGCAGTGTCGTTTCAGTGACGTAAATTTTGTTAAACCGTGTTCTAATCTATATCATTCAGAAAAGAAATCACATAGTCCATCTAGAAAACACTGAAACACAGAAACTTTGCTTCCTTTTCGGCAGGCAGAGATAGCAAACCGCCATTGACCGAAAGTTCGTCTATAATGAATCATCTAACAAGATTGCAATGTTTTTCGCCAACAAAGATGGAGATCCACATTTTACCGGCGACATTCGTATTTACCATTTGAATCCAGAGAATTATGTTCAATGTGATATGGAAGACACAAAAGACACAACAGGAGTGGAGTACAGCTGTGATTGTCCCCATCTGGAAGAAAAAAGGCAGTAAGAGGGATTGCACAAAGTATACAGGTATATTACTCTTAAGGCACATAGGAAGAATCATTAGCAAGATACTAGAGAGAAGGATGCGCATATAAGGAACCACAGCTCAACTTACACAGTTAGGTTTTCGGAATAATAAAAGCTGTACAGACGCAATCTTCGCCCTCAAACAACTTTCAGAAAGAGCAACAGAACATAACCAAGACTTATATCTCCTTTCGTGGATAAAGAAAACGCTTTTGATAGAGTGAATAGAGCACAACTATGGATAACACTACAGACGTACAGAGTTCCCACAACATTTTATAAGCATATTTCCGAGCATATACGCCAAAAGTCAATGCACGGTAAGAACGAGCACTGATACATCGGAAAATTTCCAAATTCACTCGGGAGTGAGACAGGGATGTGTACTCCCCCCCCCCGTTCCCCTATTATTCATAACATAGATCACATTTGAAAAGTAAAAGAGACAACGGAAGAAAACAATTTGAAGGATAGTTTAAACGAATTGCTATTTGCAGACGACAAAGTACTAGTAAAATCAGAAGAAGAACAACTACAACGACAAATAGACAGATTATACCAAACATGCGAAACTTTTAACATGAAGGTAAATGTAGAGAAGACCGAAGTAATGAAGATGGGAAGAACAGAAAAACAGCATCATATATATTGGAAAATATAGACTTAAACAAGTAACAAAATGCACATACCTAGGAAGCAATATAACAACAGACGGAAGGAGCAGAATAGACATACACAATAGATGTAGTAAAGCATGCCAAGGCAAATTACACCAATCTTCCGAAACAAGAATGTAGATGTAAACACCAAAATAACACTATTCAAAACAATTTTCTATCCAACGCTGTTTTGCAAATGCCAAACAACATACCGATGGACAACGACAGCACAATACAAACGTAAACTTGTGACAGCTGAAATGGCATGCTTGCCCAGAATCCTAGGAATATCGCTAGAGTGGGTCCCGACGGGATTCGAACGAATCTAGTCTTTACCCTATTTATGTTCTAGTACAAGCAGCATTGGGATTAGTAACAAAGAAATCAAACTAGACATAAAGCGGCATTGTTTTGCAGTCCCGATTAAACACCATATGGGAAAGCAAGATAAGTACAGTAGTGAAGATCGTAACTGTAACTATATAAATCTAATAATTCTTATTCTTTGTGAAACGTGAGAGTTTGACAATTACAGTAGAAGTGGAGAGAAGAATATAGACTTCTGAAAACTCATTTTACAATCGAATATTGCTTATAAATTATACGGAACATAAAATTAATATAAGGCTATATGTAGGAAGTAAGGCATATCATATTGCAGACCAACAATAGTATCTGCAATGTTGAAACGTCTCAAAGAAGAAGAAGTGGGAGTAAAATAAAAGGAAGGCAAAGGAAAATATGGATTAATAATATCACGGACTGGATAGGACTACATTTCTCCAAACTCAAGCAAGTAACAGAAGAGCGAGGCATTGTGAAAGTTTGCGCTGATGTTTCTAGTGACATCCTTAATACCTTGAGGGGATTGTATGCGTGATTTTGATGATGGTGATGCAATGATAGTTGTTGGACAAATTCCTTCTCTTACCAAATTCTTGTTCTATGGTCCTGCTTATTGATGTATAGAGAAAAATATTAATTTTAAATATTTCTTTATTGTAACTTTTCATGACTACGTGATACCTCAATGGCTGTGTGTTTGTACATTTTTATGTTCGATTTATGTAGAAATGTTTGGTTTTACTCGCTGACTCGTGAATTTATTTGTTGACATCGTCTCAATTCTGTGTTAAACAGCTACACGAGACACACATTGAATGTTTAACAGCTATATGAGGCACACATCGGATGTTTAACAGCACACTTTGAAGATTAAACAGGTACATGTGGCACATATTGTGTGTTAAACAGGTACACGTGTGATGGTAAATAGCTACACGGGGAACATATTGAAATGTGACACAAACACTAACAAGCACGGTGGCGACAGTATCAGAATGTACATAAGTGAATTGATTTGATATAATCATCACACCAAGGAGCCTGGTCCGATTGTTTAGAAGATTTGTATTTAAAATGTGAGTAATTGTCACTCTTAAGATTGAGGGAATTTGGCGTAATGATTGAAACAACCCGTAAATAGAAACATCGTCAAAAAACTACTAAGATATTGAGAAATAAACACCTATAAATTGTGAGCCGCTAAACCCTGATGGATCTATTGAGACGGGTATAGGAGCACCTATGAACTTGTCCGGAGTTTGCTGCATGATAATAACCTTTACTGAGAAATCTCACGTTTGTCTCATCTGGAGTTCGAACAACGGCACATACATACTTTTATCTTTCAAAGGTAAACTAACAATTCAACTTATATATGTGGTGATGACTGTATTTCCACAGCTCTTTTAATTCTCCATTCTCGTCTTAACCGTATAACACACAGTAACAAAGACACGTGTATCCCGTTACGCATCAAAAATCAATCACTATCCGGAGATTGAATGCACATGCATTTTTTTCAACTGATAACGAATGGTAACTAAAATGAAAAAAAAACTTAAATAAACTCCATCTCATATAAATGAAAAAACCCAATAAACTTCATCTCATATATGATGGGGAAAAAAACCCCAATAAACTTCATCTCATATATGATGAAAAAAAACCCAATAAACTCCATCTCATATATGATGAAAAAACCCCAATAAACTTCATCTCATATATGATGAAAAAAAACCCAATAAACTTCATCTCATATATGATGAAAAAAAACCCAATAAACTTCATCTCATATATGATGAAAAAACCCAATAAACTCCATCTCATATATGATGAAAAAACCCAATAAACTCCATCTCATATATGATGAAAAAAACCCAATAAACTCCATCTCATATATGATGAAAAAACCCAATAAACTCCACCTCATATATGATGAAAAAAACCCAATAAACTCCATCTCATATATGATTGAAAAAAAACCCAATAAACTCCATCTCATCATCATCAGGTGTCATGCATGGTGGCGTAGGCGGTCATGGCTCTCCACAGCTCTCTGTCCACAGTATTATGTATCAAAGTCGTGCTTGTTTCCTTGGCGTGCCAAGTTGTCAAACTGTCTAATATTTTCTCTCGTTGTCGCCCTCTTCTCTGGTGCCTTCAATCTTGCCTGTTGTTATTATGTTCTCTAAACCTGCCTGTCTCATGAAGTGGCCAAAAAAAGAAGATTGCCTTTTTCTTATATTGTTGATTCTGTTTCGCATTTAACTCATTCAACACCTCTACATTAGTTTTTCTGGCAGTCCATGATATTCTCAGCATTCTTCTGTAGAACCACATCTCTGTTGCCTCCAATCTCCAGACTACCATCAGATAGTGCCCCTGAATCTGAATAAGCATTGCTATACAGACACAATAGATAAAAATGTTAGATCAATGCACAAGATGAATCACAGTTATAAAAGAATCAACGAAATCAAACATATATGAAGCACACAAAAAGACCGTCTCTAGAGAACTCAAAGCATAAAAGGGTATAACGTGAAGTGAAAAAAGGGGAAACGTTGTAAGAAAGAAGTTCAGAAGAAACAGACAACCAACATTTTATCTTATATCACATTTGCTCAACATCTCATTGACTTTTTCTGATTGTTATCGTGATAACAGCTGGCAACATCATAAGTATATCGATATTAGTGCATCGACGCGAGAGTGCAGTTAAACTGAGGAAGGGAGGAAAGGATTAAATATAGGATAACATTGGGAGCTAGTTTTACTTGCGCAAGGAATAGCCATAAGTAACATTTCGACAGAATAGACTGGTATTTCTTTTATATTTCTTTTGTGACTGATCTAGGTTGGTGCATCAAATACAGGAAACACGGCTCATACTTTCAATGTTGTCTGTTGTAAGACGTTTTGCTATCTGACATTTTGATTTTGACTTGTGTGTTCTTATCGTGAAAAACACTTCGTCCTGTTTTGCGCTGTACATTTTAAACGTTCCACTGAAACTTACAAAACACTTCAAAGAGCTGCCATGTATCGGGTCTCGCTTCTCTGGAAGCATTCAATGTGTACTCTAGACGCTATTTGGTTAAATAAAATTGACTAGTTGATGAGGCACGCTCTTTCAACTGGTGGACGGTAGTCAAATTAAGTTACATCAGAGCTTTACAACAATATAAAATAGTTGGTGTCTCGATTCTGGTAATTTAGTGACCACTACCACCGGTCCTGATGATAAACTGCAAAAAAAAGTTCAACAATGATTGGATGTGTGGTTAGTTTTGATAATCTAAGAGCTACTAATCCGTAACTGCATTTAATCATGTAATGCACCTGCATTGCAGCTGTCCAAGCCAGAATGTTTTGCGTCACTGCTAGACAACACTGACGCAGGCTGTGTCGGATGAGAGGTATAGGAGTTTGCTTGTCTTATTGCAAGCAATTCCAAGTCTACCATTGCCTCCACAGTTCCGGAAGAGATTATTGATGGTCAGATACACCACACGAGCAAAAGATATATCTGTTTTCAGGGTGCGACATCAGCGAGTACTTTTAGGATCTTGGTTAACTGCTAACCCTGGGAATGACACTAGTCCAATGTGATACTCTTTGCAACCCTAATTAAGAATTTAATTACAAACGTCATCATACACAGGGCGACACATTTTTGCTCAGTTTCAGCAGATGGTGCAGAGTGTGTATGCTTATCGTTCCAGTCGGGAGCTGGTACAAGCGACAGACGCATACTATTAACGATGTGGCATGCCATGCATGTAGGAAGAAACGACAAAGAGTTTTTTCAACGTCAAGACTCAAATATATCATGCTGTTTTAGAGTTAATCGGCAAAGAAGCAGTCTGTATTGCAATCAAAATGTATAGCACGACGTAATCCATTCAATTCTCTGAACTATGTGTTGCTGAACCTATGTGTTGCTGAACCTATGTGTTGCTGAACCTATGTGTTGCTGAACTATGTGTTGCTGAACTATGTGTTGCTGAACTATGTGTTGCTGAACTATGTGTTGCTGAACCTATGTGTTGCTGAACTATGTGTTGCTAATACATACCAGTTTGGGAATACACGAAATGATGTCAATTATCTGGGCTTATCTACTACAGCAAGGCCATTGACATAGTCCATCATCAGAAATCAAACGAATATCTTCAAGAAATAGGCATAGATTGAAAGTGCATCAGATGGATTTGAAATATATATTGAAAACAAACTGCAACAATAACATGTGGAAACAGCTACTCACCATACACAGAAATTAGAAGAGTGGTAAGTCAAGGATGTATTTTATCATTCAGCATATTTAATATCTAACAGAGAATATCTTTAAACATATAGAAGAAATGTCCGAAGTCAAGATCAGTGGGAAAATAATAAACAACCTAAGATATCTAGATGACACTGTTCTTTTAGCAAAAAAGTGAACATGAACTATAAAGACTTATAGAACAAGTAGATAAATTAAGTAAAGAATGGGGTTTGGATATAACCATTCAAAAATCAAAACCAAGTTGATCAGCAAAGCCATAGAAGAACAGGAGCTAAACATAAAAATACATGAAAACTACAATAAGTAGAACGCTACCAATATCTTGGATCAATTAATCAATCAATAAACCCATAACCCTTCAGGGTCGTAGGGGTACCACATTGGATGCTTCAGCACACAGAGTCCTCCAGCGAATTATATCCTCAGCGATGCGGATGAGTGTGGAAATATCTAGCCCTGTCCATTTCTTGATGTTGTCTGTCCATGCCTTTATTTGTCCTCCTCTGCTTCTTCCACCCGCGACAGTTCCTTGCAGTATTGAAAAACCTTAGATGAAATAAAAGAGGCCATACGAACATTGAAAGGAGGGAAGTCACCTGGTGTAGACAACATTCCAGCAGAATTGTTGAAATACGGGGGCATTATTGTGGTAAACATTATGACCAAAATATGCCAAAATTTATGGAACACAAAACAATGGCCCACTGATTGGACACAATCACTAATAATACCAATTCCCAAGAAAGGAAATTTGAAAGTGTGTACAAATTACAGAACAATTAGCCTTATAACACACCCCAGTAAAGTGATGCTCAAAATACTACTTAACAGAATAAAACACAAGTCGGAAGAAATAATTGCAGAAGAACAAGCTGGCTTCAGAGCAAACAGAAGCACTGTTGAACAAATATTTAACATCCGAACACTAATCGAAAAACATATTCAGCACCAACGTGATCTATACCACAACTTCATTGACTTTACAAAGGCCTTTGATCGTGTTTGTCATGATGGTCTGTGGCACATACTGAGGAAATTTAATTTTGACACCACAATTATAGACATTATTGAAGCTCTGTACGAAAATGCAAATAGTGCTGTCTTGTCACACAATACAATTGGAGAGTTCTTCAAAACAACTGTGGGAGTTCGACAGGGATGCATAATGTCCCTAGTACTTTTTTAACATATACTTAGAGCACATCATACAAGAGACATTGCATGACTACAACACGTCTATATCGATCGGAGGTCGCCCTATTTGCAACTTGCGTTTCGCTGATGATATTGATCTTATAGCTGGGTCAGAACAATCATTGCAAGAATTAACATCAAAGTTAGAAAAAGTTACCAGCAAGTACGGAATGGAAATCAATTCAGATAAGAGCAAAATCTTGGTAAACAGCAGAGACACAGAAAACCAGACTAATATCATGATGAATGGACATAAGCTTGAAGTGAATACCTTCAAATACCTCGGATCCAGTATATGCAGCGATGGTAAATGCAAAGCAGAACTAAAAATAAGGCTGGAGATGGCTTTAGCGTCCTTGTCAAGGCTAACTGTGATTTGGAAAAGCAACATCAGTGTTGGAGTGAAAATCAAACTGTATAGGTCGCTGGTGCTTTCTGTTGTGTTGTATGGTTGTGAGAGTTGGACACTCACTGCGGACATGGAGAGAAGATTACAGGCTTTCGAGTATAAATGCTACAGAAGAATTCTACGAATTTCCTTTAGGGAACATAAGACCAATGTGTACGTAAGAAATAAAGTAGAGATGTGTGCAGGTGTCCAGGAGCCATTGCTTGGACATATAGTCACGAATGACGGCGGATGTGAAACAGAAGTTAAAAGGAGAATAGAAATCGCTAACAGTATTTTTAAGGACATCGGGAAAATATTAACATATAAACCAATTACAAACATGTTAAAAAAAGAATTATGTAATGTTACATCTTTTCGATATTAACGTATGGCGGAGAAACATGGATACTAAACAAATAATTAGAAGACTGAATCGATGCATTGGATATGTGGATATATAGAAACATAGGGAGAGCATCAAGGAATGTGAAGAAAACAAACAATGAGGTTCTAACAACACTAAATGTGAAGAAAGAATTACTAAACGAAATAAAGATAAAGAAAATAAAATATTTTAGACACATTAAAAGACATGACACCTTGTTGAAGACCTTACTTGGGGATAAAGTCGAAGGGTAGCGAGCAAGAGATAAGCAGATATAAAAGTGAGAGAGTAACGTCACAAGATGGACAGGTTACAGTCTATCAGTTGCACATGCGGTTGCGTCAGTGTGTCTCACCAATGGCCCACTTGACAATCCACCCATGCAACAGAAAACCTTAGTGGAGGACATGCCGTTATTTTAAGGTTCTCTTGCGACCGTATAAGGATGAGCGGTCTTATTCTCTCTAATTTAATGCTGAGAGGTGTTCTATATCTAATATAATGATGATCCAAGACCTTTGTCAATTCAATTGTATACAACTATTAATTACTTATCACAATATTCAAGTTTACAATATTCAATTCACAACACCAAGGGTTACGACATCATCAGTTTGTTCCAAAGCATCTAAAAAATAGCTACAGTCATTGAATCACAAACCTACTAGAGACTCATATCGTCTCTCTCTAAGAAATATCTACAATTCTTGAATCACAAATCTACTGTAGACTCAAATCATATCTCACTGTATAAATCATATCTCACTGTATAAATCTATCTCACTCAACTTCTTAACCATCTTCTCTATCTATTCTACCTAGATATCGTCTCGACGAGAACCCCACACCTAGTCCCACCTCCTCGGTCCCCCGAGTTTCCAGCCGATCCGCTGGTCTACGAATGTCCGATCCAAGTTGCTCTGGATTCGAATCCAGAATCCTGGAGTTCCTCCGTTTTCAGTCCTGGAAAATTCCACAATCCCCCTCTATACCTACAGACATCTCCTTATTTAAGGAAAACCCATGACCATTTAAAACTCTCGTTACAGACATACCTACATGAGTTTTCAACTCCCACCCTCCTGGTCGGCATTGCTTGACGAGGGGAGTGATCTGAATGCAAACAATATCCACGGTTGACATTTCTGCGGGAAACAAGCGAATCTCAGACATACTTTCACTCATGTGAAGCGAGTCGCGCATATCATCTATAAAATTATAGACCCCTCTGAGTAGAAGGCTCCTTCAATAGACATTGTACTAAGCCGAAACCTGAAGTCTCCTGGGTATGAAAGAAAGCTCAGAAAAACTACCACACTGTACGTAAGAAGTAAGTGAACAAACAACAGTCTATCAGAGTGCACCATAAACACAAGAGACAGTGGATGTTGGAGGTCTGTTGCGATCAACTTTCGTTGAGGAAACGGCACTTGATGATGATGCCAGACTCTGTCCTGCTAATTCACGAGAGTGAGAATAAACGAAATGTTGTCAATTATCCAGGCTATGTCTCAATCATGAGAGCTTAGTAATAAACTAAACAACACAATTTGGATACGATACTGATAAAATGCATTACAAATGAATACTGACCATGTAAATGAAATAAACATGCACGATTTTATTTCACAAATAGTAAAACATCAACGCGTGAAATACCATAGAAATACAAATATATAAGCAAAGAAATAAAATAATAACGAATACAAAATTAAGTGACAGTCGTGAGCTAGTGGGAATACAGAAATGATCACACATAGAAATCGATCAATTAATCAATCAAGTACAATGCTGAGCGACATAGTCGATTCTCCCTTTTATCTTTCAGTGGTTACTAAATATTCAATTTTTTCTCTTCTCATATGTCCTTAAAATATATTTTAAAAATAACATAGAAATATTATTTATTTTTTAAAAATTGGTAGCGTATCCTATTCAGAACGTAGCCATCAACCCAGTTTCTTTTGGCTGTAGTGATTTTCTAGGCAGTATAAATACGTTAATTGACTGGGCGGAAATTTACTATGAGAAAAAGCCCATCCAACACAAATTTATAACAAAATCAAATGGATAAATAAAACAACATTAGAAGACCTGGATTTTGCCGATGATCTTGCATTATTGAGTGAAAACCATCAAGATACACAAAGAAAAAATCTGATAGATTAACTCATAGCAGGACAAATAGGTTTCCAAATCAATTCATCAAAAACAAAAATTATGGACTTTACCAATTCACCTAACGAAATTACTTTACATGGACAAGACAACAACTTGAAAATGTACACACATTCTCCTATCTAAGAAGCAAATTAGCACTCGACGGTGATGTCATGTCGGAAAGTACAACTCACATTTCCCTAGCACCAAGTGCATTTAACAGACTGTCTAATATCTGGAAGTAAAAGTCAATCAGCACACGCACGAAAATGCGCTTATTTAATTCCTGCGTTATTCCATTGCTATCATATGGATGTGAGAACTGGAGAAGCTCTTTATCTTCAGAAAAGAAATTACTGTGTTTCGAGAACAAATGTCATCGTAGGATAACTAACACCCATTGGAGTGAATTCAAATCGAATGATACAATCAGAGAAGAGACACATCATAATTTCATCACAGATGTTATCAGAAAACGCCGTTGGTCCTAAATCGGGCATGTCCTACGCGCAGACATCAACAGAATACACCACCAATCTCTTGAATGGATACCTACAAGCAAAAGAGCAAGGGGTAGACCAAAATAAACACTCAGAAGAATAATACTTAGATAGAGTAAAATAACCAATATTCATGCTATTCAAGAACTGTACAGAATAGCTTTGAACAGACAGAATTGGAGAGATCTGACCTTTGCCCTATGCGCTAACTTCAGTAACATTCAGTAGTTTGTCAATGCTTTCTGAAAGGCCGGGATACTCAAATGCCTCTGGCGGGAATCGAACTCGGTACCTTGGCTGTTACAGACGCACTCTGTACCATTTCGCCACAGAGCCGGACCGTATTTTATGCTTGTATTAAATACCAATGAATACCTTCAATATATAAGAGTTAGATTTTCAATTTACGCTGACTTCCATCATCAGTGAATTACAGTTTAATGATAGTTTGTTTTCGTTCATTCTCAAACTCCACTGTATCGCTCTTGGTGCAGAACAATGGTCCTGCTAAATCTCCGCATAACATAGGTCTTTGAATGAAAATGCGTATGACAGACGATTATAATACGAGTATAAAGCAATCTTATATCCGTGCCCAAACTGGCAAAGATTCTGCGGAAATAAAATGTCATCGCATCATAACACTGCAGAATGTGTACGGCAAGGTTCTGGAAAGAATTGTTGCTAGACGCATAACCAGAGAACTAGAGATCAAAGGTGTTCTACCAAATAACCTAGGTGCATATATATTTTAGACTTTGGTCTCACTATTAACACCAAAAAAACAGAAGTCATGCACCAAGCAACATCAAATAGCCAACATACTGCTACTTCCATCATCGTCAATCAGGAAAAACTGCAGGTAGTCGACAATTTTACTTACCTTGGAAGCACTCTCTCTCGCGATGTCAACATTGATGTGGAAATTAACAATAGACTGGCAAAAGCTAGTGCTGTATTTGGCAGATTACGCAACAATATATGGGAGAGACGAGGTATAAGAACAACCACCAAACTACAAGTATATCATGATGCTGTTATACCAACCTTACTATACGCCTGCGAAACGTGGACAGTGTATGCTAGACATGCAAGAAAGTTAAATCATTTCCATCTTACCTGAATACGTAAATTACTAAACATCCATTGGTGGGACAAAGTACCAGACTACGAGGTCTTGGAAAAATCAACCTCAATAAGCATCCACACAATACTTATGAAGGCGCAGGCACGCTGGGCAGGCCATCTTGTGCGTATGGAGAACTCTCGTTTGCCAAAACAAATATATTATGGAGAACTCAAGGCAGGATTTCGAAAAGCTGGTGGACAGAAAAAGCGTTTCAAAGACACGCTCAAGTCATCCTTGAAACATCTTAACATTGACGTAGGCGCTTGGGAGAGCCTCGCTCAGGATAGAACAGCATGGCGTTACAGCATTAGAACGGGAGCACTAGCGGCAGAAGAATTCAGACAAGAAACTGCAAGACAGAAGCGGACACGTAGAAAATAAAAAACATCTCAACGTCACACATATACCTTCTATTGTTGTCAATTCTGTAAAAGAACATTTTGTGCGCGCATTGGACTTGCTAGTCATTTAAAAACGCACTATTAACTTTATTATTTTATTATTTATTATTATTATTATGGTTGAGTTGTTGGTCATCGTCGATCACGACGGACGAACATCATCACCATCATCAGGTGCATACAGACCTAGAAGAGACACAGTCACAAATGCAGCAGTTCTTGCATATGAAGTTTATAAAGATTTTCAGAAGGAAAAAAAAGAATATGCAGTTGCAGCGATAAACCTGGAAGATGCATACAATAGAGTTTATTACACCCATCTTTTCGACATGCTAAAGGAACACGATATCCACCCCTGGATCATTCGCTGGATAGCAAATGTGTTAGTCTATAGAAAAGTGAGGTGTGGATCCTGGACGTCTGAGATCAGAAAATAAGCACCTGGTCTGCCACAAGGATCTCCTCTTTTCCCAGTGCTGTTTAATGTGTATACGTTGAGAATTGCTCAATTGCAAACTTCCAGCAATTGTAGAGTTCTAACATACGCTGATGATATCCTACTATCACAGAGTGGACTAGATCAATTGTCGATATGGTGCAGAACATACAACGCTGTGATCAATCCCTCGAAAGCAAATCGTCTGATACTCCTTAAATAATAATCTGGTCAGTGACACACTGCCAGCTATCACTTGCATGGGCTCATTCAGTGAAAGAGAGCAGGATCGTAAATATCTTGAGATAATCTTTAATAGAAGTCTTTCATTTAACAAACATGTCCAAAAAAATGATTCAGAACGCTAAAAGGATACGTGATATTAAGGTTATGGCGACTGTCGACATGCAGCAATGGGTACCTTATCTGCTTCTACAAGTGATGGTGCTATCTGTCATATATTATGGAATCGGATTACTAAGACTGTCGCAGACACAAATCTATAGATTGGAAATAGTCCAATATGAGGCAATGAGAGCGGTACTGTGGTGTAATAGAGATACACCCATCTCTGCTATGAGATTTCTGCTTGATCTTCCCAGCATTAGGGTGCGACATCAGGTAGCACAAGTTAGGTCGTTCCTTAAAGTGACAGAATATAACCACCACCCACTACACCAACGTCTAGATGAGTTAGAGGGAAGACGAATCAAGCGTGGCAGAACATAGATGTCAGATGCTGAAGACACACTGCAAAGAGTATGTGAATTTGAAGGAAAAGGAAAGGGCAGTTAATGGGTGGAGGTAGACACGGAAAAGAAATCACTGACTAAAATAATAATACAACTAGATAAAGCGTGTCGAAAATGGACCGGTGTTAGGGTCCAGGCTACAGTGTATGAGCTCGCCAAGCTACACTCTGGTCATGCTGGGGTCAGAGGAAACGAAAGAGCCGACTTATTGGCAGGCAATGCGGTGATAGACGGCACATTGGAGAGAAGAGATAAAGTAGACTTGATCAGGGCAATAATAAATTCCTTTCCAGATGAAGATGATGTCAATGAGGCTGAGAACGTAAACATGCAGTGAATGTTAGAAATGGTTGTATTTAGAGATGAGGGAAGAAAAAGTAAATTTTTTGAAAGTCCCGAAGATCACACAATCAACACCTGACCGGAACTCTGAGTCTACATAAACTGGGAGGGCTGCTGGAACGGAGAGCGGGGCACTTATGGGAATGCACCGCGTGCTGTGAAGTCAGTTTCTAATCAAGAATCAAGAAAATAATGTGTTTTGCCACCATTTTAATTTGCGCCAGTGGCCCAGCACAGTGGCTTCGGCGTGAAATAACAATACATATATATTTAAACCAACATTTCAACAAAACAAAATGCAACATGAAAAGCATAATTTTATGGATGATCTTTGCTGCAAAGCTTCCATAACAAAGTCACAATATAACGACATGTTATCTACTAAGGCTTTCTGATGCATGCGTGGTTTTTCAAATGGGTCATCGATGGAACCCACAGATGCAACCGCGTGCGCTGATGATAGTGATATGTTTGTCAAGGGCACCCGTGTTATCAATTCTGTAAAATGTATGGCTTTGTCAGAAAATATTGCTATATATATATATCCTATTCAAAAAGAGAAACGCAATTTTTTTAAGTACTTTTATAAAACGTTATACGCTGATTGGATACCATTCCATCTATTAACTGTGTCGACCTGGTCATTACCTTCTCGTGGTTACATGTATTGTACTCACCTATTGATTTGTTAGGTCATGCATGTCAAGTCAATTCAAGATCAAAACAACATTTTTAGCAATAACTAGTGACAGGTTCATGAGAATTCCATGAAACTTACTGAAAATAAACTCTCTGACCATATTATGAAATGCCTATAAAATATTAACGTCCTCGAATACATTCAGTTGAAAATTCAAGGCGCAATTATTCCTCATCTGACTACATAATAACCATATACTATCTTTGGACGTTTACACATTGGACAATCACAAAGTGTCGTGGCCAGACAATTTAATGTAGTTAAAAGCACCAATAGTCGTCTTTGAGGACAATTTCAACAAACTGGCCCAGTGTCAGACAGACCGCGCAGTGTTCGACCCGGAGTCACAACTCCAGCCGAAGATTGCATCGTACGGCTGCGTCATCTCAGGAATCGATTTTCATCTGCGTTCTCCACAGTCCAGTCAATGCCAGCAGATCGTAGAATTTCAAATAAAACGGTCAGAAAGCGGCTGCACGGTCTCTGGGCTAGAATGCTCTACAGAGGGTCAGTTCGTACGGACCGACATCACCAGAACCGAATGTAGTGGGCGAAAAAGCCCCGTCAATTGACCGGTGTTAATCAGTTTGGTTTAGCTAAAGTCAAAAGATTTCTACATGCCCATGTTGAAACATTAATTCCGAAAATAAAATTTTGGTACATGTTTGAAATAATGTTGCATTTCTTTTTTCTCTTTTTTTCAACAGTATATATCTGTCGATATTGACAGTAGCGAGCATCAGGATTCGTGACAGTTGCGCCACAATAAGTTACATTACATAACTAGATGAAATACCCGGCGTTGCAGGGGTAGAGAATAAGAAAAAGAGATTCGTGATTCTTGATTAGGAACAAGCGTCACAGCACTGGGGACATTCCCATATATGCTCTGCTTGCCGTTCCGTCAGTCATCTAAAAGTGTATAAGCGCAGTGTCCCAGTCAGTTGCTGAGTACGCGTTCTTCTGATCTTTCCGGAGAGGAAGCACTTTTTCCCATCACCTCTAGTCACCCCCATTTCTAACATTCTCTGAGTATGTACATTGTCACGTTCGACTTCCTCCTCGTCTTCTCGTAGAGTATCCGTGACTGAAGAAAACGAGAGTACTGTTTAAACCATGAAGCCTATGGATAGTAGGTTTGTTAACTACTGGAAAACTGACGGTGTAGATATTCTGTTGTTTTTTTCACAACATACTCATAGAATTAGTCACATACGCAAAGCAATGTGGGACTCTTGAAAAAATCCTTAGCAGATATACTAATTCATAAATAATAGTTAAATTCATGGAGATAACAGAATGTGTTATACTTTAATTAAAAAAGAAATATATTCATATCACAGGAACAAATATGCTGAATTACGTGATCAAATGTATGGAAAAATTGTATTTGAAATACTCAGGCTGTCGGGATATGTCAGTGAATGAATGCTCTAAAAGCAATAAATATAGTGCATTGAAACGGTTTTCTTTCACGCGTGTAAGGTGGCACACTAGTAAAACTGGATAGAAGAATCAAAACTTGGTCGATATCAGCAGGTCATGAAATTCATTTTTAACGCACAACTAAAGTATATTTCTAGGATTCTCTTCAGCAGTTTCTTATCATCATGAGGTCTAATGTACGTTAATCTTCTTTTGCATAAATGTCTGCAGCAAATTAATGGTATTTTCTGCTTGCTGTTTCATAACTGCACTGAAATATAACAGAATGAATTGTGAATGAAACAACATTGTGCATTCTTCGTAACTTCATGACAAAATCTATGATATGTATGTAACTAATGTCTATCATTGACCATGAATTCAGCATCCTATAGTTTTAATATACTCCACACAATAATGTCATGTATCAATCTGAATTAAACACTGGTGTATAATGGCGCATACATGCTATAATGCGTTCACAAATACTTGTCCACCGATATTGACTAATTTCTGCTTAATTGTTAAGCGTATAGACTGCATATTTTGCATTAGTGCATAATTTCATAACCACTTTACATATTTATGATTAATTATTATCTAGATTTACTGGATTTATCGCAACAGTCGCTACGAATATCGTTTTTAAGGTACTAACGATTTTATTCTATGTGCAAAATAAATGTTACAGTAATTGCAGGTATAGGTGTATCGTACATTTGTTATAGCATAGCTAAAGATGAGATATTACGAAAGTAATACTTTTATTTCGTTGCATTGTGATTATATATCATCTGACCGAGCCGCAATGCATTTATTCACTGCGTAATTCGGTTTCCAGCGTGCACCACGAGGAGATACATTTAAAATCTTGGTTATCTACTAACTTTGGGTCAGAGTCGGGTTCGAGTATATGGACCTGTGCACAGAAAAGTACACTTCACATGACAGGTGTATTTTGATTATTTCCGTGATTTGTGTTGATCGGCCTTGGCTATTATTGTCATGCGACTCCAATTATATAAATAGTGACCAATGAAAACAAGACAATAAAAAAGACATAACGAATGGATCCTTGTTTACTTTCTGTACCCAGGTCTACTTTACTGCCGACAGTCTCATCTAGGTCCACAAGAGAGCAGTCCGGAATCCTTTACACCCCAAGAAACAGGGATACGTCTAGATATAAAATGCTAAACCTAAATGTAAAACGATACACCTAGATTGACAACTTTCTGCAGGATAGAAACTTTACAGTACCAGATCCTAAAATTGTTGCCAAATGTAAAAACCGTAATACTGTGTCCATATATGGAGAGGTAACATCTGCAACTACGCATATGTACACTGATGGTCAATTATACATACCAGTAGTTCTGAAACTGCATTTTCCGTGGTACACGTCCATTTAAAACTTGCTAATGTTGTCCCGAAGACTGACACTTACACTACGTTCTTCTTACACTACGTTCTACTTACACTATTTCCTTCTTACACTATTTCCTTCGTACACTACTTCCTTTTTACACTCCTTCCTTCGTACACTACTTTCTTCTCACACTACTTCCTTCTTACACTCCTTCCTTCGTACACTACTTTCTTCTTACACTACTTCCTTCTTACACTCCTTCCTTCGTACACTACTTTCTTCTTACACTACTTCCTTGTTACACTACGTTCTTCTTACACTACGTTCTTCTTACACTACTTTCTTCTTACACTACTTCCTTCTTAGACTAATTTCTTATTACACTACTTTCTTCTTACACTACGTTCTTCTTACACTACGTTCTTCTTACACTACGTTCTTCTTACACTACGTTCTTCTTACACTACTTTCTTCTTACACTACTTCCTTCTTAGACTAATTTCTTATTACACTACTTCCTTGTCACACTACTTTCTTCTTACACTACTTCCTTCTTACACTACTTTCTTCTTACACTACGTTCTTATTACACTACTTTCTTCTTACACTACTTCCTTCTTACACTACTTTCTTCTTACACTACTTTCTTCTTACACTACTTCCTTCTTACACTACTTTCTTCTTACACTACTTCCTTCTTACACTACTTCCTTTTTACACTACGTTCTTCGTACACTACTTTCTTCTTACACTACTTCCTTCTTACACTACTTTCTTCTTACACTACTTCCTTCTTACACTATGTTCTTATAAACAATATATATATAAGGTTATGCTGTGGCATGCTTTCATTTATAATTTGCAAACGTTGCCCTGTGGACTTTACTGTGGCACACTTTCATTTATAATTTGCTACCGTTGCCCAGAGGACTTTGTAGTGGCACACTTTCATTTAGAATGTACAACCGTTGCCCCGTGAGCTTTGTTGTGGCACACTTTCATTTAGAATGTGCTACCGTTGCCCCGTGGACTTTGCTGTGGCACACTTTCGTTTAGAATTTGCTAACGTTGCCCCGAAGACTTATAAAAAATGTTCAAAATGTTATGATAAAATATGCTAAATGTATCCCACATTTTAACAATACACAACTTTCAGGGGCAATTTCTACTCACGGCTTTCTATTGTAGTCTAGGTGATGATATATCCCTTCTGTGCGCGATCGGTTTCTACAAAAGTGACATTGTGATTTAGGATGTATCTCCTAAAAATTGTCACACAGTACAATTCTAACAAACTCTGCAGAATGGAGAATCTAAACACACACGAGAAAGAATAAATTGTCTGTATGTTGTTGTGTCTTAATAGTGAACGAACATTAACATAATTGTTACCAGCCATTCATGTCATAAGAGGTAGCTAAGGTGTTTTGGGGGAAAGTTGACTTTACCACCCCACAGAGTATCAAAGTAACCCAGAATCCATTGCAGATGCAGAAGTTGGATGTGTTAGGCGAAAATAAGTTGTTAATCCTGTCACAATGGATTTCGTTCTCTGAATGATAATTTGCAAGAGTTTGAGATCTGGCGCAGGAGAAGATAAGAAACTAGCTAAAGTTGAGAAGATTATGAACAAGACCACTCCCAAGAAATCCAATGATTCATCCACGGAAAATTATAAATCTATAAACCGATACGTTGAACCGTGATATGTGTAGATGATTTGAATATAAAAATAGTAAATTCGCAGGACTAACATATAAGCTGATATAACTAGTCTCACACGCACACACACACACACATACACAATTCCTTCTTACACTACGTTCTTCTTACACTACTTCCTTTTTACAGTACATTCTTCTTATACTATGTTCTTCTTACAGTCCTTCATTCTTACACTATTTTCTTCTTACACTATTTTCTTCTTACAATACTTCCTTCTTATAATTACGTATTTTACACTTCTTTTTACACTAATTTCTTCCTACACTAATGTATTCTTACGTTAATTTATTCTTACACTAATGTCTTCTTACATCACGTTCTTATTACTCTAATATCTTCCAGCACTACCTTCTTCTTACACTAATGCCATCTTTCGTCTAACGCTACTTTCGTTTTACTCTACATTGTTGCTAAATTTCTTTCTCCTTTCATTTTCTTTTGCTGATACCTGTTATTATGCCTTGTGTTGTTCGGGAACGATGGGAACTATATATATATATAAAATCACCTTTATACGTGTTTAATACTCACTAATTGTCACCTGAGAAATAGAATAGTATCCAGCTCGCAACTTTACATTCTTTACATTATGATATTCGTCCGTCGTGATCGACGATGACCAAAAACTCAACCATAATAATAATAACAATAAATAATAAAAATAATAAAAGTTAATAGTTCGTTTTTAAATGACTAGCAAGTCCAATGCGCGCACAAAATGTTCTTTTACAGAATTGAACACAATAGAAGGTATCTGTGTGAGGTTGAGATGTTTTTTTCTTTTCTACGTGTCCGCTTCTGTCTTGCAGTATCTTGTCTGAATTTTTCCGCCGATAGTGCTCCCATTCTAATGCTGTAACGCCATGCTGCTCTATCCTGAGCGAGGCTCTCCCAAGCGCCTACGTCAATGTTAAGATGTTTCAAGGATGACTTGAGCGTGTCTTTGAAGCGCTTTTTCTGTTACCCACTTTTCGAAATCCTTACTATTAAACGTTATTATCTTATTATCTTAACATTATAGAACGACATTAAAGAGACGATTATTCAGCTTGCCACATTACATCATACACCTCCATTGGATAGAAGATTTTCAACTCACGATATTAATCCTAGAGTCACATTGAATCACACATGGCATGCTAGAGTCACATTAAATTACACATGGCATGCTAGAGTCACATTGAATTACACATGGCATGCTAGAGTAACATTGAATTACACATGGCATGCTAGAGTCACATTAAATTACACATGGCATGCTAGCTTACATTGAATCACACATGGCACGCTAGAGTCACATTGAATTACACATGGAATGCTAGAGTCGCATTGAATCACACATGGCATGCTAGAGTCAAATTGAATTACACATGGCATGCTAGAGTCACATTGAAGCACACATGGCATGCTAGAGTCACATTGAATCACACATGGCATGCTAGAGTCACATTGAATTACACATGGCATTCTAGAGTCACATTGAATCACACATGGCATGCTAGAGTAACATTGAATCACACATGGCATGCTATAGTCACATTGAATCACACATGGCATGCTAGAGTCACATTGACATACACATGGCATGCTAGAGTCACATTGAATCACACATGGCATGCTAGAGTCACATTGAATCACACATGGCACGCTAGAGTCACATTGAATAGAAGATTGTCCAGCTCAAAAAATTATATGCTAGAGTAACATTTATAATATGATTATTCTGCTAACAACATTACGTCATAGAGCCACAATAAGTCAAACATTGCATCCTAGAAACACATTGAGTAGACAATTGTCCAGTTCTCGATTTTACGTCATAGAACTACATTGAATAAAAGTTTATCCAGCTCACAACATAACATCCTAGAGCAACAATAATTCAAACATTACATCCTAAAATCACATTCAGTTTTAGAGTGTCCAGCTGACGACATTACATTTTAGAGCTCCATTGTATAGAAGATTATCCAGTTCACGACATTACACCCTAGAGCCATATTCAGTAGAAGATCGTCCAACTCAATCATTACATCAGAGAGCCATATTGAATAGAAGATTGCACAGCTCACGATATTACATCAGAGAGCCATATTGAATAAAAGTTTGCACAGCTCACGATATTACATCAGAGAGCCATATTGAATAAAAGATTGCACAGCTCACGATATTACATCCTACAGCTACATTGAATAGACTTTTATCCAGCTCAGAACATTACATCAAAGAAACACTTTGAAAAAATGATTGTCCAGCTCACAACATTAAATCACAGATCCACATTGAGCAGAAGAGTGTCTAGCTCACCACATTACATCACAGAATCACATTCAGTATAAGATTTTTCCGCTCACGACATTACATCCTAGTGCCACATTTAGCAGAAACATGCCCAGCTCATTACATCACCGAGACATTACATCACAGAGCCGCATTTAATAGCAGGCTGTCAAGCTCACGCTATTGCATAACGGAGCCACATTGAGTAGCAGATTATTCAGCTCACGACTTTACATCATAGAGCCACATTGAAAAGAAACTTATTCAGCACATACAATTACATCCTAGAACCACAATAAGTGGAATATTGTCCAGCTGACATCATGACATCCTAGAACCACAATAAGTGAAATATTGTCCAGCTGACATCATCACATCATAGAACCACAATAAGTGAAATATTGTCCAGCTGACATCATCACATCATAGAACCGCAATAAGTGGAATATTGTCCAGCTGACATCATGACATCCCCGAGCCACAATAAGTGGAATATTGTCCAGCTGACATCATGACATCCTAGAACCACAATAAGTTTGTTTGTGTGTTTGTTTTTCGTTCGCTCCATTGTAACCATCACGGATATCCGTGCGATTTCCGCCGGGAGCGTGATTACGTTGTACCACTGTTATGCGCCTTGTAGGCCTAGCACATCCGATTTCGGCATGCCTTGACAATTCGGGTGGGCTACCCTTAGCCTGTGACAGCCTCTATATCTGTCTCCAGGCACGCGTAGTGGAGACTCTTCGCCCAGACGATTTTTTGCTCTCGTCTGACTCGAACGAGGTGTTCCACTGTCTATGAACTTGCCTCGGGTAATTGGACGTGCTGTGCCTGTGCCCATTGGGTACTGAACCGTTTCTCATCCGTGAGCCTGGTTCCTTAAGGGGAAGAACTCAACAGAGGAGTTGGACCCTGACTCTTTCACACTCTTAGCCGAGGTGTCATTCGCCGACATCGTGTATCCCTTGTCCAAGTTCGAGTCTCACACCACGCGTTTGAGAGCAAGGCGTTCTCGAGCTGAGCGTCCTTGTCGCAATAGCGCCTGAGCCCATCAGGTACTGAACCCTTTCTCTCTTCAAGTGTATTTCCGGTGTAGGAAAACCTGACAGTAGAGTTGGGCCAGGGCTAAATCGTTGTCCCTTTTGTGCCTGAGCGTATCGAGTACGGAACCCTTTCTCTTCGCGAGCATATTTCCAGTTTAGGATGCTCGACATTAGAGTTGGATTAGGTCTTCTTGCTTTACCAAACGCCAATGAGTGGGTCTGGGTCTCTGCCTGTAAGGAACACAGATAACTAGAAGCTCGCCTCGAGCTGACGGAGCTTGTAGTTCCCCTTTCCTAGGAACTTTTCATTTTCTATTTGCAGTTCGCGCTGCCCTGTAGCGCTGTTCTGCCCTTTCATTGTTTCATTGTACTCGGTATGAAATCTATTTGTCTCTCGCCATGCATCTACCTTTACGTGCATTTTACATTGGCCGCCCCTCCAATGTTCGGACTGGACTGACTGGCTTCACTGTATGTCGACAGTGTCGCTATATTTGGTGCTGCTGGTGGTGTCGGAGATATTGTCTGTCTCTTGTGCAGTCAAATCTCTTTCCATCTGCTACCTCCACATTCTCGGACACGATCCCCAAATGATTTGGCCAGAATCAGCACGAGCTGCTGTATTTCTGTTTCCAGGGTGCACCGCATGGAGGTACATTTAGAATCTTGGTTATCTGCTAACCCTGGGTCCGCCTAGAGCAATGCGTTCCCTTTGCACCCCCCCCCCCACAATAAGTGAAATGTTGTCCAGCTGACATCATGACATCCTAGAACCTCAATACGTGGAATATTGTCGAGCTGACATCATGACATCCTAGAACCACACTAAGTGAAATATTGTCCAGCTGACAGCATGACATCCTAGAACCGCAATAAGTATAATATTGTCCAGCTGACATCATGACATCCTAGAGCCACAATAAGTGAAATATTTTCCAGCTGACATCATGACATCATAGAACCACAATAATTGAAATATTGTCCAGCTGACATCATGACATCCTAGAACCGCAATAAGTATAATATTGTCCAGCTGACATCATGACATCCTAGAGCCACAATAAGTGAAATATTTTCCAGCTGACATCATGACATCATAGAACCACAATAATTTAAATATTGTCCAGCTGACATCATGACATCCTAGAACCGCAATAAGTGGAATATTGTCCAGCTGACATCATGACATCCTAGAACCGCAATAAGTGGAATATTGTCCAGCTGACATCATGACATCCTAGAACCGCAATAAGTGAAATATTGTCCAGCTGACAGCATGACATCCTAGAACCGCAAAAAGTATAATATTGTCCAGCTGACATCATGACATCCTAGAGCCACAATAAGTGAA
Organism: Meghimatium bilineatum; assembly: GCA_034231615.1. Taxonomy (NCBI): domain Eukaryota; kingdom Metazoa; phylum Mollusca; class Gastropoda; order Stylommatophora; family Philomycidae; genus Meghimatium; species Meghimatium bilineatum. The sequence goes on along the minus strand of CM067298.1, from coordinate 114,303,638 downwards.
ATATTTTCCAGCTGACATCATGACATCATAGAACCACAATAATTGAAATATTGTCCAGCTGACATCATGACATCCTAGAACCGCAATAAGTATAATATTGTCCAGCTGACATCATGACATCCTAGAGCCACAATAAGTGAAATATTTTCCAGCTGACATCATGACATCATAGAACCACAATAATTGAAATATTGTCCAGCTGACATCATGACATCCTAGAACCGCAATAAGTGGAATATTGTCCAGCTGACATCATGACATCCTAGAACCGCAATAAGTGGAATATTGTCCAGCTGACATCATGACATCCTAGAACCGCAATAATTGAAATATTGTCCAGCTGACATCATGACATCCTAGAACCACATTAAATATCAGATTGTCCAGCTCACTACATTACATTCTGGAACCACATTTCCAAAATTTCGTCTAAAATAAATATGTTCACTCTGTAACATTGCCTTAGGTTAAGAATGATAATCTAGTAATAATATCATTAGAGAACTGAGAATACAGTAGATGACAATAATATGGAATATAAAGAACATTAGCGACATTGTACGGATTACAAACTTCTACTATTCTATGTAGTGTATTAGTTGCAGAATATTTTACTCACTGCGATTCTCTAACCCCCTAGCGATGTGTAAGCTATCACGATATTAGACAGGGGGAATGAGACACGAATGTCTTCGATATCCCGGGTTCATTGTAGTCAAGGTCTGTCTCTTGTTCCCTGTACTGGCACCTTTCTCTCAATGATTCATTTTTCTAAACCAGTATGTCCTTTTATGTGTCCAAAATATGTCCATAATGAAAATATTAGGGAATTTTGGGATGTTCCAAAAACACCAATTGCTGCCATGATAAGTGTATATCTACTTAGTATCAAAGAAAGACATCAAGTGAAAGAACACTTCAAAGTTACCAATAATAACCATAATAATGTTATACTATAGATACCACAAAAGGAATGTACATCAAACAAGGAAGGTCGTGGATGGAAATAGCAGAAGATACTCTTTTCAAAGTCTGCAAGTAGTGGTGAGGTAGTGAGAGGATGTGATTGGATGGAAGGAAATAAAGAGAGAGGGTATTTGACCAATGTTGTATTACAGCTAGAAAGTGTCACGATTGACCTGGAAATAAGACAGATGGAATGATACAAGAACTCATAGAACAGTATGCAAAGCCACAAGATAGAATTATTTACACAGGTGCTTCAATAGAAAAAGAAACAAACAGATGCGGCTTCATCGCCTACTAAACTGGCAAGAGTGTGATGGAAAAATCTGTTTACTACCCCACCACAACATCGATAACGATAATGGAAAAGAGGCAGTAATCTCGGCTCTGACTTGGCTGACATCTACATCTACCACCATCAGATGTTGAACCACCAACATCTGCAATAAGTCTATCAGAGGCACAGAGTATGCTGCGCAAGATAGGAAAATGAATGATAACAAAAGATTGGGACACTTTTCAACAACGCCCAGAACATCATATGGATCTACCGCCCTCGTCATGCGAGAGGAAGGGGCAATGAAAGAGCTCACAGATTGGTATGTAAAGCTTTAATACATGGCAAAGCGATGAGAAGATACTGGTTAACTGAACGTTTATATTTTTATATAGTTGACGGAATGGCAAGTAGATAATTTATATGAATAACCATTATGCAATGATGCTGGTTACTAACCAAGATGCCCAAAATATGTTAGCTTATTTTTTTTATATTTTTTTCAAGTCAGTCGCCTTTCTATATTCAGATCTTTGTCGACGTCTACGTTGGACCGTCTATCTGTCTATAATTGTATAACTTTTCTAAATAATTCATTTCAACTACTGATATTTTCCATAGGGGATGTTGTACACATCTCACTTCATTTGTCGCCATTATTGTAGAATATTCTTGCTAGCCTTGCAAATATACTTTAGACATTTAAAAAACTGCACGAAGAGAGAGATACAAAGATAGAGTGAGAGTGAGTGAGAGAGATGGAGAGAGAGAGAGACATAGAGAGAACGAAATAATGACATACCTGAAACAGACTAACAGAAAATCATAAACCTTGTCTTTGGAATTCAACAACTCCGATGGAAAGATTAATTTTTTCTAGATTATGTAACAGAGAAGCACACACAAATTATAATTATATGTAAGAAACATTCTCAATAAAGAATATAAACTATGAACTCTCTTTCGTGTAAAATATTACGTAAAAATGTTTATGTAACATAAGCCTAAAAAATATACAGTCTGTCAGAAAAGAGTACATATAACTATATTATTAACATTTTCATTAAGACTAAAGCATCCAAACACACATGACTATTGGCGGAAGTGAAATGATGATTATAATATTCAAAAAGACAGATGGCACTGGCTGGAAACCTCATACTCGTCAAACTTTGACTCTTTTCATTCTAAGCTAGTGTGATTATAATATTTTTCTTTCTTGTAGCACTGGAAATATCTGATCCGCATTGAGTACCACTGATGCACGCCACCGGGAATTAAGCGAAGCTGATATTATCAACACTAAATGGTTATGTGTATGTTGTTGGTTTCAACCTATAAACACTAAATATGTATGTGTATGTTGTTGGTTTCAACCTATAAACACTAAATATTTATGTGTATGTTGTTGGTTTCAACCTATAAACACTAAATATTTATGTGTATGTTACTGATTTCAATTTATTATCAACACTAAATATTTATGTGTATGTTACTGATTTCAATTTATTATCAACACTAAATATTTATGTGTATGTTACTGATTTCAATTTATTATCAACACTAAATATTTATGTGTATGTTACTGATTTCAATCTACTATAAACACTAAATATGTATGTGTATGTTACTGATTTCAATTTATTATCAACACTAAATATTTATATGTATGTTGTTGGTTTCAACCTATAAACACTAAATATTTATGTGTATGTTACTGATTTCAATTTATTATCAACACTAAATATTTATGTGTATGTTACTGATTTCAATTTATTATCAACACTAAATATTTATGTGTATGTTACTGATTTCAATCTACTATAAACACTAAATATGTATGTGTATGTTGTTGGTTTCAACCTATAAACACTAAATATTTATGTGTATGTTGTTGGTTTCAACCTATAAACACTAAATATTTATGTGTATGTTGTTGGTTTCAACCTATAAACACTAAATATGTATGTGTATGTTGTTGGTTTCAACCTATAAACACTAAATATTTATGTGTATGTTACTGATTTCAATTTATTATCAACACTAAATATTTATGTGTATGTTACTGATTTCAATTTATTATCAACACTAAATATTTATGTGTATGTTACTGATTTCAATCTACTATAAACACTAAATATTTATGTGTATGTTACTGATTTCAATTTATTATCAACACTAAATATTTATGTGTATGTTACTGATTTCAATTTATTATCAACACTAAATGTTTATGTGTATGCTACTGATTTCAACCTATCAACACTAAATGGTTATGTGGATTTTGCTGATTTCAACTTATCTTTAGTTAACAAATTGGCTACAGAGATCACACAAGAATTGTGTATACGTTTATTACATTTACATATGGAAATGTAATTGATGGATTAGTTCTAAATTAGCTTTTACATTTAAAGTTTCCCAAAATATGCCTATTACTAATATTTTATGTTTTAAAACTTTCATTCTTGATTATTAACAATCTTCACAGCCGTGATGGATTTCTCACGTCATAAAACCAAAAAACACTTAGTCAGTCAACTAAGGACATATTAGCTGCCAGACACAGTCAGTTGTTGATTGTGAGTATTAAGGAGCTTTCTAGATAGCATATTCTGGCGCATACGGTTGCAGCTGTGGGTCCAACCAATGTCTCCCTAGACAAACAACCCATGCAACAGAAAACCTTAGTAGATAAGATGTCGTTGTGTTGAAGCTCTCTTATGAAAGCTGTGTAGCATTTATCATCCATATATTTGTGTTATCCATTTGATGTTGAATTATGTGTGCTATTTGTTTTTTTATATGCGTTGTTATTAGTATATATGCATGCACCTTATGTGGTTGGGAAGGAGCCAGCGCTGTACTGTGAATCACTGGAAAAGGGGAAACTGACTGTACTGCTTTCCAATGGCTGAGGCCCATCATAAAGGTACAATGACTTAGAACAATCTTTTTGCCGTGAGCATTTGGTTGCATACCATGAGACATAGAGAAGTTCGTCATAAACAGTAGGCAATTTGTGGCGGGGAATGAGCATATTGAACGTTGTCTTGGTTGCAGTGGCTCGGAGCAGCGCATAGGTAGAAACTTACCTTCCTGGTGGTGTGATATTTTCTGCTCTGTCCCGATTCGGTGGGTCAAAAATCCGCAGACTTCCCAGCAATATAATGTCATTACAACAAAAAGTATTTACAAACGAGATATGAAGTTGCCTCGGTTATGAAGGTACGCGGCACGCAGTGGGTAACCATGATGCTCTGACTGAAAAATTGACTACAAGAGTGCATCAAAATCAACAACTGACACATCAACATACACAATATACAACATAAGAACAAGAATCTGAAAATCTACGCAAGCACCAAAACATTAAACCAAGAAAACCTTGTAGGGAGAACCGACAGAGCCAAGATTCTCATAAAACCAAGTCTTCACTTGATATTTTACAACTAAACATCTGTGGCATAAGACACAAAAAACATGGCACTTGCTAATTTACTACACACTCACAAGATACGTGTGGCACTCTTACAGGAGACTATACACAAAGACACTGAAACATATCTGTCAGGATATACCAGCTATGACTGTAAGTGCACCAGCTGCCATGATATAATTACCTATATCAGGAACGACATTCAGGAATATGCTAACCAACTACCAGCCATCCCACAGATGTGATTCTTCTTCTTCTTCTCGAACCCCAGCAATTGCAAACGATTAGCTCTTACTTTCTATGTGCAGTGGAGAGGTTTCTCTGAGCTTTCTTTCATACCCAAGACGCTCCAGCTTTCAGCTTAGTGCAATGCCTGTTGAAGGAGCCTTCTAATCAATGGGGTATATGTCACGAGAAGAGATGATAATTTTTCTGGATTAACCATTGCTTGTATATTTCCGACGACGACGACTCGCTTCGCAGCCAGCGAGATGTTCCTCTTGTAGGAAGACTATTTCATTGCCAACCTTTGTGTCCCTACGTCCCAGACCTATTTTCTTCTGTATGAGCCGTGTTGGGTAACGGCGACGGTCGAATTACACTCAGGGTTGATACACCTTCCTAGACGAGGTGCTGCTTTGCTAAACACGTCGGAGGCATGTTATTTCACCTGTGCATTTCTCACGCACTCGCCTCGTCCGCTTCAGATAGCCTTCCAATCAATCGACAGGCGCGGTCTGTGTATTTTGACTTCGCCATTGGGTATATTACCCCAAGATGTAGGTGAAATATGAATCTCTGCCAAGGTGCTTCGCAGTTGGTCCTTGGGTACTGAACCCAATTTTCTCTGTATGAGCCGTATTGAGCAACGGCAGTCAGTGGAATTGGGCTTAGTTTGCAGTGTCGTTAGAGATTTGCGCCCACTCTACTTTGCCTGTAGTGTCCAGAGTTTGAGTCTTAATATTTCTTTTGTCAGACGATTCAACACTATCCTACATTTGTTTCAACTGTGTCTGTGTGCAATGGAGCGCTGTATTCAAAGCTTCTTTAAATACCCAGGAGTGTATGTTCAAGATGGCGTTTTCAATACGTAAGTCATGACTCCTATTTTGAATAGGGTCAATTGTGATGAGACTTGTGAACTTCTGTGTCTTCTCGCGCATGAACAGCACTTTCGCAAGTCAGTCTTGTGCTGGACTGTTGTAACTTCGGTACCAGTGAATTTATTTTTCCATGAATAGGATGGCTTCAGAAAAGGCAATTACACAGAAAACCAACTATTTAGATTGATACAGAAAATATATTATGGATTCCAGGAAAAGAGACACTCTAGCCATTTTCTTTAACATGCAATAGGCTTATGATCAAGTATGGAGAAAGGGTTTATTGATGAGGAAGATTGAAGTGGGAATTAGGGGAAAGCTATATAACTGGATAATATACTTTCTCATTGACAGAACAATCTAGACAAAGATAAATGATGAATGTCATCTAAAGAAGCTCTAGACGAAAACTTACTACAGGTGATGACCTAACAATGACGTCTATACTGATGACCTAACAATGACGTCTATACTGATGACCTAACAATGACGTCTATACTGATGACCTAACAATTTGATAGAACCTTGCGAAATTTCCAGTGCAGAAGAAATAATAAATGGATATTTAAGAAGACTGATCGAGTACTGTCAAACATGGAAGCTGAAAATAAACTGTGAGAAAACTGCCTATACTATTTTACCAAGAGTTATAAAGTATCCAAAGAAAATATCAATCTATGGTTAGATACACAAACAATTGTCAGAAGAATATCTCACATACCTTGGATTCACGCATGATCAGCAGCTCTCCCACAAGAAGCGTGTAGAAAATGTAAAAGATAACGCATTTAAGCGGTTACAGCTACTGAAAAGCTACTGGCACATCTTGGAGATAATATAAGGATACACTGAGAGAAACATATCTTAGTTAATTCAAGTAGGAAGCATGAGGATAAATGAAAATAGTTCTTACAGCTGACGAGAATTGAACCAGGTCTCTTCTAGCAGCACCGAATCGCTTTGCAACACAAGTAAACAAGTTTTCCGTACTTGACCAACAACATTCCCCCCAAAAAGATGTGGCCCAGTCAAGACTTTCAGCCTGTGTACTCAAGTCAATGAGAACAGACCAATCGAAACAAGGACTATTACAACATCAACGAACATCCCGTACAAGTATTAAAGTATCCTCAGTAACACAAACACAGAACATGCTTCTTCCTCCAGGGCCAGATAAATGGAACACATGAACTAAACAACAGCTCACAAACACATGCATATCACACAATGACATTGGTTCAAAGGACATGAGCCAAAAACCGCCGGTTCAGCAGCCAGTCAACCAGAGAGCGTACACTTTTTTCTCCCATGGTCATTCCCATTTCTATCATTCTCTGAACATACACTGTATATTTTCTCTTTCTTCTCCCATGGTCATTCCCATTTCTATCATTCTCTGAACATACACTGTATATTCTCTCTTTCTTCTCCCATGGTCATTCCCATTTCTATCATTCTCTGAACATACACTGTATATTTTCTCTTTCTTCTCCCGTGGTCATTCCCAATTCTATCATTCTCTGAACATACACTGTATATTCTCTCTTTCTTCTCCCTTGGTCATTCCCATTTCTATCATTCTCTGAACATACACTGTATATTTTCTCTTTCTTCTCCCATGGTCATTCCCATTTCTATCATTCTCTGAACATACACTGTATATTCTCTCTTTCTTCTCCCATGGTCATTCCCATTTCTATCATTCTCTGAACATACACTGTATATTTTCTCTTTCTTCTCCCATGGTCATTCCCAATTCTATCATTCTCTGAACATACACTGTATATTCTCTCTTTCTTCTCCCTTGGTCATTCCCATTTCTATCATTCTCTGAACATACACTGTATATTTTCTCTTTCTTCTCCCATGATCATTCCCATTTCTATCATTCTCTGAACATACACTGTATATTTTCTCTTTCTTCTCCCATGGTCATTCCCATTTCTATCATTCTCTGAACATACACTGTATATTTTCTCTTTCTTCTCCCATGGTCATTCCCATTTCTATCATTCTCTGAACATACACTGTATATTTTCTCTTTCTTCTCCCATGATCATTCCCATTTATATCATTCTCTGAACATACACTGTATATTTTCTCTTTCTTCTCCCATGGTCATTCCCATTTCTATCATTCTCTGAACATACACTGTATATTTTCTCTTTCTTCTCCCATGATCATTCCCATTTCTATCATTCTCTGAACATACACTGTATATTTTCTCTTTCTTCTCCCATGGTCATTCCCATTTCTATCATTCTCTGAACATACACTGTATATTTTCTCTTTCTTCTCCCATGGTCATTCCCATTTCTATCATTCTCTGAACATACACTGTATATTTTCTCTTTCAGCCTTCTCTTCTTCATTTTGTATCCATGACTGGTCAAATTAATTCAGCCACCCCACTCCCTTCTTCTTATCGCTGTGTCTTTCACTATTCCCTACTCCCTCAATGCATCATTTATTTTTCGTTGCCTCTTACTCCCGCATGAACTAAATAGTAGATCCATGTAATGCTCTATGGGATTTGTTGAGAAGAGATATCCAACTCAGCTATTATGCTGCACTTTTCCGTCGTGCACAGTAATCTATATAAAAAACACAACGTTTATTTTAAACGAAAAGTTTCTTTCATTTGAATGTTTCTAAATGCATTCATGGAAACAAATTCCTTTCGTTTTCATTATGAAAACTTGGCAAGTGTTTGGTGTTTGGTTACTTTATTTAGTGGTAAGTATTCGGAGGTCGTTTATAAATAATTATAACTGTGAGTTCATAAGGACTAGAAACCACTAATCCAGTTAATCCTTATTTTTTGAAATTCTGAAGTTGCTTGTTCATGTTCACGTGCTCAATGCATGAACAAATCTGTATGAAGCAGATGTTCTTAGAATGTTATAACCTTTTGGAAGCTGAGAAGAGAGAAGATCAAAGATAAAAGGAGCGAATCAAATACGAAAGAGGTTATGTTTTTTGAAGGTATGTAAGGTAATACTTTGATTTCCAATTCAGCGATATATCCACATCTGGTCTACAACCTACATGATTAACCTAGTTTGTTCATTGACTTACGTCATATATTCACGTAAATAATATTCTGCAGGCCCACCCTGAATGTCTATATATTCTGTTAGCCTTTCCGCCCTTATTTATCAGCTAAAAGATAATCCGAATATGATATAGTTTTACTATCGAAATTCGAAGTTTAACATTTCGTAGTGCGAAAATAATTCAATAATTGAAGAATATAATAAACTTGATAAGATTTATAATAGTAACAGCAGTTATATGTATGAAAGCATATATATATAAATCTATAATACATCGAGTTTTCAGCAATGTTAAGCACGAATAAATATGTCAATATTCGATGTTAATGCGCCATATGCTGGATAATTATATTTCTGAAGTTTTAAAAGATTACTGTTGCTGTTGTTTTCAAAGTTTAATCTTTTCAAATACGCAGTTGAAAGTAAACGAGTTTCAGACGCATTTTAAAATGTACTGAAACATTCATGCATTTTGATAATTATAACATAAATGTTGTGCATGCACTCTTCGCTGTTTTTTTTTTTTTTGGTGAGAGCTCAGCGATTGAATGTGTTTGTGTAAAGGTGTGAACATAGTTACCACCCAACGTTTTGAAAAGTTCCAAGTTCGGACAACAAAAACACGTGTATGGTTGCGTCCGTGGGTATCACCAAGGCCCGCTAGACAAATCACCCATTCAATAGAAAACCCTAGTAGGTGACATGCCGCTATATTGAGGTTATCTTCTTATAGAAGCTTCATGGCACGTCATCTATACAATTATGCTTCTCAAGCTTTTATTTTCTTGTTGCAATGTTTTTGTGTTATTTAATATATGTATGCGCCCTTTGTGATTGGGAGAAAGTCAGAGATGTACTGTGCAGCACTGGGGAGGAGGAAGCTGACAGCATTGATTTTATCCATGATTAAGGCCCATCATATAGGTACAGTGACTCAGGACGTGACAATCCTTTTGACCTGAACATTTGGTTGCATGCTTAGAGCAATAGAGAAATTCGTCATAACCAATAGTCAATTGGTGGCGGGGAATGAGCACAGTGAACCCTATCTTGGTTGCAGTGGCTCGGAGCTGTGCATAGATTTAAACCTACCTACTTGGTGGTGTGATAGTTATTCTCTGGCTCTGGCCCAGGATGGGCCAAAAATCCACAGACTTCCCAGCAATATAATGTCATTTTAATGGCCTTAGGTTAAAGGACATGAGCCCATTGACTGCTGGATCAGCAGCCAACCAACCATCCGACCGACCGGCGACAAAAACAACCCAAAAAAACCAGTTTCTTATATATATATATTGGCCTATATATAAGTTCACAAAAAACTGATATGCTAAAATAAACACTGCACTTGTATTAAGCTAGCTTGTAGACTAAGAAATAACTTCAGAACAAAAGTTACAACAGTGTTACACACCAACAATGTCTAAACAATCATAGTCATTCACATCGTCATCTTAGAGTAGCGTTACTAAAGTTGACTGTCTCTGCCTATTATTCACTTTTTCTACATAACCTTGATGACAGCGACCTTCTGTACCATCATAAATTAGAGTTTTTGATGGTATCCATGAGTGACAAGAATGTGGGCGATAAAATTGCCAATTGACGGCAAGTTTGTTTGAGAAATATTCATCATTCGGTGGTTAGGAGTCTTCACAAGATCTTGTATCACCTGAAAAGTATGGAGTCGCTTGCTGCTACGAGTAAAATAACAGCACACATATGTAAGGACCATTTCAAGCCCTGATAGTAAGCAGTTATATGCATGATTAACACACATTTGAAATAATGGCATATGCAATCTATGGTAAATACAGATGATACATTTTTTTTCAGATGAGCAATAAATTCATTGTTAAGTCCTATCATCGTTGAACAGTTGTCACTGGCAAACCCAATTATGTTATGGAATGGATTTCTTTGCAAACAATTGTTTCAGTTTGTTATTAGATCCTCAACTTCTACGCAATCAAGAAGCGCGTCGATGACTACACGTTTTGTCATGATAGTATCTGACAACGATGGCTACAATTTGCCTTACTGAAATATCAGTAATTTAGTCACAAATGAAAGAAAATTTTCTCTGTTGACATAAATTTGTCACATCACTACTCTCTTCACGTGCTGTATCATCTTGCATTATATAGGAGTCTTTAGTCCGTTTCAGTGATAGGGATTTAGCGATGACACTATCTGAAAATGATTGTCTCTAAACATTCCACTAAATGATCAACATGTAAAAAGGGAATGTGCATGTAAAAGGTGCATGTGATGCTTAGCCATAATTTCTGTCAATAACAAGGTTGTATTCGCAACATTTTCGTGCAATGTCGACTCTTTTAGAGGTCTAAAAAACGAAGATGTGTTTGTATTCTTCCTTTTCAAATCAAAATTTTGACTATGTTTCTTTGGAAATTTGTGAGACAGTAAGAAACTTTTGTTCGCATTTCTAAAATGAATGTTGCACACTTTACAAAGAACAATGAATCTCATCGTAGGAACAGATTGTAGCTATTCCTTTATCTGTTTATCTTCGAGTCATTCATTATAGAATGGTTGCTTATACCATGTATATGTTGTTTTATGCCTCTTACACGGACGCAATGATGATGATAATGATGATGATGATGACACAGTACTTGAACCACCACATTCATTATTCCCTTCCATAGATTAGATAATTAATAATTATACGAGATATATACATTCAGTAAATAACCAACTATTGAGAATCAAACATAAATGCCTTCGTATGATAACTAACACCCACTGGAGTGAATTCAAATCGAACAAAAACAATCAGAGAAGAGACACATCAAAACTACATCACAGATGTTATTTGAAAACGCCGTTGGTCCTACATCGGTCATTTCGTACGGTCAGACAATATCAGAATACACCACCAATCTCTTGCATCGATACGAACAGGCAGAAGAGCCAGGGGTACAGCAAAGTAAACACTCAGAAGAGTAATGCTTAGAGAAATTAAAACAAACAATATTCATACTATTCAAGAGCTGCACAGAATAGCTTTAAACAGATGGAATTGGAGATATCTGACCTCTGCCCATTGCGATAACTTCAGCACAAAAGGAAAATGAATGAATGAAATAAACAAGTCATACAATGTAATTATTTTAAAGCATGATTCATAGACACATTTCAGTGATGAGTGAAAATTGCTACTAATGTTGCATATGATTCTATTGTCTAGCTTTCAGAACGACACCAATTATTGAAATCCGGAAGGGTCTACGAAGTAAATTGAAAATGAACGAGGATAAGTAACTCAAAACTAAAACGCAATACACAAAAACAATCAACAGGAATTGTGTCGGAACAGTTGCAGATAATTTAACAAAGATTTTTCATTTTCAGAAATTGGCCAAAATATGAAAATAATCCAAGATCCCAAGGTCTGATCCAAAAAGCAAAGAACTTGTGGAAATAAAACAAAGAGTGGTAACGCTTGCTGTGATATATTTATACCTTGAGATTAGCACATGCAACGACAATGCAGAATATCATTATATAGGCAGTCTTCTAACATTTCATAAGATTTAGTTTATGCGTTCTCGATCCGTTTCTCGCATAGGCCATGGCGATCTCGCAAGGACATATGGTACACATACAGTTCCCCCTTAGTAAGTAGTGTCCACGAGCACTAACAATCACACTAGGTCCCTTTACAATTCAAACTTTGTTGTACAAATCAAAACAATATCACTATCCCAGATTATTATGGGGAAATGAACGCGGAGAGGTTATGTACGGTGAAATAAAGATCGGTATATTGCCATGTTTAACGTGTACTTTTACTTTCAAACTCTATGTAATCCTATTAAAAGTAATGGTGCTCGAACTCTTAGTAGTACTTTGGTCGGTGGTCACTGTGTGCAAAGGTTGAGAACCCCTGACCTAGTGTTACCTCCCATGTAAATGAGTGCACAGTGACTTTGTAGATATCAGGTGCAAATTTATTTTAAACTTTCTGAAAAAAAGGCAAATATTATCAAGAAAAACATACAAAAACAATGAAATAACTGGAGTTGACTGTCAAGTAGAAAAATGTTAGCAGAATACATCACGCCAATGTTGTAGATAACACTTTGGTAAGATGGTATGCCTAAAAATATTTCAAATACGCACATCATTTCGTTTCTGTCTGCATTTGTCTGTGGCTACAAATGTCTTGCTATACTTCTCTAGGGAGTGTTGGGATGAGCCTGGTTAAGGCCCTCAATTCTCCCTATCTTTAGCTTCCAAACCCATGGATCCCGACCTCAAATCCCCATATCTTTAGCTTCCAAACTCATGGATCCCGAACTTAAATCTCCTGATCTTTAGCTTTCAAACCCATGGATCTCGACCTCAAATCTCCCTATCTTTAACTTCCAAACCCATGAAACCCGACCTAAAATGGGGGATGTACATTAAAATAATAATTAGTGATTGTAAATTAATTGTTTCATTCGAGATGTAATCCTCTGTATTTTTACAGATTTCAGTGATAGTGGGAATTTTTTTTATTTCTCTGCACGTGAAGAAACCACCAAAAACAAAAAAAACTATATGATGAGAATAACTTCATGTGTATTCATGAAAACTCATCTTCGAATTTTGCAGCTCTGTAACAAATTATATTTTTAATAATCACATTAACTACGTCGTAGCTGTTATTTATTTTTCATTTGATGCACTATTGAACCTTGAATTGATCCCCATCAAAGGGTGAAGTTGTTCAACGCAATCTCTGACCAGATAAATTATCTTTATATTCTTGTCCAGATATCGGGGTGTTAAGGGCACGATATGCTGACATGTGTGGCCACAGTATCAAAAGGTACATCAATGGAATGATCTGACATAATCGATGATTTGAGATGTTCTGTCAGAGCAGAAAATTGTTTACCATGATCCCTCGCAATATTGATGGAGATTGGTGTAAAGATTGAAACGACCTGTAAAGACAAACATAATAGATATTCGAAGAGATAATAGATAATACATAATAGATATTCGAAGAAATAATAGATAATAAATAATAGATATTCGAAGAGATAATAGATAATACATAATAGATATTCGAAGAGATAATAGATAATACATAATAGATATTCGAAGAGACTGATATATCAAGACCAAAGTGGGACTTCAATCACCTAAACCAATATTGTGCTAGATTCCCAGAACGTGTTTCGAAAGATCAAAGATAGCCGATTTCCATATGAGACGACGCCTACAGCTACATACACCATCCAGAGTATCACATTATATCTACGTACAACCTCCTGGGTTTTCACATTATTGCTACATACAATATTCAGGTTATCAAATTATGGATACGTACAATCGCCAGTGTATAAAATTATAGCTATATACAACCTCCAAGATAGCCCATGGATTTACCGCAACGGGAAACGCCGATGTTAATTCTCAGTTCAACGGGAAATAATTTTAATCACCAACAACTTCTATTTCGATACAACCTAAAGAAATGGGCACCAGATCTTCTAGAAAGTAAAGGTAGCTGACTTAATGCTAACTACTTCATTCCCATGTATGTTTTTGATCAATGACAAATATGTACCTGACACCTTTTTCCTAATACGCTCCAATGATGTGGAAAGGAAAACTGTACTATACATTACTTTACTTTTTACACGTCTGTGTTGGTAGTAATGACAGGAAAGATACGATGGCAATGGCTAAGGGGGATGTGCTGAAATTGCTTCATGAGCGTCTACTGGGTACGGACACCAAGACTGATGAAACATCTAGGCTGAAATTTGAGGAATTTGGTATTAAAAGTGTAACTAATAGAATTCGATACATGCGTCTCAGAATGAGGAGCGTAGTTAACAAACGAGAACACAGAAACTGTCAGTATGCATATCTTCGTAATCTGCTAGGGGAGACTGTGCTCCAATTGCTCTGCCTGGAGTGTAATTATGTCCTTGATAACCAATAATCACCAAACTGACACTGTGAGCCGTTACACTTTGATGGTTTTATGGACTCAGGAATCGAAGTAACGTTGGACCTGCACTGGGAAATATCCCTAGCGTAGTTTTTTTAGCTGTTTAAAAGGTCATGTGTTCGAATCCGCGTGTCGTCTTGTTTTACAATGAGGATTTTTTTCCGGAGATCCATGTGGGTTAATTCTTGAAGCTACGGAGTTACGTGCTATGAATGGTACCCTCAACAGGCGACGTTCCGCTTCGTTGAGATTGACGAAATATATATGGAAAACTGAGTAAAGTGAATCAATCCTCTGCGACTTTTGAAAACATTTTCTTCTAACCTGCACTTATAACTTGTCCTGTCTTATCCATGTGTGCCGTTAGGCGTCGTAGGGAGCCGAAATCTTCTTTATTTCGCTAACTGAAGCCGCTGCCATAGTGTAACCTTGGTGTTCTAGTATTTCTCTGATGTCATCTATCCATCATCTTCTGGGTCTAACCCTGTTTCTCTTTTCAGATGATATTTTATTAAAAACTATTGATGGAATGCGATCTAGTTCCATTTTGATAATGTGGCCAAACCATTTGATCTTTTGTTTGTCTATGTGTTCTTTGTACGATATTGTTTTCATCAGATTTCTTAGGGTGTCAGTAATTATTTTATCTCTTTTTATTACCGCCAGTGCTGCTTTCAACTACTTCGTTTCAACCACTTTCGCATACAGCGAGTTTGTGTTCTAGTTTCTCTGTCAGGGTTCAAGTCTAGCATTGGTAACATAGTGTTATTGCCGACAGTTAATATAATGTTCACTAGCAAACAAACACTGACTGAAAGCAATACAATGTTCACTAGTAAACATACACTGGCTGACAGGAATATAATGTTCACTAGAACATACACTGAATGACAGGAATATAATGTTCACTAGCAAACATACACTAGCTGACAGGAATATAATGTTCACTAGCACACATACATTAGCTGACAGGAATATAATATTGACTAGGAAACATACACTAGCTGACAGGAATATATTGTTCACTAGCACATACACTGAATGACAGGAATATAATGTTCACTAGGAAACATACACTAGCTGACAGTAATATATTGTTCACTAGCAAACATACACTAACTGACAGGAATATAATGTTCACTAGCAAACATACACTAGCTGACAGGAATATAATGTTCAATAGCAAACATAACTAGCTCACAGGAATATAATGTTCACTAGCAAACATACACTAGCTGACAGGAATATAATGTTCACTAGTAAACATACACTAGCTGACAGGAATATAATGTTCACTAGGAAACATACACTAGCTGACAGGAATATAATGTTCATTAGCAAACATACACTGAATGACAGGAATATATTGTTCATTAGCAAACATACACTGACTTGCGGGAATATAATGTTCACTAGCAAACAGTGGTGCAAAGGGAACGCATTGCTCTAGGCGGACCCAGGGTTAACAGATAACCAAGATCCCAAATGTACATCGACGCGGTGCACCCTGGAAACAGAAAAACAGCAGCTCGAGCTGATTCTGGCCAAATCATTTGGGAATCGTGTCCGAGAATGTGGAGGTAGCAGATGGAAAGAGATTTGACTGCACAAGAGACAGACAATATATCCGACACCATCAGCAGCACCACATATAGCGACACTGTCGACATACAGTGAAGCTAGTCAGTCCAGTCCGAACATTGGAGGGGCGGCCAATGTAAAATGCACGTAAAGGTAGATGCATGGCGAGAGACAAATAGATTTCATACCGAGTACGATGAAACACTGAAAGGGCAGAACAGCGCTAGAGGGCAGCGCGAAACTGCAAATAGATAGTGAAAAGTCTTTAGGAAAGGGGAACTACAAGCTCCGTCAGCTCGAGACGAGCATCTAGTTCCCTGTGCTCCTTACAGGCAGAGACCCAGACCCATTCATTGGCGTCTGGTAAAAGCAAGAAGACCTAATCCAACTCTAATGTCGAGCCTTCCTAAACCGGAAATATGCTCGCGAAGAGAAAGGGTTCTGTACCCGATGGGCTTAGGCAAGAAAGGGACAACGATGGTAGTCCTGGTCCAACTCTACTGTCAAGGTTTCCTATACCGGAAGTACACTTGCAGAGAGAAAGGGTTCCGTACCCGATGCGCTCAGGCACAAAAGGGACAACGATTTAGCCCTGGCCCAACTCTACTGTCAGGTTTTCCTACACCGGAAATACACTTGAAGAGAGAAAGGGTTCAGTACCTGATGGGCTTAGGCCCTATTGGGACAAGGACGCTCAGCTCTAGAACGCCTTGCTTTCAAACGCGTGGTGTGAGACTCAAACTTGGACAAGGGGTACACTATGCCGGTGAATGACACCTCGGCTAAGAGGGCGAAAGAGCTAGGGTCCAACTCCTCTGTTGAGTTCTTCCCCTTAAGGAACCAGGCTCACGGATGAGAAACGGTTCAGTACCCAATGGGCACAGTCACAGCACGTCCAATTACACGAGGCAAGTTCATAGACAGTGGAACACTCGTGCGAGTCAGACGAGAGCAAAAATCGTCTGGGCGAAGAGTTGCCACTACGCTTGCCTGGAGACAGATATAGAGGCTGTCACAGGCTAAGGGTAGCCCACCCAAATTGTCAAGGCATGCCGAAATCGGATGTGATAGGCCTACAAGGCGCATAACGGTGGCACAACGTAATCACGCTCCCGGCGGAAATCGCACGGATATCCGTGATGGTTACATACATGCACTAGCTGACAGGAATATAATGTTCACTAGGAAACATACACTAGCTGACAGGAATATATTGTTCACTAGCAAACATACACTAACTGACAGGAATATAATGTTCACTAGCAAACATACACTAGCTGACAGAAATATAATGTTCACTAGCAAACATACACTAGCTGACAGGAATATAATGTTCACTAGCAAACATACACTAGCTGACAGGAATATAATGTTCACTAGCAAACATACACTAGCTGACAGGAATATAATGTTCACTAGCAAACATACACTAGCTGACAGGAATATAATGTTCACTAGGAAACATACACTAGCTGACAGGAATATAATGTTCATTAGCAAACATACACTAGCTGACAGGAATATAATGTTCACTAGCAAACATACACTAGCTCACAGGAATATAATGTTCACTAGCAAACATACACTAGCTCACAGGAATATAATGTTCACTAGCAAACATACACTAGCTCACAGGAATATAATGTTCACTAGCAAACATACACTAGCTGACAGGAATGTAATGTTCCATAGCATACACTAGCTGACAGAAATATAATGTTCACTAGCAAACATACACTGATTTTGAGCCCAAAATCTATTTATGGGATGTCCATAAATTTCTCCAACAACTCAGATGAGAGGCTCCGAAGACGTTTTACAGTTTCTGACAATAGGGATTGCGGCATTACTTATGCCGACGTTAGCAAAATTGTTATTTTTAAACCAATTAACGTTTATTCCTCTTCTTCTTCTTCTTCTGCGTTCGTTCTCAAACTCCTGCAGATTAGCAGGATTTAGTCAGGAGAACGGTTGCGTTGTGTCATGGTTTACAACATTGCTGCGATATCTGCGCCTTTCGGCATGACACATCCGACTTCAACATGGCTTTGGGTCACTGACCCTATATGGGATGGGACAAGCAACTCCATCCCATAACCTTCTTAATCAGCTTTTACGACATGCGTGGAAGGTAAACAGTGTTGCTATTCTTTGCTCCCATTTCGGGCCTCGGCATCACATGGGCGTAACGTTGTTTAAAGTAAAACATTTAATTAAAAAAATTATAATATTGCCATACAGATTTTGTTATACTGTTACGTTGTTGCCTTTTTAAGGAATAAGGGGTTAATACAATGTTGACATAATAAAGCACGAGGTTCTTAAATTCTTGACAGTTTGTAGACGAAAGGGAATAAGAGGGGGGTGGGTGGTCACAAATTGACAAAATATTGTTGACATAATTCATGCGGTCTCAACATGGTGCTTGCGAGTTTCCTTGCGCTCTCGTAAAAATATGTGCTCGCACCATGCGAGTTCAAAAGGGATGGCGAGCACTAACGATTACATGTGGGCGGTGCTCGCTGTCTGAAGAATTAAGACGTTTGACATAATTTGTGAACATCCCCTTTAGTTACTCATAGAAATGTGTCCTACATTTAATGAAATTTAGTGAGATGTATGCGGGGAAATCCAGAAGACTCATGAAGTGTAATGTATTTGTGTTAAGTCCGTTAGGGGCCAGGGAAAATAAAGAATCCCGAAATGGGACAGCCGGAAAGAAAAGGTTGATAACTACTGACTAGATAACTTGTTCTCATAGAGGGTTATGTGATACAATAGGAAGCAACACAATTTCTTTTAAAGTTCAGAAGACAAAATTGACAATTTGAGGACCACTGACAAGTCTGAGAGTACAACATAGAATTAACTGTTTAGAATTATTTTAATAATACATAATAAAATAACTTATACTGAAATATGGTGTTCACTAGCAAACATATACTAGGTGACAGAAATATAATGTTCACTAGCAAACATACACTGACTTACAGGAATATAATGTTCACTAGCAAACATACACTGCCTAGCAGGAATATAATGTTCACTGTCAAACATACACTGCCTAGCAGAAATATAATGTTCACTGTCAAACATACACTGCCTAGCAGGAATATAATGTTCAATAGCAAACATACACTGACTTACATGAATATAATGTTCACTGGCAAACATACACTGGCTTACATGAATATAATGTTCACTGGCAAACACACTGACTTACAGGAATATAATGTTCACTAGCAAACATACACTAGCTAGCTAGAATATGTGTTTGAAGTATGGGCCTTTTGTAGGTCCGTGGGATATTGGAGGACACATTTCACATGAAAACTAAAAGTATGTCAAGAGTGGAAATATCTTGAGAACTGTTAATATAGACGACATCAGTTGTTACTTCATAAGTTCTTATTGTCGTTTACTCTTCTGTGTGAAGTGTTTATTCCATCTTCTAATCTTCTTCCAGAATTACTTATTTCGTCACTAGTATTCTTCTGTTGAAGTGCTTATTCAATTATAGAGTACATTTCTTTTCCGTTTATTGTATTTACAAATAGTGCAAATTCCCAAGCATCGAATGTCCAAACTTTCTTCCGTCGTATTACCATCAAATTATTACACAGAATTCGCGTTGTTGCCAGTTTGGTATATTCTGTATAACCGTAGCTATTTATATCATTTTATCATTGGAACAAGACATGTCTAACGCAGTGTCTTAAATGTCCTTCCAATCATAGTGCGACATTTGTTAGTAATACGGTTATATTGATAATACACTAAGATAAATGTGCACAAAATAAAGTCGATAGTAATACTTTTTTAATTACTGAAGTTATGAAATACTTTGTGCTGCATAGAACCGAGGAGTGTTAGAGGAAAGGCACAGCTGGATTATGTGAATTTGATTAAATAACGTCCTCGAAGTTGAGATTTTATCATGGCTTAAGCACAAGTTATTGAGTACGGAATATAAAATTGATTTTTTTTCAACACAATCTTTTCTAAAGATTAGGAGAAATAAATCGAAGTTATAGTTTGAAATAAGTTAAGATACTATATCTTCGTATAGAGATCGACTATAATGGTTTTCCAACATTGAAAACTAAGACGGCATGTAACTCGATTCGTGCTCGGTTTGTACATTTTAAACCGCGGCCATCTCGCGACATAAAGCAGTAATCTTACTAACTCAATCAATTAAGAAAACATAATAGTATCTTCTCTTTGCCTCTGAAATTACTTTTTTTTCATTTGGACGAAATACATTTTTTCTTTGAATTGTAAGCCACTAACGGGCTTCAAATATATAATCAATAACTGTTTTTTTTTTTATGAAACATATCATAGTATATATGAATTGAAAGCAAATGATTGCACAACAGGATGAAATTGTTAGTAGGTCATAATGTTAAGCTATTATTGGTTTGTTTCCGTTCGCTCTTTGATAACCCCAACAGAAAAATTCATGTGATTCATGTCGGGGACGTGAAATGCGTTGTGCTGCTGGTTTAAAGTAGAGCTGAATTTTTGCGCCTTACTGCCCATCACATCCAATTTCGGCATGCCTTTGATTTGGTTGGGAATCCCTAGCCTTTGGAGCGTTCCTATCATGTCCCTGGGCGGCAGTCCACGGGGAGGCCGTAACCAGGGATTTAAGTGTGGGTGACAGATTCTAGCTGTCAGTGAATTTGTTTCACGTAATTATTCGTATTGTGCCCTTGAACATCCGTTACTTAACCTTTTCTCATCAGCAAACGCCATTCCCGGTATATGGAAAAACTCTACAGTGGTACTGGTCGAGGTGTCGTTCATAGACAACATGAACCCTTAGTCCAAGTCTGTGTCTTTACACATGTTTAGAAAAACCGAAAACACTGTTATATCATGCAACATTATCTCATGCAATATTATGTAATACTATCTCATGCAACATGATCATATGCAATATTATCTCATATACTGTTATCCCATGCAATATTATCTCATATACTGTTATCCCATGCAATATTATCTCATATACTGTTATCCCATGCAATATTATCTCATATACTGTTATCCCATGCAATATTATCTCATATACTGTTATCCCATGCAATATTATATCGTGTAATATTAACTCATGCAATATTAACTCATGCAATATTAACTCATGCAATATTAACTCATGCAATATTAACTCATGTAATATTAACTCATGCAATATTAACTCATGCAATATTAACTCATGCAATATTAACTCATGCAATATTAACTCATGCAATATTAACTCATGCAATATTATCTCATGTAATATTAACTCATGCAATATTATCTCATATACTGTTATCCCATGCAATATTAACTCATGTAATATTAACTCATGCAATATTAACTCATGCAATATTAACTCATGCAATATTATCTCATGCAATATTAACTCACGCAATATTATCTCATGCACTATCATCTCATGTAATGTTTGACTTTTCTGTTCCTACAAATCCGTGAACAATTAGTTCAAACACAATTCACAGGCGTAAAACAAGAATATGTTGCTATTGCTTTAATATGAATTTACTTTGGCATTTAATGTATTTTTAGTGAACTTGTACGATTTGTGTTTCAGTTAAGATGTGGGTATATAGAAGAATAGGGAGAACATCATGGAAAGAGAAGAAAACAAATAAAGAGGTGCTAAAGACACTTAATATGAAGAAAGAACTACTAAGAGAAATAAAGATCAGGCAAATACAATACTTTGGACACATTACAAGACATGACACCCTATTGAAGACCTTACTTGAGGGTACAGTCAAAGGGAAGCGAGCAAGAGGTAGGTAGAGATACACGTCGGAGAGTAACATTACACGATGGACAGGTTACAGTCTAGCAGAGTGCACCACCAAGACAAGAGACAGGAGATGTTGGAGATAATTGCAGCCAACCTTCGTTGCGGAGACGGCACTTGATGATGATGATAAGGCATCACGATGTAGTGTTTGCTCTAACATTTCAAACCACAGGGAAGATCAATGTACGCCTTGAATCCATGAATCTATGCAGCTGGTTGAGCCGTTTACACTCAATTTAAAGGGGGGGGGGGGTGGGGTTTAAAAATAGAATAAAATACAAATTAATTGTGTACGTTATTTTATTATCTTGTCTTATGAAAATGCGATACCTTTCCAGTAGTTTTATCGTAAGGAAATGATGAAGGGGGGGGGACAGTTTTTTACACATATTTCTATATAGCTAATTATGTTGCCCTACTACCAAAATCAATGAGCAGATTCTAACCACTACATCTGGATGAGGCGGGTTCTAAACCATACAGAAACGTGGGCGGATCTAAACTCTACAAATAAATGTGCGGGTTTAAAACCCGAATGATTGATTGGCGGGTTTTAAAACCTACAAATAGATGCCCGTGTTCTAAACCCTATAGATGGATGGGATCGTGTGTTTATAAAGGTTTTTTTCGAAGATCCCTGGGGATCAATTGTCGATTCGGAGTTATGTGCCATGAGTCGTACTCTCAGCTGGTGACTTTCCGCTTCGTTGAAAGGGACAGAATACATACCGTGTAACTCGAGTACAATGAAGCCAATCATCTACACCTTTTCAACAATTTACCATCTTGATCCAAAAATCCAGAAATGGCAGAGATATGTGAAGCAACAGTAGGAGGAAAATGTGCAGTTCTAAACCTTGTAAATGAAGCTGTTAATTGTCTCACAGAAGACATGAAACTTTATTAGAATCAGCAAAAGAAACACTAGGGACAAGAAGAATAACACGCAAGCCTTGAATAACAGAGAACTTTCTGAAAGTTTACGACGAAAGAACGGAAGAGAAAAAAATTAAGAAAGAGGCTCCTGAAATATCAGGGCCATATAGCAAAATAATCAAAAACAGAAGGAAAATTAAACAAGCACAAGAAGTGTGGCTAGAGGTACAGTGGGAAACGATCAATGCAGGATTTAAACACAGATACAGTAAGGTAGCATATGACACTCTCAGAAAGATAGCACAACCAACAAGACCAAAGATATTCTTGATAGAAGACAATCACGGAAAGATACTCATTGTGCCAACAGATATAGTCAAAAGATGGACAGAGTATTGCAAGGAGCTGTTGCAATAGTGGGAGTTTGAAGAACACTAAAGAAGAAGACAAAGAACCGGCACCACCCCAATCTTGGAATCTATTAAGGGATTACAAATCAAACAGATCAACAGATCAAATGGATTGCATGCATCATCAGACTACGACAGCATACCACAGCAAGTTGTTCTACACGTACAGTGAAGACAGACCTAGATGCAGACAACGAAAACGATAGACAACCGAAATAACATAGGCGACAAATTCCACAATATACTCAACATACACGAGGGTCCTCTCCAGAAAGCTCTTCTACTCCTGTCACTGAAAGGCAACAAAGGATTTCGCGAATAGATAGATGGATAGATGTCCATTTATTTTGTCTCTTTATATCACTTTATAGTGTCTCTATATTTAGTCTTTAAATCACTATTGTGTCTCTTAATATCCCATTATTTTTCTCTTTATTTCACTTAAAGAAAAAAATAGGCGTCAACGTGAGAAAATATTAGACAGTTTGACAACCTGGCACGGCAGGAAAATAACAACGATCTTGATAAATAATACTGTAGACAGAGAGCTGTGAAGAGCCATGATCGCCTACGCCAACCGGAATGGCACCTGATGATGATTTCAGTTGATTCTGTCCATATGGCATTATTTTGTTTATTTATATCACTGTCCTGATGATGATTTCAGTTGATTCTGTCCATATGGCATTATTTTGTTTATTTATATCACTGTATTTTTGTGTGCCGGCACTTCACATTCTTGTTCGTTCTCAAACATCTGCAGATTATAAGGAGATCGCCCGTGTGTTGCCGGGGCCCGAGAGGAGAGCAAAGAATAGCAACACGGTTTGCCTTTCACGCATGTCGTATAAGGCGACTAAGGAGGTTATGGGATGGAGTTGGCTGTCCCATCCCATATAGGGTAAATGACCAAAGTCATGCTGAAGTCGGATGTATCAGGCCGATAGGCGCAGATATCGCAGCAATGATGTAAACCATGACACAATGCATTCCGTTCTCTGGACTACATCCTGCTAATCTACAGAAGTTTGAGAACGAACGCAGAAGAAGAAGAAGAATAATCAGGAGATAATCCGTTATGGAGAGATTGAGAGATATGATGCCATCTGATATCGTTGTACGTATGTTTATTGAGGTGATGAGTACGTTGTTTATGGAGTTAATGAGTACGTTGTTTATGGATTTGATGAGTACGTTGTTTATGGAGTTGATGAGTACGCTGTTTATGGAGTTGATGAGTACGTTGTTTATGAAATTGATGAGTACGTTGTTTATGGAATTGATGAGTACGTTGTTTATGGAATTGATGAGTACGTTGTTTATGGAGTTGATGAGTACGTTGTTTATGGAGTTGATGAGTACGTTGTTAATGGAGTTGCTGGGTACGCAGTTTATGTGAAAATCAATTCAATGCGACATTTATTTTTCTTCAACTAAGCATCTCTTGAGAGCATTGCAACGCTTCTCCTTGTTTGTCCAACTATCTCGAAGTCTTATTTTTTTGTTAGCATCTATATCTGTCTTTACCTTTTGTAATTCCATAAACAACAACTGCAGGTTTTATGAATATCATAACCTTTGTCATCACGTGTTTGTTTAAGAATACGAGTACATAAGTCGAGGCCGCTTATATGTAAAA
This sequence comes from Meghimatium bilineatum, assembly GCA_034231615.1. Lineage (NCBI taxonomy): Eukaryota > Metazoa > Mollusca > Gastropoda > Stylommatophora > Philomycidae > Meghimatium > Meghimatium bilineatum. The sequence goes on along the minus strand of CM067298.1, from coordinate 114,278,481 downwards.
ATACATTGCACTTTTGGTACAATACAAGAAACAGTGGATGGTATCTACGGAACAAATAGCTAACATAATTAAACGGAACGAAATTCCAATAAAGTCGCATATACCAACGCATCCATTATTTGACACGTTGTGCGATGAGAGTCCCTGACCACTCGACATGCGCGCTGAAAAGTGTGAGTGGGAGGTGGATGGCCAGTTCATTGAGAGCAAATAGCTAGATCGGTATTTTAAGTTACGACTTTTTAAGTTTCCGAGATAGTGCAATAGCATATGAAATTAAAAAGTTGGTATGTTGTCACGTGATTTGTCCACTGATTCTTGAATTGTACCGCACTTTTTGTTCTAAACCCTTCTCTATCTTCAACAGGCCTCGTCTAATCAGGTTATACATTATAAATAATATCTATATTTTTACAAATTAATAGTGTATCCTATTAAGGAGGTAGCCACCAATTTTTGGCTGTAATGATCTTCTAGGCGATATAAATACGTCCAGTAGTTTGCAATTGCTGTATCAACGGTCCCGGATGCATAATTGCTCGTGACGGGGATCGAACTTGGTACCTTGACCGTCAAAGACGAGCTCTGTACCACTCCGCCACAGAGTCGAACATATCAATAATAGTATGTGCAATTTACACTATCAGACTCTTCCTCACAAGCAATGTCTTTCGTAGCTATATTTTACACTATCAGACTATTCCTCACAAGCAATGTCTTTCGTAGTTAAAGTTTACACTATTAGACTCTTTCTCACAAGCAATGTCTTTCTTAGCTAAATTTTACGCTCGCAAACGAAATATCACACTGTTTTTCCTTCATTTCAAGACTTAACAAATTCCTGGTCACCTTGCAACAAGTCTTTCAGAGACCTATAGAAATTTGAGACTTCTAAAAGACTTCTGTTTTAGAGTCCGAATAGAACTCAGCACAGAGCTCACAAATAATCAAATGATTGAACTTATCAGCATAGAGCTCACAAATAATCAAATGATTGAACTTATCAGCATAGAGCTCACAAACAATCAAATGATTGAATTCGTCAGCACAGGGCTCACAAAATTTCGCTTCTGAGGAAAACACGTGAAAACATCACCATCATACAGTCACAGACTATACATCACATGAATTGTTTCTCATTGTACCGTTCACGCTATCAGACTCTTGCATCATAACAATGTCTCTCATTGTAAACGTGTACACTCTCAGACTCTACATCACAAGAAATGTCTCTCAGAGTAAACTTTTACACTGTTATATTTTACATCACACATGTCTCTCATAGTAAAGGTTTACAATGTCAAACTCTTAATCACAGGTATTGTCCCTTATATTGAATATGCACAAAACTAGAGAAAATGAGTTTCATCCAATAAATATCGGTGGTTACAAGATCCAGAAATACAGATCACACAGTCATCTACTACACATCCTGAGGGACTGAAACAGCTAATCACAATAACAAAGAAATACAGCGAGATCCAAAATCTATATCTAAACGCACATAAAACAGAAATTATGACAACAAGGCAAAACAAAGATCAAAACAATAATCAACATGGACAATATAGAACTAGAATGTGTAAATAAATTCGAATATCTGGGAGTAAATATAAACAGTATTGCAGATTGTTCAGTCGAGATTAGAAGAAGCCTCGCAATTGCAACTCTCAAATTAACACAAATGAGAAATTTATGACAAAGTATTAATAACAACAATAAGACCATTGTCCCTTTTAAGACCATGTGTTTTCCCAGTGGCAACATATGGAGGAGAGACTTGGACTTTAAACAAGACAATATCCAAAAGAATAAATTCATTAGAAATGAAGTGCTACAGAAAGATCATACGAATATCATGGACAGAGAAAAAGAAGAACATTGAAGTTTTGAAATTACTGAAACTAAACGAAGAGTGGCTTCTAAATACCATCATAAGAAGGATGCTACAGTATTTTGGACAGTTAAAGCGACATGATGGTATCGAAAGGCTGATTCTAGATGACAGAGTGTCAGGAAAGAGAAGAAGAGGAAGGCAAGAAGACTATGGACTAGTGACATCGAAGCATGTATGCACATGTCTTTGGCCAATGCCTGCTTGCCCGGAACAGAGAGACGTTCAGAGTATCTAAGACGAAGACAACGTTCCGGAAATAATATGTCACTTGATATACAGTGAATATTTACACTAACAGTCTACATCACAGGCATTGTCTGTTACATTATGTGAACAATATATACACTCAGACATACATGACATATATTAAATAAGCAATGCCTCGTGTTATGTGAGCTCATAAACTATCAGATTCTACGTTACAAGCAATGCTTGACATAGTATGTGAACATGTTGCACTCTCAGACACTACCACACAAGTAATGTCTCTCAAAGCTAAACTTACAGACATCAGTACATAAAATGTTATCGTCAGTATTATTGCACGTGCCCGCATCATGCAACATTAACGATTCACATAAGCGGTCATGATTCTCATTGGTCCATCATGATCTTGTATATGTCATCGTTATGTAAAAGTTGTTTTTTATATGTTTGTCAAAGTTATATGCATATGTCGAACGAAGAAAGTTCTCGAAGCTTTTTTTTGCGTCTAAAATTTTGACCAGTTGCCAGGATTTTACAACATCTGTTACCTAATGTTGAATTTTCTTGAGTAAGATTTCGGGCTTAACATCACAAGCTGCTTATAAAATCTATATGTAGAAACCAATGGAGTCAGCAGATTTCGAGAGCTATGCCGCAAACAATGTTTAATGATATTGATTATACAATCCTACAATTTTTGAAAAGGAACCTAATGTTCAACTTTTCATCCAACTTGATAAAGTTACTAAAATGATAAAATATACAGTCCCATATCTTGGAACATGGTTTCGTTAATCTTTATATCGAATTAAGGATTAGCCCCAGATGTTACTTTACGAAACAAGCAATGTTTCATGTCTACTGCAGTGAAATTTTGGAAGTTTTACAAAAATTGAACGCACACTTCTAAGTCGTATTGACTTACAGATGCTATAAAAGCTAGAGATGATAGCTTCAGTAGAACGGTCATCCTGCTGCAGGGTTTCGAGTCACTATACACATTTATTGTAACTATCTGAGATCTGATTTGCCTAATAGCAGAGACCACGAAAAGCAGCAACTTCGATCCCAGCCGGCTCTTGCCATCCGCCATAATGGCAAAACCAGGGTTGTTGCCCCTCACAACATTCGGACTGATCTTATGGCTTGTAACAATCACAGAATCTGCACAGTAAGTAGCTAACTGTATAACTATGTAGTGTAACTCTCACAGAATCTGCACAGTAAGAAGCTAACTGTATAACTATGTAGTGTAACTCTCACAGAATCTGCACAGTAAGTAGCAACTAGTATAACTATGTAGTGTAACTCTCACAGAATCTGCACAGTAAGTAGCTAACTGTATAACTATGTAGTGTAACTCTCACAGAATCTGCACAGTAAGTAGCTAACTGTATAACTATGTAGCAGTGAGTATTATTGACACTTGAACAGCTAAGAGCAAATTCAGCAGTGATCAAAATGAAAATATTATTGGCACGTTTACTACGGGCTTTCTTAGCAAAAGGGTTTCTTGATTCTTGATTAGAAACTGGCCTCACGGCACGTGGAGCATTCCCATAAGTGCTCCGCCCTCTGTTTCAGCCGCCATTCGACTCAATGGTGTTTCGAGTCTAATGCTGCCGAAACAGACGTCGACATCAGGGCACAACTCTGGCCCATGCGAGGGGTTTCTTTGTTGTTCCGCCCATCCACGCCGTGCCATAACTAGTTCAAGCACAACGTCGGCCTGTCAGAACAACATGGTAACTGTTATCAAAGGTTACGACTACGGGATTGTATAGATGACGTGACATGAAGCTTCTATAAGAAGATAACCTCTATATAAAGGCATGTAATCTACTAAGGTTTTCTGTTGCATGGTTGGTTTGTCTAGTGAGCCATTTATGAGACCCACAGACACAACCGCATGCAGAAAGGGTTCATACGAAAACCATATAATTTCCACTATATAGGAGATCAATAGTTTCACAGATTATACGAAGATCATTCAATATAAATTAGATAGACGATAAAACGTGGCAAAGATCATATGAAAATCATGCAATATCAACTATATAGAAGAGCAAATATCGCACAGATCACACGAAAATCATACCATATCAAGTAGTAAGTAAGTAAAGCAACCCATATCATTTATTAAAGCAGTAGGGGTATGAGATGTTAGCGATCTCACATTTCAGTGGCTCTGCTATATGAGGGCGGTAGCCATCTCCTCTCCCTCGCTATTTCCCATGAGTCTTACATTTTCAAACTAACTGGAAATCAATTTATAAAGCGACAAGTATTTCAAATCAAATTTATGTCAGTACTGAATTTGTCCCGTTAGGGAGTTGCAGGGAGTTTGCTAGCGTCGTGTGTGTTAAATGCCGCATGTAATCGCTGTCGCCATGTCATGTATAGTATTATTTTATGCTCCAACCAAAATCAAAATATTCCTTACCGGAAGTCTAACCCTTGATCTTGCAGGTGTGACACCACGCTTTAACCTCTCGACTATGCGCTACGTTTTCCCAAATAATGTCACAAAAATCCCACAAGAAACTATGAAATTACATTTTTTAAGACGACCCTCCCCCCTCATCGAAGAGTTATCTACGGTTCTCATATCATTCCCGGTAAATGCACGAAATGTTTTATATAAAGTAATATATATATATATATATATATATATATATATATATATATATATATATATATATATATATATATATATAGCCACAGTATCATAGTTACCCGTTTGACAAGGAGAGTTTTTCGCTTCATAGAACTTCTCATTTAATTTTTGTGGAATTTTTACATAATCTGTCTTGCTCTGAAAACAAACTAAATCAGGAGGTTGGAGTGTTTACCTGTGATTCACTAGTTTCTTAGCACAAAATATTATGTTTTATGTTCCTAAAGAAGACATTTAAACGTCTCGAACTCAATATTTAAATATGCAGGCTTTCATATCCCTAACCCCTCTACCCAATCATATTCAGAAAATGTATTTCAGCTGGTTAAATTTAATGATTGTATTCTTCATGGTTGTTAGTTTCAGTTAAATGTCATCACCATAATCTTCATCAAACATATAACCCCTCAGGTGTCGCTTTAGTGTCGAGAGTTGTCATGTCCTTTAGTCTTCAATATTATCAAAATATACTTTGTTATTCCTTATTCTCCCAATCCCCAAATAAGACAGTCTTGGAAAGGGAATCGTATTGTGTGCCAACCACGCAAGTTTGTGACGTTTTACTATTAGGTAGTATATCTGTAGCAAAATGTAGCAAAAATAAAATCTTACAGCCGAAACTTGAAACATGTTCATGTAAATTAGCAAATCACTGGTAACATACATAATAACACACACGAAGCAATGTTTCGACCAAAAGGACTTTATCCAGAAAATATTCACAGCAAATAAAGACGTTCTCCTCTCAGTTTTTGCTGTGAATGTATTCTTGATAGAAACCGTTTGGTCGAAACGTCGATTTTTTATGTTATTAGGTGTGTTTCAAGTGATTAGAAACACATTATAACCATTTTCGAAGTTTTACCTAACGTTTTACTATTGTCAGAAGATATTGGTGTTGACCTGCATGAACATATATTCTATTCCTGACATGCACATTGGTGTTACGTTCTGTATAAGTGACGGCTCAGTTTAAACCAGAAATATATAGAAGTAATGGTTGTTTCAAAATAAATACACACCGACAAAATTTAGTATCAATAATGCCAAATTGAATCAAATGGATAAATTCAAGTATCTTGGCACCATTTTAACATCAGATGGCAGGTGTTCCAATGAGACCAAGAACAGGATAGAACAGGCCAAATCAACACTTCAAAAAATGAGAAACATTCTATGCAATGGGGTACTATCAATGCATACGCGAGTTCGAGTGCTATGATGTTATATTGAGCCAATTCTACTTTATGGACGAAAAGCATGGACAGTAAATAAATGTCTGAAGACAACTGATATTTGGTTTTTATGAAGAATGATGAAAATCCCATGGACAGCAAAAGAAACTATTGTAGACGTGTTCATAGATGCTGGAGTAAAACGACAAATTGTAGCAAACATTAATAGCAGATAACCAAGATTTCTAGGGCGTGTAATGAGGAAAGTAAAATTTGAACATTTAGTATCCGCCGGAAAGATCACGTGGAGAAGAGACAGGAAGAAAAGAGAAATTTCCGGATTGGTTGTCACTTTATCGCAAAGAAACATCATCTGAACTAATTAGCAACACAAGAGTTGTGGAGAAGCATGATCGCCTACGCCACTCTGCATGGCACTTGATTGATTAATAATCGATGCGCAATATTCGTCTGTAACATTTGTTTTCACATGCCTGTAACCTTCTCTCCATAACCGCTGTAATTGTCAAATGTTACAACCGTACAAATAAATATCTGTACATATTTATATAAGTTAATCTTTGCTGCTGAGAATATTATGTAGATAAAAAAAAATTGGTAGCATATCCTATCCAGGACGTAGCTATCAACCCAGCATTTGTTGGCTGTGGTGATTTTCTAGGCAATATAAATACGTTCAGTAGGTTGTCATTGCTTTCTGAACGGTCCGGATGCACAATTGCCTGTGGTGAGGATCGAACTCGGTACCTTTGCCGTCACAGACGCGCTCTGTACCACTTCACCACAGATTCGGACTTATAAAAATAAAATATGTTAAATAGGTTTTGCTGAAAGTTTACATCAGAATTAATGGATATTTTGACTATAATATCTTTATTACGATATGGATAAACAAATATAGGGCACCAATATAGAAAGAGACTTCAGAGAAAAGAGAATTATGTAATCTGCAATAACCTAACACAAATGGAAAATCGAATATGGTAAACAAGAAAAAAACAGTACAAGAATTAGAAGTTATAATACTAGACGACACAACATATAACATAAACGTAAATAATAATATATTAAACTATTTAATCTGTATGTTGACAATATCAGTAATAGAATTTAATGTTAGCCTTTTCTGTATTGTCCCTATCTTGATTAAGACATTGTGGTCGATACATCGTTTAGTACTTTTGCAGGCTTTTGGTGAAACCTATTTAACCTATTTATTTATTGTCGAATTATCTACCTATGTGGCGCACACTTTATCTGCAGTCTTCTATTCATTCTATTGCTGAACTTACTCTGCTTTTACTGCAGTGGATAATAAGTGAGACAACAGTAAAGTAAAAAACAATAATTACCTATACAGAATACATGTCCGTGAAGTTTTTTAGAGCATTGACTAACAGAATAACTGTAGTCTGGCCCATTTGTAACGGTACTATTATTTTCAATGGTTGCTCTATGTTTGACCTGTATTTCGACTTGATAAAGACATTATGGTGGAAACGCTGATTTAATAGGTCGTACAAACAAACTAATGTTATGTGTATTTTTTCGTACCTGTTAGTCAGATAGTCTACCACCATCTTTCTCGCCATTTTTCCTCCATGCTCATCATTAATTGTCATAATTTTTCCTTTCCGTGTAGTTTTTAATCTGGTCATCGCAGTTTCATATGTTTAATAGTGCATACAGATAGACGAGATATCTCTATGAATCAAGTGGTCAGCGTGAGGTACTCGCCGGTACTTCACAGAGCAATCTCTGTAGTCGTCACAAAAGGTCAAGGTTTAGTCGTGACCCAATGTCTTATATAGAAGACCTGTTCGCTAAATAAACTTGGACCCCCCATGCGATACGTGTTGTGATTATTGGTTAGCTTTAAGTTGGTTACTATTTATATACATGGAATCGCATGCCAAAAATAGCTAAGACGATTCCAAATATATGTTGATGATTCGTATAAAAAACACATTAATCAGCACTCTCATTCAGCTCAATTGGGATTTGGTTTATGATAGATGAGTAATGACTGACGCAGAAATGTGTTTAAAGTGTGGAGGAGATGCGCCATTAATCCACCACACTCTCTCTTCCTGATCCAACGGTGTTTCACTGGCAAGATAAATCAAGATGACTGGAGATGTATCCGGATGCAGTAGATGACCAGAGTGTTTTACATGTCTCACAAAGCCCTTTGCGTTCCACAACGCTCTGCTGGCAAGTGCCTTCCAGCCAGTTGACATCAGATGTTTGATCGGCGTTGTCCATCATACCCAGGCTTCGCATGCTTGGGTAGACATGTCCTGTGTTATCTCTTGGCCCGAGACCCTCGGGCTAGATTGGGAAACCTGTCAAAGCCGTTACCTTGGTATGGCCGCTGCCGCGTCTGGCAACTAATGGGAACCACAGGAGAGAGCTGAGTGTCTATTCGGGACCAACGATATGAGAACTACTCCAAAGGAGTATGACGGCCTCAAAACACGTAAAGAATGGAGTCCAACTTCATTTAGCGAAAGTCTCCTTTAACACCGACGTTCTCGTTTTAGCCCACATGTCGACAGACAACACATTTTTGAAGCGTCTATCAGGAATCTGCAGGTTACTCCGACTTGAACACTGGTCAGTTTTGATAGTATATACTTGAGTAGACATGTGCTTGCAATCTGCAATGACCTGTGATAAGAATAAAACGTTTGCGTATGCTGCGGTCGATGTGATCTGTTCAGCTATACAATTGAATCGTGTCGATAATTGTTTCCTGTTTCCTGGCCACTGTGTGCATCGTTTAAAAAATAAATGTATGTTTCTTTCCTTCGGTGATAATTTCTGGTGGAATGTCTCCTTATTATGTTCCTGTTGTTAGTCTATAAGTTGTCCAACTTATTGTAATTACATTATTCCATTCGTCCTGCATAGAATGAATAATGATGTCCTTCAAGTACACATTTCATTATTTTGCATTTCATTCCACGATGTTTGTTGTGATAATCTGCTGGCACGCTGTAGATTGCGCTGAACAAATTGGATATTGGACTCTCATTAGATTATGTCTGCCAAAATATATTATTATTATTACTATTATTATTATTATTATTATTATTATTATTATTAATAATAATAAAAATAATAATAATAATAATATACTCAGATGATATCATTTTTAACTGAAAGTAGTATTCTTTATATATGTTCTGAGCGACGCACCATTCTGTGCGAATTTATACGCCGCAGCCAAGATCACAAATTCCGGGTTAGTGAACCTTACAACAGTGCCTATTTCCGTTAACCAGATCGAGGTTCTAGAGGTGCGGAAATAATTGCCCTTAAACTACACTATTTAAAAATTGGTAACATATCCTATCCAGGACGTAGCTATCAACCCAGCATTTGTTGGCTGTGGTGATTTTCTAGGCATTATAAATACGTTCAGTAGGTTGCCATTGCTTTCTGATATATCGTATTAATTGGTTACAGTGTAGATAACAAACTTAAACAACAGATGGTTGGTTGGTTGGTTGCTGATCCAGCGGTCCATGGGCTCATGCCCTTTGACCTAATTCCATTAGATGGCATTATATTGCTGGGAAGTCTGTGGATTTTCGGCCCACCCCGGGACAGAGCCAGAGAATAACTATCACACCTCCAGGAAGGTAGGTTTAAACCTATGCACTGCTCCTAGCCACTGTAGCCAAGATAGGGTTCACTGTGCTCATTCCCCGCCACCAGTTGACTACTGGTTATGCCGAACTTCTCTATTGCTCCAGGCATGCAACCAAATGTTCAAGTCAAAAGGATTGTCACGTCCTGAGTCACTGTGCCTCTATGATGGGCCTCAGCCATAGGAAAAACTGTGATGTCAGTTTCCTCCTCCTCAGTGCTGCACAGTACATCTCTGGCTCCCTCCCAACCACAGAGGGTGCATACATATATATTCAGGCAAACATGTAAAACATTTCAACAACAAAACAAAATCATAATTGTATAGATGACGTGCCATGAAGCTTCTATAAGAAGATAACCTCAATATAACGGCATGTCATCCACTAAGGTTTTCTGTTGCATGGATGGTATGTCTAGTGGGCCATTGGTGAGACCCACAGACGCAACCACATGCGTGAAAAACAATAGATGGAAACCAGTAAATATAAATAGGCAGGATCGTCTACGATATAAGATCTACTGGCTAATGGGAAATCAATAAGACGTACCTAATGGAAATCAAGCAGTCTTAATGACTCAGTGATTTTCATTTGTCACTACAACTATATTCTGTGTGACAGTCAATAAAAATCAGGTGAATACTCAAATGAGTCATTTCGAAGGGCTTGATTTCCATTAGCCAATATGTAATATATAGTAGACGGTCATGATACAAGATATGCATCTATTATGCGTAGGTAACAATCTAATAACCCAATTATTGTATGTCAAGTTGTATTGGTTTATTTCACCTCCCCCCCCTTCTTTTTTTTTACAGACACAAATGCACACAATCAGTCGCTGAAACTGTCTACGAACAACGTCCATGCTCAAACTCTATTCCGCGTTCCTTGAGAGATGGCTTAGTACTTCAAAGCCTACCTTCTGAACCAGATGGAGACTTGGAAAGTAAAAACTGTACTTACCAGAAGTAAGTATTTGATGTGTATGATTCTCTTCATGTGTGGTTTCAACATATTTATATCCTTAGTTTCGTTTAACCTCACCTGCACTTAAGGTGAAACTACATACTGAAAATCATAGATGTATCCATGTTTGACTGTTTTTAACTTTTATCATTAGAGGTGAGAAAGAGAGTTCTGCAGTGCTATATAACCCCTATACTAACATAAGGGCACGAGTCTTGGACAATAAACAAACTGGAAAATGGGAAATTAGAGGCAACAGAGATGTGGTTCTACAGAAGAATGCTGAGAATACCATGGACTGCCGGAAAAATTAATGCGGAGGTGTTGAAAGACTCAAATGCGAAACGGGCCTTAATCAACAATATAAGAAAAAGGCAATCTTCTTTTTTTTTGTCACTTCATGAGACAGGTAGGTTTAGAGAACATAGTCAAAATAGGCAAAATTGAAGGCAACAGAGACAGAGGGTGACAACGTGAGAAAATATTAGACAGTTTGACAACCTGGCACGGCAAGGAAACAACAACGACTTTGATCATAATACTGTGGACAGAGAGATGTGGAGAGCCATGACCACCTACGCCAGCAGGCATGGCACCTGATGATGATGATGATGATGAATACTGGGTATATCATTAAGCATACATATTATTCAAGTATATGCACCAACAGAAAGTTCAGATGAAGACATACAGGAATTCTACACAAATTTTAACACAGCATGTGACAGTGTAAGCATCACGATGTAAACCTTGTGATGGGAGATTTGAATGCAAAGGTAGGCCAAGAGCAAGATGTTGATGTCACTGGTAGATCTGGCGTAGCCATCAGAAATGAAAGAGGTGAGATATTAGTGATCTGGGCCAGAAGTATGGTTCTATCAACAGTCTAGACGACTATGGACATGGAGAATATGGTCGATAAAAGCGTCAAAAAATCATCGAGGTTTGTCAAAACACTCCCAAGTATATACTGCAATAGCGACCATGTTCCTGTTGTAGGAAAGTTAAATATCGATCCAAATTATTAAGAACTACCTGGAACCATAGTTCCCCAGATGTAAATATATTAATAGAAAACAGCGATTTACAAGCACATTACTCTATAGCAATACGTCTTTTTTCTTCTTCGTTCTCAAACTCCTACAGATTAGCAGGATGTAGTCCAGAGAACGAAATGAGGTGTGTCATGGTTTACAACAGTGCTGAGATATATGTGCCTTTCGGCCTGACACATGCGAATTCAGCATGGCTTTGGGCAATGGCCCTATATGGGATGGGACAGCCAACTCCATGCAATAACTTTCTTAGTCGTCTCTTGCGACATGCATGTAAGATAAACAGTGGTTTGCTATTCTATGCTCCCCTCTCGGGCCCGTCAACACACAGGTGTTATATAGCAATACAAAACAGGTAGAACGCCGTAGAGAAATACAAACCATCGACGAAACGTGGATGATGTTAAAAGAATCTATACAACAAACATCTGCAGATATCCTGCCACCAAAGAAACATCTACCACAGAAAGATTGGTTGACAGAATATATCGTAAAGTTGATGGGGCAAATGGGAGTGTTAAAGGCTAACATTTCAGAATATAAAAAGATGAACACAGAAATTAAACATTAACGCAATACAGTACAAAAGGAATAGTTTAATGCAAAATGCGGTGAAATAGACAAATATCATCATGGAAATACAAGGGATACACATAAACAAATAAATGAATAAACAAGCGAATGACAGTCCACAAGATTTTGTGCCGGAAGTCAAAGCAAATGCGTATGTTAACAGCAGAAAATGAAATCATGCACACACAAAAAATGCATTAAGTGATTTTACAACGGTAGTAGAAATTAAACAGACACAATGCAACACAGAATACCCCTGTATATTAACTGCATAGGTGGACAAAGCTATAAAACACAAAATACAATAAATTTCCTGGACCAGATAATATTACAAAGGAAGAATTAGAAGTTTTGGGGAGTATGAAATAGAATAATCACCAAAATATTAAATGGCATCTATAACAGTCGCGATATTCTATTTGATTTATTTCAATCAATATTCATAGCCTTAGCCAAGAAACCTGATGCAGCAAAATGGGAAGACCACCGAACAATCCCCCTAATGAGCCAGATGACCAAGCTACTTTTTCGTATACTCATGAGATCTTCTTCTTCTTCTCGTGCGCAGTTTGACATGTCTACACAGCAAGTCCTGTTTTCTTAATAAATGCTGCTGTATTTGAAAGCTCCTCAGTGCTCCCATACATCTTTCTGTGGATATCCATCTCTGTAGGCCAGTGTTCTTCCTTTAACTGGTTTAGTGTATTGCAGTCTTGCAGGATATGTTCAGCGGTCTGAGCTGCTTGCCCACAAGGGCACAGTGGTGATGGGGCCAATCTTAGTCTTGTCCAGCCAACAGAGGCTGGAAACTAAGATTGGTCGGGCCAACCCAATATCGAACATGGTCACAATCCTGCCCAAGCAAGCACATGTGCTGAAGTCATAGATGCCAGGCCGAGAGGCGCACCAGCAACCATGGTATCATGCAACCCGAATAGTTGACATGTCTGCACGACAAAATTATCATGAAATGAATAAGAGGAAATTAAAACCAGGAATTTCAGACGAGCAATGTGAATTTGTGGAATGAAAAGACACAAGAAATGAAATATATATAGACCTAATACGAACATTGATGGGGATGGCATTATAAGTACAAAATGGCATGTACTTGTGCTTCATAGATTATAGTAAAGCATTTAACAAGGTGAAACATTCGGAACTTATAAAAGTGACAGAAAAACTCAATGTTGATGGGAGGGATTAAAAGTCAGTAAGAAATATGTATTAGAATCAAACAGCTGCAATGAGAGTTGACAGTAAAGTAGGAGAATTCCTAAAGATAGGAATGAGCGTCAGACAAGGGTGTGTAATGACACCAGATCTTTTCTCACTGTATGCAGAAAATATTTTGAGAAACATAGAAAGCGTGCAAGGAATAGCAGTTGGAGATTACAATGTGTATAATCTAAGATATGCTGGCGATGCAATTCTGATTGAAGGGAGCGAACAAGAACTTCAAGTCCTGTTAGACACGGTAGTACAAGAAAGTGAAAACAAATACCTCAGTCTAAACAAGAATAAAACAAATGTAATGGTTGTTTTATTAAAGAAATACACACCGCGAAAATGCAGTATTACTATAAATGATGCAAAATTAAATCAAGTGGATAAAGTCAAGAACCTCGATTCCATTTTAACATCAGATGGTCGACGCTCCAATGAGACCAAGAACAGGAAAGCACAGGCCAAATCAACATTTAAAAAAATGAGAGACATTATATGCAATGGGGTAATATCAACGTATATACGAGTTCGAGTGCTAGGATATTATATTGAGCCAATCCATCTTTATGGTAGCGAATCATAGACAGTTAAACAAAAGTCTTGGAAAGCTTCCAAGATAAGCTGGAGGCAACCGAGATGTGGTTTTTATGAAGAGTTATGAACATTTAACGGACAGTCATGAAAACTAATGTATTCAGCTCTCAGATGCTGGAGAAAAACGACAAATTATAGTGAAAATTGAAAACAATGAAGATTTTCAGAGTAAATTATGAGAAAAATAAAACGTGAGCATTTAGTAACAACTAGCAAGATCAAAGAGACAGAGGAAGACAAAAAAGGCATTTCTCGATGGGTTGTTATTGTGGCAGAAAAAGAAGTCACCAACTGAACTTACTAACAACACAAGAGACAGTGTGTTGCGGAGAAGCATAATGATCTCCCTCACTCGGCTTGGCGTTTAATTGTTTGATTTCTTAGACTACTGTGCGATACGGCTCTATATCTGAGAGGTACCTAGGATGGCAAGGTATTCAGACTCAATCTCCGTGTATCCAAACTCAACATCATTAACAAGTGACTGATATTGCTGACTGGAAGATCACTAAAACCAATCATTGCTGTGTTGATGGTTACGTTCTGCTTAGAATATGCTAACACACTCCTATTGAATGATAGATGTATATTCTCGGAAAACTATAGAGTAAGTCAAACAGTATAATCTTTGAAGGAACACCAATGAGTCCACAAGACTGTACAATGGATAAAAGGACTGGGAACAAGTGTTGATGATACAGATTGTAAAGATACAAATAAATCAAGACCAAGTCAAGGCTTTGCCAGGAGCACCAGAATAAAAACTCTGAGATGTGTCATACATTATTTTTTTCCTCTGCGTTCTTTCTCATACTCTTGCATATTATCGGTGTGTAGTCCGGAAAACTATGTGATAAAAGTTTCAGTATGGATAAACTATGAGATAAAAGTTTCAATATAGTTAAACTATGAGATGTAAGCTCCGAACAGTTTGATTGTTGTAAATTAACATTACAAACTCAGTCAAACTCAACAAAGCTCACATAATTATTGTGACGAAAACTATGCGAACTGCTGCCAAAGACAATACTTGCTTCCAGCTCCGATCATGTGTCCGAAATGTGACTTTTATTCTTCTTTGATTGTTGAAAGTAGTTTCATAAACGTATTCTATTTAACATAATAACAGTGTCATCTTATAATTTTTCTTTTATTTATCATAATAACAGTGACATCGTATAACCTCTACTTTATTTATCACAATAACAGTGCCATCGTATAACCTCTACTATATGTATCATAATAACAGTGCTATCTTATAATTTCTATTCTATTTCCAATACTAGCAACACATTCATATCAATTGTGTGTCATGTATAATATTATCAGCATACTCTTGTCCCGTAAATTAGATGTATAACAACAGCACATTTATGGTATTTATGTTTCAGTTATAGTATTAATAGCACAATTTTGCATATTTTGTTCTATTTATAATACTAACAGTACAGTTTTGTGTCATTTGTTATATTTATAATACCATCAGTACAGTCGTATATCCTTTGTTCTGTTTGTAATAATAACAATGCATTCGTGTCTCATTTATTATATTTATAATATAACAAAAAATTTTTATTTGTGTTTCAACTAGAAAATGTTTTTTTCTTCCCATTTCAGAACAGTGCACAAAGATATAATAGGTTGCTGCTTTGGCTGGGCAGGTCCAGACTGCACAGTCCGTGAGTAAAATAGTGATTAGTGGTAATCTATTCATTACTTTTACAAACTGTAAACCAGTCATCGCTTGTATATTCTATTTAGGTGTTAAATTCTACTGATAATGATAGCCATTTCTTGCAGGTGATGGACAGCTCCAAGCTGTCTCCGAGCTCCAACCCCTAGCTTGTGTTGTCACATTTCTGATGCGTGCGAAAATTACTAAATAGTCAAATTATGGCATAAAATATCCATTAACGATTAAGATACATATAGTCAGAGTTAAATATTTACAATTTCATGGCCAACGGGACAGACAGACACTATAGCTAAATGTAAACCGAACGCCATTGTGTGACATCGATTGATTGATTGATTGATTGATTGATTGATTGAGAAACCAAGGAATTGCGAGCAATTAACTCTTACTTTCTATGTGCTGTGGGATGGTTTTTCTGAGCTTACTTTCATACCCAAGAGACTTCAGCTTTTGGCTTAGCGTAATGCCTATGGAATGAGCCTTCTACTCAGAGGGAGTCTATAATTGTACAGGTGGCATACTACAAAACGTCAATATGAGAGCCTCATTATAGCGGCATGTCATCTACTAAAGTTCATATCGATAGAAATACTCCAGCGCTACGCGCCACACAGTTGCGCTTATTTGTAGGACAAGGTTTGTTTCTCGGACTAGAAATATATTCTCCACACGACCAGTAGAAACGCTTCCATCATATTTAAAAAGACACAATGCGTTATAAATATTAATCAAGGAAATGAATTTTTCCAAAAAGGTGAAAATGAGATAGCTTATAACTTCAGTGAATATATGGTATAAATAGCCTTTTTAATACAACACGAAGTAGGAAGCTGGGCAGCTTGTACAGAACCAAGAGGTTTACAGAATTGCAGTAAGAGCGTCAAATAAGGATACGTCTCAAGAAATAATATTTACTTGAACCTCTGTAATATTGTATAGTAACTTCGTCTTGAACCTCTGTGATATTGTATAGTAACTTCGTCTTGAACCTCTGTGATATTGTATGGTAACTTCGTCTTGAACCTCTGTGATATTGTATAGTAATTTCGTCTTGAATCTCTGTGATATTGTATAGTAACTTCGTCTTGAGCCTCTGTGATATTGTATAGTAACTTCGTCCAATATTTTTTTTCAAACACACTGGTATACATGATAGAGCATATTTATGGTACTTTGTAAAAAGGAAATGGCCGGGGTTAGTTTCCAAAAATAATACTCAGAAGCAATCGATGACATTTAGTTTTAGCATCTAGTCCTAGGTTATATGTAGTGGTTTTAGTGTAAAAGAAGAGGAGGATTTTTATTCATCATTTTCCTACTTCTGATGTTGCTTGAAAAGTAGAATTGTTCTCTTTTGACAGAAATTGAAAGTGTGTGGAGAATAAAGGCTCAGGGGCAGAATTTTATAGTGAATTTTCTTCAGAAACTCAGCTTGATTGAATTAGCTAAAGGTCGAATAACGATTTCCCTCGTTGTGCTGACAATGCGATTAAACGTATTGGGTTCGCATCTCAACACCCGTTGAATATCAATGACCTCTACATATGATACGATATGCTTCAATTTGCCGTTTGGTGGTAAAGTGAATAATGAGCTCACCTCGTAAACTTAACTCAACCTATAGTTGAGTTGTGCGAACTGTTTCCCCATATGTGGTCAGCTGATTCGACAGTGTTTGTCCAGATAAGCTTAACTAGTGTCGACTTCAACAATTACCCAGTGACGAGAACCACATTTCTTGGACTTCTCAGGGCACGAACGCTAAACGACTCAGTCCGAAGTGCCTAGTTGGATAGCAAGAATCGTTATTTTTTTCAAGTTACAACTGTCGCGTGAACTCTAAACTACTGTCACGTGACAACGAAAAAATGGCTTGTACATTCCTGTATATGTTATCCTAATATTAGGTTTGATAATACGTTTAACAATAATAAACCATTCTACCTAGTACTAACCCAACTTCCTGTATCTCTTGCTCTAATAATTTTTATAATACCTGCCCTAATAATTGTTATAATAGCTGCCCTAATAATTGTTATAATACCTGCCCTAATAATTGTTATAATTCCTGCCCTAATACACCACTTGATGTTTATCCCACTTAACCGCATTTTTCCCACACACACACATATATATATATATATATATTATAATAACAATATTAAAATATAAACCTTGACTGTTCTTTCTCTTGTTGCAGCTGTATGCAAACCTGATTGTATCAATGGAGGCAGATGTGTTGAAGATTCCAAAAATAACACCGCTCCTCCAGCGTGCAAATGCCCGCCCAAATTTTCTGGTGCTGGATGCGAAGAAAATGAAATTGGTAAGCAGACATAACATATATGTACGTCGGCACAGTTGCAGCCAAATGTCAACTGTTATAGAAAGTATAGCTATATTGTACTCCACCAGTTTCAGAATATATTTCGATAATTAATTCAAGTTCTCCTCGAGAATAGTTCTTCCGGCAAATTCCAAAAACATGTCCCATAACTTAACTGATGCCACATAGTGCAACATAACATAACTGATGCCAAATAGTGTCACATAACATAACTGATACCAAATAGTGTCACATAACATAGTTGATGCCAAATAGTGTCACATAACATAACTGATGCCACATAGTGCACATAACATAACTGATGCCAAATAGTGTCACATACCATAACTGATGCCAAATAGTGTCACATAACTTGACTGATGCCAAATAGTGTCACATAAGATTACTGATGCCAAATAGTGTCACATAACATAACCAATGCCAAATAGTGTCACGTAACGTGACTATGCGTAATAGTGTCACATAAAGTGACTGATGCCAAATAGTGTCACATAATTTGACTATGCTTAATAGTGTCACATAACGCGACTGATGCCCAATAGTGTCACATAACTTGACTGATGCCAAATAGTGTCACATAACATAACTGATGTCACATAACATGACTGATGCCAAATAATGTCAAATAACTTAACTGATGTCAAATAGTACCACATAAGATAACTGATGCCAAATAGTGTCACATAACATAACTGATACCAAATAGTGCCACATAACATAGTTGATGTCAAATAGTGTCACATAATATAACTGATGCCAAATAATGTCACATAACTTAACTGATGCCAAATAGTGCACATAACATAACTGATGCCAAATAGTGTCACATACCATAACTGATGCCAAATAGTGTCACATAACTTGACTGATGCCAAATAGTGTCACATAAGATAACTGATGCCAAATAGTGTCACATAACATAACCAATGCCAAATAGTGTCACGTAACGTGACTATGCGTAATAGTGTCACATAAAGTGACTGATGCCAAATAGTGTCACATAATTTGACTATGCTTAATAGTGTCACATAACGCGACTGATGCCCAATAGTGTCACATAACTTGACTGATGCCAAATAGTGTCACATAACATAACTGATGTCACATAACATGACTGATGCCAAATAATGTCAAATAACTTAACTGATGTCAAATATTACCACATAAGATAACTGATGCCAAATAGTGTCACATAACATAACTGATACCAAATAGTGCCACATAACATAGTTGATGTCAAATAGTGTCACATAATATAACTGATGCCAAATAATGTCACATAACTTAACTGATGCCAAATAGTGTCACATAACTTGACTGATGCCAAATAGTGTCACGTAACCTGACTATGCGTAATAGTGTCACATAAAGTGACTGATGCCAAATAGTGTCACATAATTTGACTATGCTTAATAGTGTCACATAACGCGACTGATGCCCAATAGTGTCACATAACTTGACTGATGTCAAATATTGCCACATAACTTGACTGATGCCACTGATCATTGGTCCCTGTGTATACCTTGTGTCACCAGTTAATAAATAGCATGGGAAACTTTGAATCAGCATAGATTAGTGGCGTTCTAACCAGTCGGCCAGGTGCCACTACTATCTTTTATAAGAAACTTTTTAAGTGTGAACTAAAGGGAAAACATGCAGTAATTATGCTTTCCCTAATAGGTAATCAGTAATCATGCACTCCCTAAGGGGAAAACATGTACCAATCATGCACTCGGTAACGGGAAAACATGTATCAATCATGCAATCCCTAACAGGAAAACATGTATCAATCATATACTCCCTAACGGGAAAATATGTATCAATCATGCACTCCCTAACGGGAAAACATGTAGCAATCATGAACTCCCTAACGGGAAA
Organism: Meghimatium bilineatum; assembly: GCA_034231615.1. Taxonomy (NCBI): domain Eukaryota; kingdom Metazoa; phylum Mollusca; class Gastropoda; order Stylommatophora; family Philomycidae; genus Meghimatium; species Meghimatium bilineatum. The sequence goes on along the minus strand of CM067298.1, from coordinate 114,258,509 downwards.
ACATGTAGCAATCATGAACTCGCTAACGGGAAAACATGTAGCAATCATGAACCCCCTCACGGAAAACATGTAGCAATCATGCACTCCCCAACGGAAAAACATGTACCAATCATGCACTCCATAACGGGAAAACATGTATCAATCATGCACTCCCTAACGGGAAAACATGTATCAATCATGCAATCCCTAACAGGAAAACATGTATCAATCATGTACTCCCTAGCGGGAAAATATGTATCAATCATACACTGCCTAACGGGAAAACATATATCAATCATGCACTCGCTAACAGGAAAACATGTATCAATCATGCACTCGGTAACGGGAAAACATGTATCAATCATTCACTCGCTAACGGGAAAACATGTATAAATCATGCACTCGCTAACGGGAAAACATGTATCAACCATGCACTCGCTAACAGGAAAACATGTAATAATTACATTTCTTTAATGCCACATACTCGGACGATAATAATATATATAACACTTTTCTATTCCAGCACTGCAAGATCCAAATCAAAAATACTGCTACAAGGGCAGCAACTGCAACGGAGAACTAGTTAACTCAAGTACCACATTGCAAGAAGATTGCTGCAAGAGCGGTTTCAAAGGTTCTTGGGGAAGTCAGAGTTCTGCATGTAGTCCTTGCAAGCCAGGTAAGTGAATGCTAATACCTCATCCACTTTCATTTTCGACATGTAGAAATAGTATCACTGTACAACCAAGACCTTCTGACACAGTATGGTGTGAATCGTATCCGTGTACAAGTTTTCTTAAACCAGTTAATATTTTATATAGGGTCGGAAATATGCGCTTTTGGTGGGGAAAAGGGTAGAGAGAGCTACCTACCTACTAAAAGATGGTAACGACGTCTCTACTATAAAAATTCACGCTATGCTAGTGGTAATTATACAGATGACGCCACTGTAAGAAGAGAAGCGCGGTAGTATATGTGATATTAAGCTTGCTTACTATCGCCGTGTTACAGCATGCCTGGTTCTAGCCAAGTTAATAGTACGTTTGCTTGATTTCAAAGAGCTACATAGTGCCAGGTTCTAGCCTAGATGATATAAGTAAATTCAAATAGGAAGCAAAAGGGTCAATGAAAAATTCTAAAGACCAATGACTTGAGTGCACAGTTTTAATGTCTTGACAAAATCGCATCTTTTATTGGAGATGCCGTTAGTAAAGTACGGGAAAACCCGTGTACCCGTGTTACCAGGCGATTCTGTGCCTAGTTAATAGTGAGTTTGCTTACTATCACCAGGTTACAGCGTGTCAGGTTTGAAAACATATCCAAACACACATACATACAGGTCATGATTTCTCGCATAATATGACCACACCTCAAGTCGACCAAGCTGTAAATTAGTACCTGACGCATGAGTTAGGGGAAGTAAAGACAGCAATGAAGGAAAATGACCTAATACTATATTTGCTGAGGCTTAGTACATGAAGAGTTATCTTCATCCCCGACGGCAGGTTGCTGCAATAGTGCCTACCTTTACCCTTACTGTAAGAAGAAACTTCCAAGCCAGGAGTAATTATAAAGATGAAACAATCTGACTGTATATGCATAACATGTACTAAAAGTACGCTGTTGCATGGTGTTTAATCTAGTGTAGTATTCATGAAGTAAAGAAGTCTTCCCAAAGCATACATTCTTGAGAATATAACACAAGTATAGTTTCAATAGTGAAATAGCTTACAAATTGTTGATATCAACTGTAGAACTTTAAGCATTTCTATTAAACGTTTTCATTGTTTTATTTATTGCAGATGTTGTAATTGATCCAAGCCACAGTGAACGTACTTGTGTCATCACACCACCTGATTTGGTTCGCTCATTTGATGGCGTTATGATCAAACTTAATACAACTTGTTCCTTTCCTGTATTTATAATACCTGGTGTACAGATACACGTGGTTTATCAGTGTGAATTCTACAAGAAGTGCGCATGTCAAGCGGTGAGCTGTGTGACTTACACAACATTTATAAAAACTACATAAAATGTTCAGTATTTCTCCTCGTGTAAATTTATTATACAGATAAAAGACTCGATTACTTTGAAAACAAATGCCTACGTACCATTCTGAACGTTAAGTGGAGTGACTTTAAATCTAACACTACTATAAGAGAGGAAAGCAAACAAACCTATATATCTTCCTTCATTAGACAAAGGCGTTGGACTTACATCGGCCATGTTCTCAGAATGAACAGCCTAAGAATTCCACAGCAATCACTATATTGGGTGCCACCTGGAGTAAGAAGAAGAGGGAGACCTAGAGAAACTCTACGAAGAACCATTAATAGAGAAGGCATGTCAATGAACCTAAACAACACGCAACAATTGAAAGACCTGGCAACACAAAGACAGAAATGGAAGGCTATGGTTCCTGCCCTATGCGCCGCCTATGGCCCTGGAGGAACATAACATAACATAACAAATTTATTACATGTGTGGTGATTGAGCTAGTTCGTTGTTGTGTGATACATTTATTACATGTGTGGTGATTGAGCTAGTTGGTTGTTGTGTGATACATTTATTACATGTGTGGGGATTGAGCCAGTTGGTTGGTGTGTAATTTATATTAATTATACTTTCAAAATTACACTAATTGACTTTATCCCAAGATATCCATTGCTGATGATATGATTGTACACAAAGTGACCAATGAAAAACACCCAAAAAATAGCTTCTTAAATAAGGATGATTCTCGATGATCCACATGACTGTTTGTGGACGAAGTCGATGCAGTGATTAATTTATTGACACTTATTTAACGATCGATAATAGTTATTCCAATTCATAAAAGTGTATTTAGTTGTATCTTTCACATATTCACAGAAAGGTATAGGTCTACCTATTCGTGTAAAATATATACTAAAAGAAATTGAACAAAACTATTTTTTTTGCATGTGCGATTAAAACAATGTAGCCACGTGACACAAGAAAAGAGAGATGTACTTCCTACAAGTCATGTATCGTAACGTCATCTTCAACAATACGGACAATATGTGATGAAGTCGTAGCAATGTTGTTCGAACAAAATTCAGAAGTGTACACAATCTTACACTCAAGTCAAACTTGCAGACTAGTCACAAAGTGTACACAATCTTACACTCAAGTCAAACTTGCAGACTAGTCTCAAAGTGTACAGAATCTTACACTCAAGTCAAACTTGAAGACTAGTCACAAAGTGTACACAATCTTACACTCAAGTCAAACTTACAGACTAGTCTCAAAGTGTAAACAATCTTACACTCAAGTCAAACTTACAGACTAGTCTCAAAGTGTACACAATCTTACACTCAAGTCAAACTTACAGACTAGTCTTGTAGTTTTGCAACATAGTACAACCAGTTTTGCCATCTCGTTTCCTCAACAAAAAATAGTATCTTGCCAAATAAGTGTTAAAAGTTTTTGAAAAGCACTAAAGAGAATCGTGATCGTTTTAATTAATATATTACAAGGTAACGCATTATAATTTATTAGTATATGTTAGAAGTATAGTGAACCTAATTTCAGATCTCTGATGTTATGACCATTAACAATAAGCAGACACAATTATAATCATATATGTCTTACGTCCAATTATTGTAATCAGACAAATTATAGTATATAGGTTTTACGTGTCATAATAATAATCAGACAAACTTGTGCATACATGTTTTACGTTCAATTATGATAATCAGACACACTATAGAATATATGTTTTACGTTCAAGACAAACTATAGTATATAGGTTTTACGTCCAATTATTGTAATCAGACAAACTATAGTATATAGGTTTTACGTTCAAGACAAACTATGGTATATAAGTTTTACGTCCAATTATTATAATCAGACAAACTATAGTATATAGGTTTTACGTGTCATAATAATAATCAGACAAACTTGTGCATACATGTTTTACGTTCAAGACAAACTATAGCATACATGCTTTACGTTCAAGACAAACTATAGCATACATGTTTTACGTTCAAGACAAACTATAGCATACATGTTTTACGTTCAAGACAAACTATAGCATACATGTTTTACGTTCAAGACAAACTATAGCATACATGTTTTACGTTCAAGACACACTATAGCATAGATATTTTACGTTTCATGATGATAATCTGACATAACTATAGAAAACAGGTATAACGTTGAATAAAAAAATACGACAAACACAAACGTGTAAAAAGACATTATCAAACACAGCTGATTTGGTGCTTGCTCATTTGATTACTTCAGGATGTATACATCTTCTTGCAATCTGCAACCTTAAAAATCAATGCAAACGTTGTCACGACATACGATGGTACAACGCTGACAAAATTTGATGCTGTGGCAAATGCCTTTGATACAACGGCTCACGTACATCCTGATGGTAAGTATAGAATTCGTGTGTGCAGCATTGCTTACCATTAATACAAAAAAACAGCTCCCAATTTATGTTATCTTATTTCTCTATTTCTTCTATTATTATTTCATTGTTTATATTATTTACAGGACATTACTTACAGCCGACAGAATACATGAACAGTTATTACCTGTTGTATTGTTAGTTAGTACATTGTTGGTTGAATAGACTATGTGAGTTAAGGACACAAGATATGTATGTGAGGACACAAGATATGTATGTGAGGACACAAGATCTGTATGTGAGGACACACTATATGTATGTGAGGACACAAGATCTGTATGTGAGGACACAAGTTATGTATGTGAGGACACACTATATGTATGTGAGGACACAAGATATGTATGTGAGGACACAATATATGTATGTGAGGACACAAGATATGTATGTGAGGACACAAGATATGTATGTGAGGACACAAGATAAGTATGTGAGGACACACTATATGTATGTGAGGACACAAGATAGGTATGTGAGAACACAATATATGTATGTGAGGACACAAGATATGTATGTGAGGACACAAGATAAGTATGTGAGGACACACTATATGTATGTGAGGACACAAGTTATGTATGTGAGGACACAATATATGTATGTGAGGACACACGATCTGTATGTGAGGACACAATATATGTATGTGATGACACAAGATATGTATGTGAGGACACAAGATATGTATGTGAGGACACACTATTTGTATGTTAGGACACAAGATATGTATGTGAGGACACAATATATGTATTTGAGGACACAAGATCTGTATGTGAGGACACAAGATACGTATGTGAGGACACAAGATATGTATGTGAGGACTCAAGATCTGTATGTGAGGACACAAGATATGTATGTGAGGACACAAGTTATATATGTGAGGACACAAGATATGTATGTGAGGACACAAGATATGTATGTGAGGACACAAGATATGTATGTGAGGACACAAGATCTGTATGTGAGGACACAAGATCTGTATGTGAGGACGCAATATTTGTATGTGAGGACACAAGATATGTATGTGAGGACACACTATATGTATGTGAGGACACAAGATATGTATGTGAGGACACAAGATCTGTATGTGAGGACGCAATATATGTATGTGAGGACACAAGATCTGTATATGAGGAGTTAATTTTCTACTTCTAACCATGGAAAAATTTCTCTTTATTTTCTAAATAAAGAATTATTACTCACCTTCTAACCAGAGCAGAATCTACCATCAACTTCTAACCACAGCAGAATCTCTCATCACCTTCTAACCAGAGCAGAATCTCCCATCACCTTGTATATTTATAGTTTTTGCTCATTTCTAAAAAGACCAAAATTTACCAATTAATTTTCTCATTGCACCTCCTGACGTCCTGAAGTACAATGTAACTTTCGTCACTTGCTTTTTGTCAGTACACCCCGTGACGTCCTGAAGTACAATTTAACGTTCCTCACTTCAAACTGTAATTCATACATCTTCAGACGCCCTGATGTACAATTTAGTGTCTGTCACATTAGTGCGTCACAATGTGTAATGATACAGACTGTACCAGTACACATTGTGACGCCCTGATGTACAATTTTCATTACATAATGCACCGCCTTGATGTACAATCATACAATTAAATGATGTACGTGTCATCTTACATATTTAAAGGGATCATGTCAGACTTGTATTATTTCACCTTGTGATGCTCTGAAGTACCCAAACAACAGCAAACTCTCACCTTGTGTGACCACGTCCACCCGTGACCATCTACAATATACAAGACCTAAACTGCGAATCATCCTTTTAAATTGACACATTTGACCTTTCTGGGGACGTTCATTTGATTTCGCTAAAACATAAAGTATACAAATATCAAACAATTCACAGAAAAAGCCAAATAATTCAATTTAAAAGGATAATATCCAATTAGCCAGCAAGACTGTATAATTAGTTAAAGACACGTCCAGCCTTTTCAACTCTAGTCCATCAACTTCATGTCGGCCGTCAATTTTTTCGACTATGTAATATTTGTCTGTCCACTATGACGTTTTAACTGTGAGTTCCGCCTCACAATAACTCTTGTGTTCAACTAATTCCAATGAATGAATTTAATTGTTTAAGAAATGTTATACCATGTTATAACATCATAGTCCACGTGTCTATGCACTCTGACATATACGAAATCTGACATATTCTACATGTAATATCATGTTATAACATAACACTCCACGAGTTATTTCACATATTATAAATGTGATACCGTATATACCATAATACACTAAGTATCATCCCACATGCTAAAAATGTGATATCCTGTTATAATATCACAATCCACGAGTCATCAAAGATGTTCCACATGTGATATCATGCTATACCATCACACTCCACAAGTTATCTTATATTCTCTTACGTTTCAGTGACTATCAAGTACAGTAAGGACAATAAATGCTCTTACCTCAATATCTACGTGTCCCCATCCACTTCGATAGCTATACGTCTTGATGAATCAGGCGCTGCACTTGTCAAAATTACACCTACCTCGGAATATGTTGGAAAAAGCAACGGTTTCTGTGGTAATAATAACGGATACCAGAATGGTAAGGGGCTGCTGTATTGTTCTTCTTCTCTAATTTCATAATTGAACTATAACTTTTTAGGTCTATCTTTATAAATTAACAAATTCATTTATAACATTTTTTATCATTTAATATTTGAAGAATAACTTATTTAATTCTTTTATAAATTCATAACTGAAATATAACTCTTTCGTTATTTATTGTAATTTAACAATTGAACTATAAGTTGTTAGTATTTTTTTTAATTTAACAATTGAGTTGCAAATATTTAGCACTTGTTTTGTAATTTAACACTTGAATTATAAATTATTTTGTTCTATTGTAATTTAACAATGGATGCCATATGAAATAGAGAAAATTTCGGGGAAAAAATAAAGCTAAAAATAACCCAAAATACACAATTATGGGTGCAGAACAGCGAAAAAAGACAATGGCTAGATACAATATGCAGTGAAATAGAGGAGATGTCAATACAACAGAAGGCAAAAGTAGTGCATACGGGTACTTGAGGATAAATCAAAGGGAAGCGAACAAGAGGTAGAAAGACATACAAGTGAGAGAGTAACATCACAAGATGGTCTGGTTACAGTCTAGCAGAGAGCACCACCAAAACAAGAGACAGGAGATGTTGAAGGTCTATTGCAGCCAACCTTCGTTGCGGAGACAGCAGGTGATGATAATGATGATGAATTTAACAATGGTCTAACATTCGTATTTCCTTTTTCTCTATTTTCACAATTGCATTACGTCTCTATTAATTCTTCTGTTGTAATTTAACGATTTAATTATGCCATGGAAGTTATTTGTAATCTAACAAGTCAGTTATATATTTTAGTTCTTTTTGTAATTTTACACGCGAATAACAATTTTATTAGATCTCTAGTTTGCATTTTAACAACTGAATTTTACAAAATCTTTACATTTTGTGTCGTTCTCTTGTAATTTCACAATATAAATATAATTATACCTTGGTAATTATTTTGTAATTTTACAATTGATTTGTAACTTTTTTTTAGTAACAGAATTAATTAAATTAAATTACAAAAACAACTTCATATATCCCTGTTTCTGACTTCAGTGATAGTTTTAGTCTATGACAAACATTAATAGGGAAACTTTAAATAAGTTCAAGTAGAAAGCAAGAGAAAAATTAAAAATTCGTGAGACCAACGGGCATTGAATCAGTCCATTCAACGGCACCGAATCGCCTGGCAACTCGAGTACACGGTTTTTCCGTACTTGACTAACCGCATCCAAAAAAATATGCGATTTTGCCAAAACATTCAAACTGTGTACTCAAGTCACAGAGAACGGACAAATCGAGACAAGAACTATTACAACAACAACGAAAATTCCATACAAGTATTGCAATATCCTCAGTAGCACAAACACATAACCTCAGTATCCGTTCTACAAGGGCCAATAGGTCTTCTTGTAAACACAAATAACATATAGACAGTACAATTTGCTTCAAATAATTGCTTATACAAGTAAATTCAAGTAGGAAACAAGAAGAAATATAGCCGGTCCATGAAGTCACGGAGTGACGTCACACAGATGCGCACTAAGAACCCACAACTTATTGTCACCACTAATGTAAATGAGTGCATAGTGGATATCTAATCGCACGCCTCTCTAATTACGGCACTTTCTAATCACGGCACTCTCTAATTACGGCACTCTCTAATTACGGCACTTTCTAATCACGGCACTCTCTAATCACGGCACTTTCTAATCACACAGTATTTATTAAAAGTTGGATATAATGATCTCCAGATGGATCTTTTGCAAGGTTAGAAAATATGGCTGAAGTTTTACATCTAAGGTTGGTCTCAATGACGTCCAAAAACGTAGAGCTACACACGATAAACACTTCCATTATGAAGATGAGTGTCGATGTTATACCTCAAAAATGATTTTAGGAGAGTCTATTTATAAAAGTCAATGATCGGATCAGATTTAATTTAAGAATCAAAAGATTCAGTCATCTTTTTTTTTTATATATATGAACAAAGTATTCAGTTTAAGGAGAGAGGTAGCAAAAATGATAGTGAGCTTGCTTGCTATCACCGGGTTACAGCGTGCCAGGTTGAAAACATGTCCAAACAGAAAAAAATAGGGATCGTAGTTTTTCGCCAGCCACGACTACTCGTCCAGTCGAGCCATCTGTAAAAGGGTACCTAAATGCATGCATTAGGGAACTGAACACAGAAAGGAAGGAAATTGCCCACTACCTCGTTCACATGAGGAATTATTTTCATCCCCGATGACTGGTTGATGTCATGTGATCAACCTTTACCGTTGATCACTTAAAATAGTTGCCAACATTTGCTTTGCATATTGTTCTGGTGACGCTTTCATACTTTCTCCTCCCCTTGACAATACACTGATTAAATTATAGCATTCAGGGGTGGACAGGATCTTTGGCACACTGAAGGGAAAATCCAGATAGGTCGTCAGGGCATGTTATATGTATAACTGCATATACATATAACTAAAATAACATCCCCATTGCAGCCTCTGTATTACTAAAAAAAATCTTTCGAAATCTAGATACTTGATTGTTCGTAATGTATATGTATGTATGTGTGTATATATGTGTGTATGTATGTATATAAGTGTATGTGTCTGTGTGGCTTATTTCGAAAAATCTTTGGTTCTAACAATTTATTTTCGTTTCTCAGATGACCTATCTCTGACGACATCTGCAGGATATGAGGCAATAATAGCCAAATATAGAAGCCAGGATATCGGAGTGAGTATCAATTAATATGTTGATATTCATGCGTAATTTGATATCATCTTTGAAATATTACATGCGAAGATTCCTTAAAACATCATTGACTTTTAATTTACTTTTATGTGCAATATTCACTGGATGAATAACTTGCATCCAAAATACTCTCACAAGGTACGATGATGATGATTATGATGATGATGAATTACAATAAATATAGGCCTAATAAAAGGAGCTGATTGTTACAAAACGTAGCCTGAATCAATAATTTATTGAGTGCAATAATTACCAAATCCTTCCCCAGAATATTCTTGCGTGCTGATCTCACAGCGTCACCAATCGTTGCTGATATTATGGATCATATGTCGCTTTGCTTTTTTTTTTGTGTAGCTAGATTATGAAAGTCACTAAAATAGTCGGATATACCGATATAATCTACAGAAGCTACACTTTTAGCTACATGAGATGCATACTCAAAACTATCATGGAGAAGTAATTGTGGTTTAGCTTTACTAGTGAGGATTGGTTTAAAACGGAAAATGCCGATGAAAGTATCCCCTAACTGTGATGTCGTAATCTCCAATGTATCTAAATGTCCGTGATGTTTGCTGTTGTTTGGTGTTGCCATGACTGTTGTTGTTATCTCTTCTGACAAATGGAAAAAGCTAGCATAGGATCGTTTCACATTCGGAACATATCTATGTAGCACTTCTGGGATATTTCAAAATACGATATTGAGCAGAACGGAGGAACGAATATCGATAGCTTAGTTATAAGTATTAATAATAATAATAATAATAATAATAATAATAATAATAATAATAATAATAATAATAATAATTGTTATTATTATTATTATTTGTGATATAAAGACACAGATGCAAATAACAGCAAAACAAGTGATGAAATGAATGTTCCCATATTCTTTCAGGAACTGATCAAATCAATAATAGATTGACAAATTTATCGATGAGAATACTTTTCGACTCGTGTTCGCTTAACTCTGATACGAATTTGAGGCCATGCATAGCTGGATCAGCAATTAACTAGTATGTTTAATATAGTCATAGAATACTACGAGTATAAAACGATCATCATACCATCACTATGCTACCAATGTCAAACGTGGAAACTAACAACAAAAACCACACAAAAACTTGTTACAACATAAACGACTTGTCTAGGTAGAATCCTCAGAGTAACAAAAATAGATAAAATCCGAAACTAAAACATCAGAGGATTAAACACAATACCAATCCTGGATTTCATGAGAAGACAACAGATTAAGTGGTTATCTCATGTTTCCAGACTACCATTAGACAGTATTTCTAAAAAAGCATGACTATACAGACACGATGGCTGCAAAGTCAGGAACAGACCATGCAGACGATATATTACAGAAATAAAAGAGTCAACGAAAACAAACATATATGTAGCAAACACAAAAGCCATCTCCAGGGAACTCTTCTACCCCTGACGTTTCAAGGCGTAAGGGATATAACGCGAAAAGAAAGAAAGAAGCAATAAAATGCCCCTGTGATCCAAAACTAGTGCAATATTATCTCTTAAACTAATAATTGGTTCGACAAAATTACTTCAAGGACTATACAAAGTATTTCATTGGTTCGACAAAATTACTTCAAGGACTATACAAAGTATTTCATTGGTTCGACAAAATTACTTCAAGGACTATACAAAGTATTTCATTGGTTCGACAAAATTACTTCAAGGACTATACAAAGTATTTCATTGGTTCGACAAAATTACTTCAAGGACTATACAAAGTATTTCATTGGTTCGACAAAATTACTTCAAGGACTATACAAAGTATTTCATTGGTTCGACAAAATTACTTCAAGGACTATACAAAGTATACCATCTCTGTAGCGAATATTGTATGCTGTATGAGTGTATGTGCCATACACATAGAAGTACATATAAATAACAAATATGTAACGTATTTCTGTCGTAAATACAACATATACATAAGACATATGCAACGTATATACATAGTATACATAGAAATACATCTAAATAACTAATATTTAGTGCAAAGGAACATACATACAGTAATACATATAAATAACGATTATTTAAAATAGTATAAAACACATTAAGAATTTTGTTGAAACAAGAAACTACTCGTGGTAGTCTACTTTACACATCTTAGTATCGCACTGCAGATGATGCCAGTGTGAGAAAATATTAGGTTGATATCCTGGCATGGCAATGAGTCAACAACGATCGTGATAAAATATACTGAAAATATAAAGTTGTTGAGATCTATGATCACCCAATCGAGTCAGCACGGCACATGATAATGATTAGTATCGCACTGAATTAGTATCGCATTAGTATCTTGTCTCCTTCAACGGATAATAAATGTGAAAACATTTTCATAGATAATAAATGTGAAAAAATGTGCATAGATAATAAATGTGAGAACACCCAGTGTTTTGTACATATAATACATGTGAAAGCACATCCTATTTTGTACAGATAATAAATGTTAAAGTACGGCCTGTTTTGTACAAATAATAAATGTGAAAGAACTCAGTGTTTTGTACATATAATACATGTGAAAGCACACCGTGTTTTGTACAGATAATAAATGTGAAAGCACAGTGTATTTTGTACAGATAATAAATATGAAAACACACCGTAGTTTTGTACAGATAATAAATGTGAAAGCACGCTGTGTTTGTTGTATTTATGCAAATTTACAATTTAGCAGCTCATATAGTTATGTTTATAATAATAATGTCTTCTAGTGCGGAGTTTCGCTCGAAACATGTCCTGATTCATTAAAGTCAGAAGCCAGTGATGCTTGCTCTACTCTCGAGACGACCTTCCAAAGATGTCACACTGCTGTAAGTATGTTTATTTATTTATGTGATGAAAGCAGAGAGCTATTAGTAAGAAGTATAAGCACAAAATGGCAACATATTAAAGTGGCAACATATTGTTGTGAGACGTAAGTTATGACATCTGCAATGGAAAAGAAAAAGCAAGCCTACCAAACAATGACAAAATATGACAATTGAACGCAAGCCTACCAGGCACTGACAAAATGTAACAATTGAACGCAAGCCTACCAGACACTGACAAAATATAACAATTGAACGCAAGCCTACCAAACAATGCCAAAATATGACAATTGAACGCAAGCCTACCAGGCACTGACAAAATGTAACAATTGAACGCAAGCCTACCAGACACTGACAAAATATAACAATTGAACGCAAGCCTACCAGACACTGACAAAATGTAACAATTGAACGCAAGCCTACCAGACACTGACAAAATGTAACAATTGAACGCAAGCCTACCAGACACTGACAAAATATAACAATTGAACGCAAGCCTACCAGACACTGACAAAATTCAACAATTGAACGCAAGCCTACCAGGCACTGACAAAATATGACAATTGAACGCAAGCCTACCAGACACTGACAAAATGTAACAATTGAACGCAAGCCTACCAGACACTGACAAAATATAACAATTGAACGCAAGCCTACCAGACACTGACAAAATGTGACAATTGAACGCAAGCCTACCAGACACTGACAAAATGTAACAATTGAACGCAAGCCTACCAGACAATGACAAAATGTAACAATTGAACGCAAGCCTACCAGGCACTGACAAAATGTGGCAATTGAACGCAAGCCTACCAGGCACTGACAAAATGTGGCAATTGAACGCAAGCCTACCAGACACTGACAAAATGTAACAATTGAACGCAAGCCTACCAGACACTGACAAAATGTAACAATTGAACGCAAGCCTACCAGACACTGACAAAATGTGGCAATTGAATGCAAGTCTACCAAACACTGACAAAATGTGAAAATTGAACGCAAGCGTACCAGACACTGACAAATTGTGACAAATGAACGCAAGCCTACCAGACACTGATATAAAAGTTACAATGAAATTCAAGTTTGCCATACACTGACACAAATGTTACAATATAACGGAAGTTTATAAGACACTAACAAATTTTGCAATGAAATTCATGAAGGAAGTTTGTTAGAGGTAGAATGCGACAATATTTATGTTTATAAAAACTAACATTTTATGCTACATGTGATAGTTATTATTACAATTATTTTCTTCTACAATCGTGCCCGATAAATTTACTACACATATCCTTACAATTATTTTCTTGCATACTATTCTCAACAGGATTTACTACAATTATCATTACAATTATTTTATTACACAATCGTATCCAATAAATGTATTACAATTATCATTACAACTATTTTCTTGCATAGTATCTGCTAAATTTACTACAAGTATAATTACACTTATTTCATTGCGCAAAAGTATATGGTAAAGTTACTAAAAGTATCATTACAATTATATTCTTGTAGGTGCCAGTATCTGATGCCTATAACAATTGCCTCAGTCTCTACTGTACAGCTGTCATAAGAAATGCAACTGATGCCGGCGTGAAGAAAACAATTTGCAATGCGTTAAAGAACTACTATACTAAGTGCTCTTCTGCGATCGGAGTAGCGTTTCCATGGCAAAATGAGTCTTTGTGTGGTAAGTTTTTATTCATTCAGTGTTATGTTTCTATAGAAAATGAGTCTCTGTGTAATAAGTTTTTGTTCATTCAGTGTTATGTTTCTATAGAAAATGAGACTCTCTCTCTCTTGCTCTCTCTCTCTCTCTCTGTGTGTGTGTGTGTAGTGTATTTCCTCTTTCTAATTTAACAACACAGTTCATTCACATTTATATCTACTACAATTTTGAAGCTTGATGTATCAGAGCTAACCGAGCAGGTATCACATCAAACTTAGAAACCGTGACACATTGCATTTTGATCTCCAGATTACATTCAGAACATCTGCATTTGTTCTTCTTCAGCAATCATTTTCAAACACCCGCTGGATCTCTCTTGTATCAGGAGAATGGTCCTACTAGATTTACAGGAGTATGTATTCTAAAGAATTGAAATGCATTGCGTCGCCGTTTCTTTTGCACCAACTGTCAGACACATCCGTCTGTCTTTGGTAGCGATAAATATGCATGAATTTGAGAATGAGCCCAGAACAAGTAGTAATAATACTTTACAAATCTCAGAACAAGAAGTAATAATACTTTACAAATCTCAGAACAAGAAGTAATAATATTTCACAAATCTCAGAACAAGAAGTAATAATACTTTACAAATCTCAGAACAAGAAGTAATAATATTTCACAAATCTCAAAACAAGAAGTAATAATATTTCACAAATCTCAGAACAAGAAGTAATAATATTTCACAAATCTCAGAACAAGAAGTAATAATACTTTACAAATCTCAGAACAAGAAGTAATAATATTTCACAAATCTCAGAACAAGAAGTAATAATATTTCACAAATCTCAGAACGGGATCATATCAACACATATCTTCTACTTTATCGAGCATATCAGTGCTTCTCAACCGCTGGCCCGATAATGGGACGGGCAACATTTTTATCGATCCGTGAGAGCTTCTTGAATTGTAAAGTTATTTATGAGAATATATAATTTGACCAACCAAAGTCTCACGAAGATTGAGAAACACTGGTCTATATTATAAACATACGTGTTTGCACGTGAATTTTTTTAGGGTCGGGGGGGGGGGGTGGAGGTGTGCGGGGGCATACGCGTAGCATCTGCATGTCTTTTCAGCATCAATGTCCATTGCGGCCAGTATCATAGTGTTTTAACTTTGTTTGCCGTCCAACTCCATCAATTCTATATTCTGTCCAGTATTATAGTGTTTTAACTTTGTTTGCCGTCCAACTCCATCAATTCTATATTCTGTCCAGTATCATAGTGTTTTAACTTTGTTTGCCGTCCAACTCCATCAATTCTATATTCTGTCCAGTATCATAGTGTTTTAACTTTGTTTGCCGTCCAACTCCATCAATTCTATATTCTGTCCAGTATTATAGTGTTTTAACTTTGTTTGCCGTCCAACTCCATGAATTCTATATTCTGTCCAGTATCATAGTGTTGTAATTTTGTCTACCGTCTAACTCCATCAATTCTATATTCGCATATGAAACTCATTATGTATATACACGCATATGCTTCTCTTTATGTATATACACTGTCCATTTTTTCTCCGACTGCAAGTGTACGGTCTGTGGTACACATCGCGTGTGGGAAGGTCAAAGTACCGAGTTCAAATCCCACCGCAGAAATTATTCATCGTTCAGAAAGCAATGACAAACGACTGAACGTATTTAAAATGCTTATGAAATCACTACAGCCAAAAATGCACGGCTGGTGACTATATCCTAAATAGACTACTATTGGTTTTTAAAGAAAGAAATTGAGAACACACAAGAGCCTGGCTGGCAAAATTTTAGAGTTTTATTTTATAACATTATTACTGCTGCACCAGATGTGTTAGTGTCTTCATTGTTGTTGCTGCCTTGCCTATCATGGTTTCTTGTGTCAGATATATTCTCTTCATTATTGTTGATGCCTTGTCTATCATGGTTTCTTGTGTCAGAGATAATGGACTGATAATCTCATATATTTAAAGTGATCAAAAACTTCAAGTTGATCACTATCAACATAGGTTTGTGGCAAAGTAATATCTCCATTCTTACGTGTTATTTTTGCTATCAACTACAACATACTCAATGCAATCGTATGAAATGGTATACAGTAAGCTTCGCATTAGTACTTCTTTCATACCAAAAAAGACAATCAACTTCAACAGCATGGACAGCTTTGGGCATATGCCTCCTAATCATATTGGGCATATGCTATATTATATATATATATATATATATATATATATATATATATATATATATATATATATACACGGAATATTCTAGCATTATTTATGCAGAGATCTAATCACATTAATGCCTGCAGAATTATATTTGTATAAATAGTAACACTTTTAATCACATTGCCAATTTAGTGATTGCAAAATTGTCACCGCCGAAGATGGATGTGTCGGGCCATTGGCGCAAAAAATACGGCGACACAACGCATTTCCATTCTCTGGACAACATCCTGCTGGAAATCTAATAAGGACCATGGTCCTGCTACAAGAGAGATCCAGCGAGAGTTTGAGAATGAACGCTGAAGAAGAAGAAAAAATCTGCCACGGTCTTTTGAAATAAGTCAGACAACTCCTGTATGACATATTATTCTACAGAGTATTACATAGTGTATCTTTATATGACGTTACGTAATGTGAATTCTATAGTATTTATATAAATGATATTGTCAATAAACATGTCATAGTGTTCACACACAGACACACGCACACATACACTCACACACGCACGCACGCGCACATATATACACATTACCCTACTATGGATTATTCAAAATTAATAACCCTTGTATACGTCAACAGCATTGGACTGTCCTGCACCAAAAATATTCGACCCTTTCGTTACAAAAGCGAAATTACCGGCTTGTGGCAGTCGACCAAGCCTCGCCACCAATAACGCCATAAATGTTCAGCCTTACGCCACTTGTGTCTGCCCTGAGGGTACTGTTATGTTGAATGGTAGTTGTGTAACATCAACAGAATGCCCATGTTCTGATGATAACGGTGTATTACACGAATATGGAAGCAAATACCAATTTCCTGGAAGATGTGACTTATGGTGAGTTAATGTGACTATATCACTTCAATGAATGTGCTCTTCATTTTATAAGCTTTTGTGAGATATAATTCATTTTATATTAGAAATAATCCATTGTAATAAGTTACAATAAATTCCCGTAATGTTTACCCTGCTACTCAGGATTATACATATATATATATATATATATGAGGATCCTTACATGATCCTCAGTCAACAGTACATTATCTCTGGATCAAGAAATAAGCATCAGGATTGACACGACATCTACAACAATAAACCGACTAACAAAAATGGACTGGAGAAACACAACATAAACTATAAACAATAAACACGTTTACCAGGAATCAATATCTTGGACACATGGTCTCAAATGATGGCAGATGTGAAACAGAAATTAAAAGGAGAATAGGAATGGCTAAAAGTACCTTCAATTACATGAGGAAATTATTAATATCTAAACAAATTACAAACAAGTTAAAAATGAGAATTATAAAATGCTACATCTATTCCATATTAATGTATGGCTCAGAAACATGGACACTAAATAAACAATTAGAAGACAAAATTGATGCCTTTGAGATGTGGGTATATAGAAGAATAGGGAGAACATCATGGAAAGAGAAGAAAACAAATAAAGAGGTGCTAAAGATACTTAATATGAAGAAAGAACTACTAAGAGAAATAAAGATCAGGCAAATAAAATACTTTGGACACATTAAAAGGCATGACACCTTATTGAACACCTTACTTGAGGGTAAAGTCAAAGGGAAGCGAGCAAGAGGTAGGCAGAGATACAAGTGGGAGAGTAACATTACACGATGGACAGGTTACAGTATAGCAGAGTGTACCACCAAGACAAGAGACATTAGATGTTGGAGATACATTGCAGCCAACCTTCGTTGCGGAGATGGCACTTGATGATGATGACCAGGAGTCTGTGCAGACAGAAAACTGGAACACACTAAGAGGATGGAAGATGACAGAATACTGAAGGATCTACAATTTTCAGATTTATTGTAGTGAAACAAAGGAAACCATTAAATACCAGGAGAAATGACTAAACAGCTTTTATATGCGGTCTCTGCGCAGAATTCTTGAAGTTAGGTGGCAGGACAAAGTTACTAATGTTGATGTATTGAAAAAGATAGGCAGTACCACACTATATCCTATGTTCATTCTGTGCAGATAGAAAACTGGAACACACTAGGAGCATGGCAGATGGCAGAATACTGAAGGATCTACTTTATTTAGTGTTGCCTGAGAAAAGACCTCAGAGTCGATCTCTACTTCGCTACAGTGACGTATACATGCAATATACATGAAACAGGCCACGATAAGGAATCGTGGCAACAGGACGCCATGGATTGTGTTGCACATAGGGGTAGTGATCAGGAATAGTTTATAGACAAAAGGGAAACTGTATATATATGTAGTTATACATATACATAGGTGTTCGTTAGTTAGATTGTAGTAATAAACAAATATGCATGCAAACATAATACGATACAAATACGTTTCTCTTTTCCATAAAAAAGCACCTGCGATGAGTATGGTTTGTGGACATGTAATGAAACATCACCGAAATGTTATGGCAACTGTGCTATTTTGAGCCTGAACACTGTTATAACTTATGACGGCAACTTGTTCAAGATCAATAACATTTGTGGAGAACTCACTCTACTTCGGGTAAATATGATCTCCATTATTTCATATCAATATGGCACTATGTACCAGCTGTACACACTGTGGCATTATGAGTGTGCTTGTGTTATCAGTTAATGTGTTGTTTAGGTAACAAAGTGGGGATCAACGGTTACCATACTTACCCCCTCATCTGTTGTGATTCCTTCAAGTCGATAACTATGTTTATAATTTTGTTCGCATAAATCTTACGTTAACTATTAATTCAGTAAGCAATAATCTGTACTCGTGGGGGCGGGGGGGGGGGTAATTCCTAAAACCACAGCCTAATTGTGAAATATGAACTTGCGATTGATCACACCAGTTGTTTCACCGTTAACTCGTGGGAAAAGAACCTATACCGCAGCCTAATTGTAACATACGGGAATGAGGAATGAGCAAACCACCTACGCCAGCCGGTTTGGCACCTGCTGATGATGATTTAGAATTGCTAAGACCAATGCAGCACAATGGGTTTAGGTTATTTAACTTTCTTTATTCGAATTTGTACAATATTTGAATGTATTTGTAATTGCGCCACTAAATACGTGTGATCTAAATACGTCTTGTACTCTGCTAAAGTTCGCATAACATTTACAAATAATAAGTATTACAATGATCTTTCTTTATTTTATAGGGAAATGACATTTCTGTGACAGTCAATGTTGGAGATGGCTGCCAATATCCAACTCCCGACTCAGTATGTTCTTTTACTCTGGCTGTCTACACCGCAAATACAGTTTCAAAACTTCGTTTGGTTTCCGGAGGAGCTACATTGGAGAATAGTAGAACAAAATACGTCAGCATTGGGTAAGATATTTTTGTCTTAACATACATTGGTATTTTTAACAAATTTACATTTTGAACTGCCTAAATATATTGTCAAAACAGAAATAGCATGGCCAGCGACATTTAGAAATAGTCAACTCTGTACAATTTTGTTGTGAAATTTCCAATATGGAAACTCTACTCTTACTGTACTCTTGATATTCTGTGTGTTTGCTCGAGTACTTCGTCAATATAGTCATGAGGACTCATCGGGAATAGTCCTTCCAAAGTATGCTAGTTTACTTTCTCCGTGATTACAGGAACTATCAGTTAGCATATTCTAGAATCGCTGAAGGTAAACATTGATGGAAGACTCAGTGTGTTGATGCACCCAATATGGCATCCCTTATTTCTCTATATGGTCAATGATCGCTCTAAGTAGCGCTATCGTGCACTAGCGCACAAATTTGTGTGCCTTGGCGTACATTTTTTGAACTTGGCGTACAAGAGTTGCGTATATAAATGTGAGGTAAACGTTCCTAGAATAAACAATAGAATATGCGTAAATCGAACATACTGAAGAAATTGAGCTATTTTTATGTAAAAGCCCAGAAACGTAAGTGATAAAAATTAATAATCTCATAGAGATGTTATAGTACTGACCGATACTTTTATCTTAGAGGGAACATTGCATGTGGCCTTAATGTCTAGAATTAGCCCTATGAAAGAATGTCATTCATCCTTACTGTGACATATGACTCATATCCAGCACTTACTACTTTTCAAACGCTGATCAAGTGTAACCCCAGACTTCATGTATTTCAAACTTATTTGACATTTCTTCCTTTAGTATGATAATCTTGTTTTATGTCAAAAATCATAGTGGTGGGCAAAATATGGACCGCAAATCACTTTTTACAAGTCCGACTGGCTTTTAAAAAAATTGCATATGATCTTTCCGAAAAGAACATAAACCGTTGCATTGAGTTCCAAGGAATTAACAAAAATGCAATTGTGATGCCATACCACACGAGAGAATCTAAATCTGGCCAGCCGACCTTAAAATGTTTTCCACATCTGATATATCAACCTTTGAGTTTATACATATTGCACACGCACAGAAAATGAGAACTGTTCTGAATAATTTCAGGCAACCTTTGCTATTGTTAAACTCTTACGAGCTTTGAGTACAATCAGGAAATATAAAGCAATCCAGGTTCATAGATGCAATTGAAAGAAATACATATTGTAAATACATTTTAATGAATCCAATCTCGTTTCATTACGTTTTCATCATATATATATCAATGTTTCTCGAAGTGATGATCTGTTAGGGATTCAATGTAAGATTGAAAAAGCGTAGCAGAACGATTTCTTTCGACCAGGGTTACTCCATATATCCTCCGTCTCTTGTATCAATAGTACCACTCATAGCACGTATATCTGTAGCTTCAAACAATAATCACCAGAATTCTCCGGGAAGATACAATTTCCAAATATGACATCTCGAGAGGAATTCGAGCCAGCGATGTTTTGAACACAATGCGATAGTCTTAACCGTTTCGCTAGGGAAAGCGCGTATGTTATACTGGGTATTAAGATAATTTATCACACATATCACATATAATTTATCTCCTATTTATCACACATATAATATGTATGTGATAATATTGTGTGATAATATGTAATATCATCTGTGATCTATCCTAACCAGGCAAACCTCCGATAACTACTATGTTGTTCACATTCTGTTGCAAGACATCCAAATCCTCTTGTCCAAGCAGGGTTTCATACTCATTAAAGTTAACAAAATCATTCATCAAGAACAGGTAAAATATATCTCTTTTTTATCTTCTAGATTTAGATGTTACGTTTATGATAAAGCAAAAAATGACAGAAAACAAAACTTGTTATAAAAAGAATTACATGAAATAACTTTTATAGTAATAACAATAGCAAGTAATAACAATCACAAGTAATAAAATTGACAAATATATTGTGATCGAAACATCCATATGTTTTATTAACCGTTAACTAAGTTTTTTTTCCCTGTCCTTTCATTTATTATGTGAACTATAACACATGAATTTGTGTTTTCCGTTAATTAATATTCTGATATATAACCAATCTTATTCTATTGTTATGAATCATGCATAAATAATAATCGTTCAAGAAGACAACAGACATGTGTTATACCAAGTGCTTTCCTAGAGTCAACCATTATATCTGGGCCATACGGTCCAGAGACATCTGGGTGGGGAGACAATGAAATCAAACATTCCTTCCGGAGCAGATAAATCTGCTTGTAACATCGTCACGTACCGCTATGTAATGTCTAAGAATGACATGCATTTATACAAGCTCTGGAAAATATACCCATGAAAAATGCCAGAGAAACACAAATACAGAGTTGTGATATGGAGCTGAAATATGGAGCATAAATATTGAGTTGAAATATGGAGTTTAAATATGGAGCTGAAATATGAAGCTGAAAGATTGAGTTGAAATATGTAACTGAAATATGGAGTTTAAATATGGAGCTGAAATATGAAGCTGAACGATTGAGTTGAAATATATAACTGAAATATGGAGCTCAAATATGGAGTTTAAATATGAAGCTGAAATATGGAGTTGAAATATGTAACTGAAATATGGAGCTCAAATATGGAGTTTAAATATGAAACTGAAATATGGAGGTGAATTATGGAGCTGAAAGTCACACCTTATAACGTTGATATAGGGATCACGTGTGAGAAAATCGAACTCAATTATGTCATATCATCATTATTATCAACATTAATTCTTTATTTGCGAAAGTCGATATACCATCTACTTAAAATAACAGCTGTGCCGATAAGCCAAGAACATCTCCATTTTTATAGTGACTTCTAAATGTATTACGACAGCACAGGAAAACCATGACAGAGATAATGCGTTAAAAAACGAGATGTCAACTTTCATCAAATACTCTCACAAAAAAACTTAACCATACTTTGTCACTCAAGATCGCTTCAACTATGTAAAATGTTTACGTTCCATAGAGATCACTAATAATGGCAGTAAAATGACTGTAATTAAAATGTATACCATTTGGATTTTATAAAACAAAATGCACGAATTAATCTATTTTTACATAGCAAAGAATCACTTGTATATTTTGTGTATGACCTGTAAAATGGTATTCACTTAGTGTTTGTGTTTTAATGTTTTATTTGAGAGATTTAACGTTAACGGAGATGATCATGATGAAGTGATCCCTTTAGCTGAGAGCAGATAGCTCTTAATAGTCAGTAGCTTTTTGTAGAAAAGCATGTCCCCATCAATTTAATAACCGAGGTGACACTCAAGCTGTATTTTTGGATGCATGTTCAGCGGGTGGGAAGTGGTATGGGTGTATGTTCAGTTCCCAAAGAGAGGCATTCCAGCGTGACAGGCATCCCAAGATCATCACATCCAGCCAGGAGTGTAGCATATACCGCAGTGTCAGCTGGTTCATCATTCTTTCATCAGATCTGTTGACGCATCTACAGTGATATTACACATAACATTTCCCCCATCACTTTGGAGTCTGCTACGAAAAAAAAGTGCAATGTTAGCTGGCCTAAATATCACCGTAATCAAAGAGAATCATTTGACATAAGACAAAATTAAGGAATATCTCCGTAATCAAAGAGAACCATTTGACTTAAGACACAATTAAGGAATATCTCCGTGATCAAGGTGAACCATTTGACATAAGACACAATTAAGGAATATCTCCGTAATCAAGGAGATCCATTTGACATAAGACAAAATTAAGAAATCGAGGAAAGATATACAATGACATTGATTTGTGTTTACATGTGACAGGTTATCAGCCCAAGACCCAACTTTCCTTAGTCGTTTTGACGTGCCTGGAAAGAAGATAGTGGTTCTATTTTTTTGCACCCTCAAATAGAAGACAAGGTCCCGGTATCCAAACATGCAACGTTTATGAAGATATATTGTGAATAATTTATGTGATTGCTCAGCATTTTATCTATGAAAATAAAATATATTTTAAAATGAAATTCATTTGTGTACTTTTTCACATTTTTCACACAGTTTTCTGGTCTCTGTGGTAGCCCAGACAACAATAAGCTGAACGATTACTTGTCAAGCACCAACGCTGAGCAATCCCTCAATGACTTTCTTCACTCACATGGAGCTTGCCCAATTTCTACATGCGAGAATCCATCATTGTCTGTTATAGTAAGCAAAATTTATTCAATATTCCTTGGAATTAGTTGTCTGTTGTTATTTCTTATCATTCATTCTCAAACTCCTGCTGGGTATCTCTTGTTGTTTCTTATCATTCATTCTCAAACTCCTGCTGGGTATCTCTTGTTGCAGAACAATTGACCTATTTGACTTTAAGGATGATTTAGTCCACAGTACGGAGATGTGTTTACCGCCGTTTTATTTGAAACAATTCACCCAAACATCCGACTTTGGTGAATTGAATTGAGTATACACTAACATGTACTTCATCATAATCAATAACTTTCAATGCATAACTGTGTAATCTCATTTATGCACAATAATATACCGTTTTATATAAAATAGTACTTATATTTTTTTTAAATATTATGAAGTTTAATACAAGTAACGAATGTTTAACCTAAATATAATAAACATTAGGTCGCGTAGCAACCAATACTTAACATAAATATAATAAACATTAGGTCACGTAGCAACCAATGTTTAACATAAATATAATAAACATTCGGTCACTTATCTTATTCAGGAAGAAACGATCAACCTAGTTTTCTTCGGTTTTTTTTGTAACTCGAATGATGTTCTACGTAATATATAAATATGTTGTCTTTAGAGTACAGTTGCTTTCGTCCTGGTTTGAACCTGGCACCTTGACACCCGAGGCACCCTCTGTACATCTAAGCCATATGGTGTTAATGTGCTAGCTATAAAAGTAGATATCGCAGTCAAATTGTAAAGCAGAGGTGGACTGGATTGCCCATTTTTCGTATGGAATGGAACCTTTGAGTGTTTATTTCCTACTTTGAAGATCAACATAGAGTGGCTAAGTTACTATTGTCTAGAATCGATACACTATCACTCTGTTAGGGCGGTCTCTTTTAGGACCGGTACTGGGCATCCAGTAATCAAAAGCTTTTCTCATAGTTTAAGCCAAACCTTCTAAGTTCATACTGCACCAGAGCGAAACTGTGAATGACTCATTACATTAGTCGATGTTACTGAGATGTGGTAGATGTGGCACTTCCTCATCCCAAGATTGAGATGAAAGTTAAAAGACTAATGATGTACAGTATATTCCTACCAGTATATTCCTACCAACACTGTGCTACCAGTGCCAAACCTGGTCTCTCTCATCCTCACATTACAGAAAGATAGTGACATGTGAGAGGAAATGCTTGAGGAAAGCCGCCGATGTCACTAGGCTCGATAGATAACGAAGTGAAGAATAGGTAAATCAGGGAAAGAATAGGTATAATACCTTATACAGATTACATAGAAAGACAGCAGGTCAGGTGGTTTGGCCACATTATGAGAATACATCACGACAAGTTGCCCGTACAGGCATATAACCAAATGAGATCAGGCTATAAAGACAGATGAAGACTACGGAAAAGTTGGATAGAAAACGTCAGGGACATACTGAACAAACACGGTCATAGCACACCCGAGAGCCACACATCTGTCTTTAGAACGCAAGCTCGAGCTCCAATCTCCCCTACGCTTAACGGCAAGAGTGGATAACAAACCACCTGGGGAAAGACAATGGACTGAGATGACACAATCCTACTTGGATAGCTTCCAGGTCTATAAAAACTGTGTGTTTTTTTTAACCGCCGAATGGGTAAATGTACTTAAATAATCCGGTAATCAACAGCTACCACGTTCCAAATAGAGATTTCCTCTGTGGTAAATAATAGTTGATCAGATGGGCATGTGAAAACTGTCAAACTCAGGTCCTTAAACATCTACACAAGCTAAGTTTTATTGAGATGGTATCTATATGCGTATTGCTGTCTGTAGAGACGCACAATGTCACTCCATATTTTCTATCATTCTCTAAGTCAATAAGAAAGTACTTTATATCGTTTGAGTTGTCTCGAAAACACCCATTATAAGTGCTTGCGAAGCCAATACAGCACATCGACCCAAGATTTCGGAGATTGGACGAATTATAGCGTGTTTCACTAGCTTTACTCGTAATCAAATTTAATTATCCAAGTAACCATCTAATGTATTCAGGCCATTTTTTTTATTTCCATACAATGTTCTTTTTTTATTAGACCCAACAAATGTATCCTTTATGTTTGTGCATCATGTCCAGTTTTTATGGACGAATGAAATCTTTTGATCTTTGTCTGCATAATATTTATTGTGTCGCCATAAGAGAAGTTTTACCACTTCAGACATTACACCGGATACAACTTTTCAAAACCGCCTGTCTTGTGTTGGAGAGTAAAGAATCATCCAATTTCACGCTTAAATAATGCCAAATGTATGATAAATAAATCAACAGTACTTACGTAAAGAACAGATTTTTGATGTTCCACTTGAACACAACAGACTATCACTAAGACTAAGGGTTATAAGATGTAAACACGAAACATACAAATTACAAAATACAAAACATTTTCAACATTTCGAACCATTAAGTATTTCTCAAGAATGTATAAAGCAATGACAACACAAAAAAACAATGTTACCCCCACAAAGGCACTAGATACACTATTGACATGTTAACAATACGAAGTTCAAGGTGACGATGATGTAAGTGGAAATATGTATTCTGATACGACAAGATGACAATGTTGTGTTTATAGATGAATGTGTGTTCAAATTCGACAAAACTGCCATTGGTATTTTACTGTTAATTCTATATGATATAGGGTACAATACAGGAATCAGTGGACAGATCACGTGACAACGTACCAACTTTTTAATTTCATATGCTATTACACTATTTCGGAAACTTAAAAAGTCGTAATATAAAATACCGATCTAGCATTTCATTGCGATTTGCGCGCAATGAACTGGTCATTCACCTTCCACTCAGTGTGCAGCGCACATGTCGAGTGATCAGGGGCTCTCATCGCACAACGTGTCGAATAATGGATGCGTCGGAATATGCGAATTTATCGGAATTTCGTTCCGTTAATTATGTTTCCTATTTGTTCCGTAGAAACCTGTCCACTTATTCTTGTATTGCACCTGATATAGTCATTACTGAGACATGTGTATCTTTAACATATTCTAGCCTTTACTGAGAACCTTATATTTGGTTCAGGATGTAGTGACATGCTCTCACAATGAAAAACTGCTTCATTAAATTGTTTTACATTTCTTCAGGATGCATTCTGCGATGGATTGAGCCAGCACGAGAATAATGTAAAGAAAGGAAGTGACTTTGAGTTAGCACGTTCCGTATGTAAAGCTGCAAGCTATAAGATACCTTATGTCCAACTTCTGAACATTATTTACGGATTGCCTTTGAGTTTCTTCACCAACATTTGGCCAATAGGTAAATCAATGTTGTTCTATTTGTAAGCACAGTTGCAAGGAACATCTATAACTGAACTATAAAGGAACATCTGAAAGGAATGTGATATTGCTCAACAATTGATTACAATAGTCAACATCAAAATTGTACCAGTAATGAAAAAAGTTGATCTCAACTAATTTTGGTGTTCTGAAAACGATAATTATATTGAAAAATGTTCATGTGCTTTAGTTTTTAGATACATGAAACTTTTTTAATTAGCCTCTCTCTCTCTCTCTCTCTCTCTCTCTCTATATATATATATATATATATATATATATATATATATATATATATATATATATATATATATATATATATATAAATATAAATTCTCATGAACACACTAGGTGTGTCCCTTGTAGAACCAAGGATGATCCACATCGCTTCATTTTGAATTTTCTCCAGTCTCTCAATTTGTGTGTGACTGGCAGTGATAGCGGCGCCTGCATATTCAATAGCAGGAAGGATAAGAGCCTCATATAAGATTGCATGAGAGCCACTTTCCTTTCTAGCAACACCGCAGATATCTATCTGACGACGAAAGCATCAACACTAAAAAGCAAGAGCATGTTAATCGGGTATTCAAACAGCATTCTGTTATAAGCATCCTCCAAGTCATTCACAGCAGCACACGTTTCTAGACCTACATGGAAACTATTGAATATGTCTAAGACGAAAACAGCAACGCTGTGCCATTTTTTTTTTTTTTTTGTGTGGTGATTTCTGTAGCATCCAAGTGTGTCCGGAAAAATTCGACGCTCTTCCAGGTCTGGAGTGAGGTGATGTGCAACAATTTCTCTAAAATTTTGCCCGCGGTTTTCTGCATTGTTATGATTCGATACCTGTTGATCTGGGCGCAGTTTTTGTTAGGCTTCTTTAGTGGCAATAGATAATTGTGCTTCATCATTCTTCCTTGATAGTACCGTCCTTGATGCATTCGTTAAACTCACAAACCAGGTCGTTCATGTCACTCTCTATGTCTCCGTACGGTTTTCCTGCTATGCCTAACATGATAATAAATTCATGGTAAAATGTAGATTGAAGCTGCTTTTCGGCATAGTGGTTCTCCAAAATGTAGATATTAGCGGCTAGTGGGCATAAAGAGTATTTCGAAGTCTTCATATCGTATGTAGTCAGGGATTGGGTCGGTGTTCCGCGACCATTTAAGAGTGGTCTGGGCGGTCTCAACAGTGATGTATATGTCATTCCACTCAGCCTCTGTACATAGACCAGAAAGTCTGGTTATAATACTCCACCTGACATCTAGGTTGTTTTGGTCCGTCTGTTTAACACAATGCTCAAGGAAAACCTTCCCCTTATCTTCGTCCGATTTCTGCCATGTCAGATCAGTGGATTGAAAATGAATTATACCGAATCATTTGGCATTTCCATTCATGCTCCGCTGAAAACATCAGAAAGTCTTAAGAGATGTTTCTGAAATGATCCGATTGCAGAATTCATTCCACCTTTCTTCTTTGGCTTCCTGAACGCAGAATAACATAGTGTCATGTACGTTCTTCTTCAATGCTATTAAGTTACTAGATGGTGCGCAGTCGGAGTTGCATGCTTTCTGCCATGCCTTGACGCCTGCCGTGTATTTCTCCATGCTTCTTCTGTCGTCATTCCACCATGGTGGCTGGTTCAGCTCTCTTCGCCTTGGAAGCTTGACCTGCAGCTTGCTGCACATAATTTTGCTTTTCGTGTCAAGCCTCGATTTGTCATACTGGAAGGTATGATGTATGTTGATACGCTTAGATATTAGAACATATTAGTCGCTTAGATATTAGACCATATTAGTCGCTTAGATGATACCATAAGATATTCACATATTATGTATGCGGAAAATCGTGCTCATGTTATGGCAAGGAACCTTTCTAAACAAGAATTTATTGCACAATATTATTAATAATAGATATTGAATGAAAACCACAGAGAATAATCAGAGAAGAGATGGTGTATGATTCCACAGCTATTACAATATAAATGTGTTCCGTTGTTACAGCTGTTCTGAGGTGAAGACATATCAGTGAAAGTAAAAAGCAGCATAGAAGGATGTACAATGGGGAGAAGAGTGAAACAAGTGTTGCAAGTAATGGACAGAAACTGGAGCGCAACGCAAACGAAACGATATGACACAGATGAATGACGTGTTATTTCCCTAAGTGCCAGAGTCGTATTAGTCATTAATGATAATGATTATTGATTAATGAGTGATTGTATTTACAACAATCACTGAAATAACTAAGCAGTTTTATTTTGTTTCTACAGCTGGTCCAGTATATGACATAGATGTCTGCGATCGTGCTTGTCAGGATCTTGATTTCAAAGGCTGTATTTCTACCCCTTTCAGCGATACAGGGTGTAACGATGAGCAGGCTTTGTCAAGCTCGGGTACATGTGTGCCCCCAGATCAGTGCGGCTGTGACTATAAATACGATGCTAGTGTACATATCAACGATACTCAACATGTAGTTGTGGATGATAAATCTTGGTATGATTGCTGAAGGCCAATAGAACTTTAATGTTGTGTCATTTAATATGATATTTTGAGTAATAAATCCTAAAATCATACATCTAAGATTGATTAATTCATACATGTAAGATTGATTAATTCATACATGTAAGATTGATTAATTCACACATGTAAGATTGATTAATTCATACATGTAAGATTCATTAACTCATACATGTAAGATTGATTAATTCATACATGTAAGATTCATTAATTTACACATGTAAGATTCATTAATTCATACATGTAAGATTCATTAATTCATACATGTAAGATTGATTAATTCATACATGTAAGATTCATTAATTTACACATGTAAGATTCATTAATTCATACATGTAAGATTCATTAACTCATACATGTAAGATTCATTAATTCATACATGTAAGATTCATTAATTCATACATGTAAGATTCATTAATTCATACATGTAAGATTCATTGCAGCCTAATTGGCCACAAAAATAATTCCAAACTAACTCAAGTAATATTATAGAGACCAGCAAACAGATGCAGAAAATTCAAGTAGATATATAAAATACATATATAAATAACTTCAGACCCACTGAATAATATCACAGAGAAAACAAAAGTTAATACAGACACACTCAAGAAATTACATGTCATAGGAAATTGCTAGACTCACTCAAGAAATATTACAGTACCAAAAACCTGACAAAAGATACACTAGAGACATTTTAATATCATAGGAAATTACTGCATACCAACTAAAGATATCACTGTCATCCGATATCATATGTAGATTCTCGTTAGAAGACGGATGTGTCGGGCTATTGACGCAAATAAAACGGCGGCATAGCGCATTTTCATTCTCTATACTGCATCTTACTGGAAATCTAGTAGGACCATTGGTCTGTTACAAGAGTGATTCAGAGGGAGTTTGAGAATGCACGCAGGAGAAGAAGATTTGTAGATTCACACCAAAAAAAACTACTTAAATGAGTTGGATAACCATACGGCATCTCCACAAGGAACAAAGCTATCACCAGATAAAATGAGTCCTTTATCAATTATATAGTCATGTGGACTTATAGGTTATCGTCCTCCAAATGGTAGGTAGGTTAATGAGTTTGCCTCTCTTTTGGAGAGGCGTGCTCCTTTCAACCAGTCAACAAAGTCCAATTAGGCTATATCAATACACACTACCATAGAATATTAGAGGTAACACAGCCCCAATTAAACATATAATTGTTTTTTATTTTGTTGTTTGTTTAGTACTGGATTTGTCTTTCTTGAGAAAGTCACGCCCTTTTCAACCGTGAAATAATGTTCTTTGGCTATATCGGGGTCGGGGCGTATCTTGTGGTCGAATTACCTCGGTGTTGTCCTGTTTGGGACTGAGGGAATGACCTGGGGTCTGGTCTGTCCTGATAAGGATATTAAATAGAGGGGAGGGGGGATTAGAATTTAGTCCTAAAAAGGATTTTCTGCACTCATTGAATGGTGTTTGGGTTCCTGGTTTTATGTTTCTTGCTTTCTATGTAATCCTGGATACCATTGATTGGATAGTTTTGAGTTGACTGTGACTCTTGATTTGGCTACAGACCTGCTGTTGCTTTCCTCCTGGGATTCCTGGTGGTAATTTCCTGTGATTTGCTCGTTTCTTGACGTCGAGGAACGCTGGTGGTGTGGTACCTGCATTGAAAATATTTTTTTTATTGTTATAAATAAAATTTTATTTAATTTTAAATTTTTAATTTTTTTTACAAAATATATTCAAATGCACATACTTATATATACATACATACACCCACACTCACATATATACTTTATTTTGTACAATGATCACTGAATATTTGTTTAAACATATGTGTTCTTCAAAAGTGAAGCTCTTTGAATTTTTCTGTGATTTTCTTTTGCCACTTCGCGTATGTATACTTTGCGGTAATATAGCCTAAAAGTAAAATAGCCTCCCTTTTCTGATGATACATGCTCACGTGCCCTAAAAGAAAAGTATCCTCCATTTCCTAATGATAGATGCTCACATGCCCTTCTCAGTAATTCCATCAGAGTGTAGTGACTCCCAGTTTAGTTTGCTCTTAATACAGTTAAATCACTATATAGCACATGCTTTTAGAACAAATTTCCCTCTATAACAACACTTTTCATTATCCCCAATTATATTTATTCTTTATTGTTTGTACTGTTTATAGCGAATTTCTGCTATTACATACATATTTTGTCGACCCGGACAAGTTGTTATAATGGGATTACACTGTATTATGTTTATCTTTCTGAGGTCTATTAAACTACATCTCTCAGAGTTTTGAGACCGCCAGTATTAACACTGTTGTAAATCCTAAAGACGTCAGTGAATTTACCCCCTGATGTCAATCAATCAATAAACCCATAACCCTTCAGGGTCGTAGGGGTACCACATTGGATGCTTCAGCACACAGAGTCCTCCAGCGAATTATATCCTCAGCGATGCGGATGAGTGTGGAAATATCTAGCCCTGTCCATTCCTTGATGTTGTCTGTCCATGTCTTTATTTGACCTCATCTGCTTCTTCCACCCTCGACAGTTCCCTGCAGTATTGTTTTTGACAAGGAATCGTGCCTGCATACATGTCCGAACCATGCTAGTTTTCGTCGTTTCACTATTGAAAGCAATGGCTCCTGGACACCTGCACACATCTCTACTTTATTTCTTACGTACACATTGGTCTTATGTTCCCTATAGGAAATAAGTAGAATTCTTCTGTAGCATTTATACTCGAAAGCCTGTAATCTTCTCTCCATGTCCCCAGTGAGTGTCCAACTCTCACAACCATACAACACAACAGAAAGCACCAGCGACCTATACAGTTTGATTTTCACTCCAACACTGATGTTGCTTTTCCAAATCACAGTTAGCCTTGACAAGGACGCTAAAGCCATCTCCAGCCTTATTTTTAGTTCTGCTTTGCATTTACCATCGCTGCATATACTGGATCCGAGGTATTTGAAGGTATTCACCTCTTCAAGCTTATGTCCATTCATCATGATATTAGTCTGGTTTTCTGTGTCTCTGCTGTTTACCAAGATTTTGCTCTTATCTGAATTGATTTCCATTCCGTACTTGCTGGTAACTTTTTCTAACTTTGATGTTAATTCTTGCAATGATTGTTCTGACCCAGCTATAAGATCAATATCATCAGCGAAACGCAAGTTGCAAATAGGGCGACCTCCGATCGATATAGACGTGTTGTAGTCATGCAATGTCTCTTGTATGATGTGCTCTAAGTATATGTTAAAAAGTACTGGGGACATTATGCATCCCTGTCGAACTCCCACAGTTGTTTTGGAGAACTCTCCAATTGTATTGTGACAAGACAGCACTATTTGCATTTTCGTACAGAGCTTCAATAATGTCTATAATTGTGGTGTCAAAATTAAATTTCCTCAGTATGTGCCACAGACCATCATGACAAACACGATCAAAGGCCTTTGTAAAGTCAATGAAGTTGTGGTATAGATCACGTTGGTGCTGAATATGTTTTTCGATTAGTGTTCGGATGTTAAATATTTGTTCAACAGTGCTTCTGTTTGCTCTGAAGCCAGCTTGTTCTTCTGCAATTATTTCATCCGACTTGTGTTTTATTCTGTTAAGTAGTAATTTGAGCATCACTTTACTGGGGTGTGTTATAAGGCTAATTGTTCTGTAATTACTGATGTACTTTCCAATGTAACATAAAGCGGAGTACTTACCCGAATGATCCCAGTGATATGATCAGTGGTGGACTAGGAGTATCTAAACGGCTTGTGGCTTCCCTAGAAAATGTCAAATGTCCAAAGATTCACAAGTATTATTACTATGTAGATAGCTCCTGGTGGCTCAAATATTATGATCCCTAGCAGTCCCCAGGATTTATTAATATCTCACAAGTATAATCCACCTCACACTGTAATGTTAGTTTCCAGTCAGGAGTTAATAATATAGCCCCATGTTCATGAGCTTTCTATGTTGTCTCTTACAATTTGCTGTACTCTGATGATAATTTGTGCCCAGAATAATACGTCAGATTGTTTTTATTCTACTTCTATTGAACAGTGTTTGTCACGGCCGTAAACTTGAGTGCACTAACAAGGCCTTAGGCTTACTCTGTCCACGTAATCACCAGTCCAAGGAAGACATTCAGAAGAGCGGTAAAGATACATTGCCAACATGTAAACCAGCTCCAAACGATGTTATAAATGTGAAAAGCAGTACGAAATATTGCTTTTGTTTGGATGGATATAAAGAAACAGCGGTAATTAATGTAGTAATGTTATGTTTGTCAGTTATTTTGTGCATAATTTTTGTGGACTAAGATGTCCATAAGCTTTTATTGCTTGTAGTCAACAGTTTATTTGTGTGTGTGTTTAGTATAATGGAGAAAACTAAGTTTACGGTGATGGCTGTCATGCTTATCGTAGATTTGACTGCACAACTTGTCTCAGAAAGGTTATGAACATCGCATGGCAAGATTATGGAAGCCCTTGAAGCAGATGGCAGATTTAATAATACTCTGATGAAGTTACAAATAGGTTGAACGGGGCATGTTGTGCGTATGCCAGATTGTCGTTTATCACAAGCACCCCTCTATGGTGTGAAGAAGAAAGACATTACGTTCTAAAATGAGACAAAAAAGGCGCTACAAGAATTAGTTAAATATTTCACAGAAACAATGATACATACGCAGTTTCTGTATTAAACATCAAGCTGACATTTTCAAAACATATGAAGCATTTTGTGGGGGTAAAAAACAACAACAGGAACTCTGAAGCTCAACATCGGAGACTTTACTAGCAAGACCGGAACAGATCAAACACAGTCATTCTGTGTAT
The DNA here is from genome assembly GCA_034231615.1 of Meghimatium bilineatum. Taxonomy (NCBI): domain Eukaryota; kingdom Metazoa; phylum Mollusca; class Gastropoda; order Stylommatophora; family Philomycidae; genus Meghimatium; species Meghimatium bilineatum. The sequence goes on along the minus strand of CM067298.1, from coordinate 114,223,850 downwards.
TTTCTGGTCTCTGCTGTTAGTCGTCGCAGTATTGAATGACGATCTGTTTTCGGACAATGGGAAATGGGGGTCTCTTGATACGTGGCTGTCAATAAATGACGTCAATAATTAGGGGGTGGGGGTCTGGCAGCTTGACAGTTGTTGACAAAGTGGGGAAGGAAGTTTGACAAAAGTTGACGTTAACAAAAAGTTTTTATACACCAATAAAATTGTGCGATTTCGGAGAAAAAAATTGTGACAATCATGAATAGATTTGGTCGCTTTCTCACATTTTCTCTGTATACAAATCATTTAGGTGGGGGATTTCTTTTACAGAATTAAGAAGGGTGTCCCTGGATATGTTCCTCGCATACTCTCTTCTTGTTTAATCACCATTGAAAGTGATTATATCATGTCTAGCATGTATAAGGGAATGTGGGCGAACATAAGGCTTATTATTATCTATCTACGACTCAAAAGACACTGTCATAACTCTAAAGTGAATTTATTAAAGTAGATGTAACAAAAGTCATTACTTGTTATAAATGTAGCAAAGACTTCATTACTCGTGATAGATTAACAATAAAGTAGATGCAGCAACGCATCATCATTACTTGTGATAGATGTAGCAAAAAGGCATCATTACTTGTGATAGATGTAGCAAAACGTCATCATTACTTGTGATAGATGTAGCAAAACGTCATCATTACTTGTGATAGATGTAACAAAATGTCATCATTACTTGCGGATAGATGAACAATAAAGAGACGGCTAATGATATTAGACGTGGTGTTGTCTACCCCTACCCAATAATGTCGGCTCTCGATGCTGATATTCTATGCCTTGACCACTAAAAGAGAATCAACATTTGTATTTGCAGTTTTTTGTTTTTTTGGAGTATGCAAAAAAAAAAGATGTGGCAAAATCTCCCTCCGAGTAGAAGACTGCTCATACTATAGCAGTGCACCATACAGAAGCATTGTACAAAACAGTCAACTGGGCCACACATAATTAATATTTCTAAATAAACTGCTTCTGGAGACACAAACAGAACCGAACCTGGTATATGGAATAACAGTGACAAGCTCGTACTACACTGGGGTTCATTCATCATCGTCATTTATTTTTCCACACATAATCTTCAATACATAAAGTGTAATTTATTTTTCCACACATAATCTTCAATACATAAAGTGTAATTTATTTTTCCACACATAATCTTCAATACATAAAGTGTAATTTATTTTTCCACACATAATCTTCAATACATAAATTGTCATTTATTTTTCCACACATAATCTTCAATACATAAAGTGTAATTTATTTTTCCACACATAATCTTCAATACATAAAGTGTAATTTATTTTTCCACACATAATCTTCAATACATAAAGTGTCATTTATTTTTCCACACATAATCTTCAATACACAAAGTGTCATTTATTTTTCCACACATAATCTTCAATACATAAAGTGTCATTTATTTTTCCACACATAATCTTCAATACATAAAGTGTCATTTAGTCGTTCTCTTTACGTGTTCTCTTATTATCATTCTAATACCGTTCTCGGCTTCATTAAATCATCAGAACTATATTTTCTCTCATCACGAAATTTCTACGCATGAGATTTACCCTACAAATCTGATGAAGTCTACTTCAAATAGTATTACCTCTCTTCTTGTAAATGTCTTCTGTGCTTCAACATGTAAAGTGATATATCATGTAATACGTTTTTAATAGTGATATTTTGTTAGCTATGATTATATATATATATATATTCAGTGTTTTAAGCCCCATCGAGGCCAGAACCTTGAAGTGGTGATGGGGCTTAGTTCAGCCATCAGAGGCTGAAAACTAAGACTGGTCGGGCACTCCCACTCGAGCAGGACCATAGTCCGGCCCAAGTAAGCAGAGTGCTGAAGACGGAGGCAACCAGCCAAAAGGCGCACAGATAATCAGGTTGCCACGCATAAAACACAATGGAAACATGTCTGCATCTAATAAACGTTATGGTGCCTGCCCTGTGGCGGACGTTCAGGCAGGGACGGTGCCGGGCCCTATACCTCGAAAGGGCCCAACCTCAGTTACTGGAAGTCCTTCTCAATTGCCCCGAGGAGCCAGGAGGCAAGGGAATAGAGCTACTGGCCAAACAAACAAACGACCAATAAAAATAATGCACTGGAATGCTGAGGGTGTCAACAGTAAAAGAGATGGATACAGCAAAAAATTGGAACTTGAAAATGTCCTCAGTGAAGAACAAGTAAATATATGCTGTATCCAAGAAACACACCTCAGCAGCGACATAGCCTTCAAAATCAGAGGCTACCAGTGCTACCGATCTGACCGAAAAGACAGGCGAAAGGGTGGAATTCTGACACTAGTTAAAAACAATATCAGCGCATGTCAGCTGGAAGTATACATGGACGGGGCAGAATACCAGATGCTCCACCTAAAAACAGACAGTGCAGAATTCCATCTCCTGAACTACTACTGCCCAAATGATAAACCATTGGCACTAGACACAATTCCAGACAAAGAAAGGCTTATGGTGTGTGGTGACTTCAACAGCCACTCTCAGAGCTGGGGCTACGATCATATCGACAAGAGAGGTGAGGAACTTGAGAGCTGGCAGGATGAAAATAATCTCATTCTTATTAACCAGCCAGCAGACTCACCAACCTTCTACTCGAGAGCATGGCACACCACCTCTACACCAGACCTGGCATTCTACTCACCAGGCCTGGAATGGAACATCACACGTGTCGTTGGAAAGCAGCTTGGGGGTAGTGACCACAGACCAGTATTTCTGGAAATTCACAATGAATATACCAAGGACAGCAGCACGCTCACTAGGTGGAACTATAAGAGGGCAGACTGGAAAATGTACCAGCATTTAACCAGTGTTCTAGCTAAGGACATGAACTTGGACAAAGACATCAATAGAGCAGTGAGTGAATTTAATAGATGTATACTACATGCTGCTAGTAAAACCATACCCAGGGGGGCACGCAAAAACTACAAACCCTACTGGAATGATGAACTGGAAAAGCTGCAAAATGAGATGGAAACATCTAGAAAGCAGGCTGAGAACAGACCTAGCCAAGAACATCACAACAAATATCAGCAAACAAAGGCTAAATTTCAAAGAGCCAAGTTACAAGCCAGACGGAGCAGCTGGAAAGAAAAAACAGAGTCGCTGAACCTAGAAAGAGATACTAGGAAATTATGGAAACTTGTAAAACAACTAAATGATGAAGGTACAGGGAGAAATACCAGGATCACACTTTATAAAGATAGAAACATTTTAACAGGTAAACATGCAGCTGATTACTTTGCAGATTCCTTTGCAGAAGACAATAACGTCAAAGTCAGCCCAGACAAACAACAGGAGGTTCGAGAGTACCAGCAAAACATTGGACAAGGTGAACCTATACCTGAAGTCATGGAGGCACCAATCACAATGAGAGAACTGGAGCATGCAATATCCAAATTGAAAATGAAAAAGTCCCCTGGAGCTGATGGAGTGTCCAATGAAATGATTAGAAACCTGGGAATTGCAGCAAGAGCAAAGCTACTGCAGATCTTTAACACAAGCTGGTCCACAGGTAATGTACCACAGGCGTGGAGAGAAGCAATAATGATACCACTCCTCAAATCAGGAAAAGATGGCAACACAGTCTCCAACTACAGGCCCATCAGCCTCACAAGCTGTCTATGTAAAACAATGGAACGCATTATCAATCTTAGGATGCAGTGGTACCTTGAAAGTGAAAACCTTCTGGTATCACAGCAAGCAGGTTTCAGACAGTGCTACTCTACTGAAGATCAGGCAACCTACCTCTCCCAAGAGATTGAGGATGCCTTCCAAGAAAAGAAACTGGTACTAGCAGCATGGATAGACCTCAGGAAAGCATTTGATAAGGTCTGGAAAGAAGGGCTCCTAAAGAAATTGCGAAATTGCAGGGTTAGCTCAAGAATGTACAAATGGGTAAAAGCATACCTGCATAATAGAAGAGCCAGGGTACAATTAGATGGTCGCAAGAGCAAGAAAGTTCTACTGCGTCATGGAGTCCCCCAGGGAGGAGTCCTGTCACCCACACTTTTCTTGGTTTACATCAATGACCTAGTTGCTGAACTACCACATGGGATCAAAGTGGCAATGTATGCTGACGACCTGGTGATCTGGTGCACGGAAGAACATGCAACAGTGGCCACTAAACAAATACAAAGAGCTATCGATGCCCTAACCTTATGGGCTAATAGATGGTGCGTCAGCATTAACACAGATAAGTGCAGCACTACACTCTTTACCCTCTCACCAAAACAAAAAGCTGGTCATATCAAGATAGATGGAGAGCTCTTGAAAGAAGACAAACAACCCACATACCTCGGAGTTACTTTTGATGATAAGCTGACATGGAAGCAGCACATAAACAAAGCAACAACAAAAGCCAGGAGGAAGCTAGCTATCCTGAGAAAACTAAGTGGAACCACATGGGGAGCCAGTGGAAATATACTCAGTAAAGTTTACCAGCAAGGCATAAGACCACACCTGGAATACGGTTCAGCTGCGTGGTGTCCTGCATCAAACACCACATTACAAGATCTAGATAAAGTGCAAAACCAGGCACTTAGAATAATGTTGGGAGCAATGAAATCAACACCCATAGCAGAGATGCAGAAAATGGGAAGAATGCAAACACTTGGCGAACGCAGAGACACAAAAGTACTAATTCAAGCAGAAAAGTTTCAGTGTATGCCAAGTCATCCAATGAAGGAAAGATTCCAAAATCTAGCAATGGGACGACTGAAAAGGAGCAGCTTTATCCATCAAGCTAAACGACTCCGTAGACAACTTACAGACCTACCTGAAGTTGGCAGCCCCTTAAGGTCTGTACCAGAGCAAACCCTGTGGAGTGAAAGCCATGGAATGCCAATATACATTCAGACCCATGTGAAAGGAATACTAAGCGAGGACGAACAGAACAGTGTGCAGCGAATGACAATCACCCTCAGTTTCCTGGATGAGGAATATCCACAAGATATATGGGTCAGAGTGTACACAGATGGGTCAGCACAGAATGCTGTGAGGAATGGAGGTGCAGGTGTATATATAGAATATCCACACAAGCCTAGAGATACAATCAGAACACCGACAGGAAAATTCTGCAATAATTATGATGCAGAAATCCAGGCAATTAGTGTGGCAGCTAAAAAACTGCTGAACTCCAACTCTGACCTACAGCCTGTGGTATTCCTGACAGATGCAAGGTCAGTGCTTCAAGCTCTCCAGTCTGGAAAACTAACAGACTTAAAAAAACTACTTAGCGAATTGTCTTACCAGTATAGGGTAACCATGCAGTGGATACCCTCTCACTGTGGAATACCAGGAAATGAAAAAGCAGACCAACTGGCTAAGGAAGGTGCTGCCGAAGACCAACCAGATATACCAATCACCTACCATCAGAAAAAACAGATGATAAAGTCAATAAGAAAGCCACAAACACCAACACAAGATGACTATCACAATATGAACAGATCAGAACAAGTTATAATTCTACGTCTCAGAACAGGACACAACCGACTCCGCAGTCACATGTATACAAAGTTCAAGATTGGCAACACAGCCATGTGTACATGTGGACAGGCAGCACAGAGTGCCAAACATATACTTCAAGAGTGTTCTGAGCATGAAACGCTGAGGCAGACATATTGGCCAGAGGAAACAACACTGGAATCAAAGCTCTATGGGACACTGTATGAACTACAAAAGACAGTGAGTTTTATTAAGGAGACAGAATTACAGATATAGACATGTTTCAAGTGAACGAAAGAAGAAGAAGAAGTGTTTTAAGATCTAAAAGACCCATCACTCGCTAATCACAAGCCCTCAACAGGCAGGCCTTATTTCTTCATTCTTTGACTAAGAATTGCATGTAACTATATCACACCCTGCATTATATACTTTCACAATTCTTCTAGCTTCAAGTGTATAGATTCCTGTCGAATTTTGTTGACTTTACTTCCATTATCTTAGGAATTAGAGATATCGTGACAGTGTGAGCAATGGCATAGTGCACAACACTTACTACTGCTGGTAAATTAAGCAGATCTGATCAATGTTGAGATGTGTCCCATTCCCCCTTCTGGATCTTTGGTGAGATCATCAGGATTATGCAACGAAATCATAGTAGACTAGACGAGCAAACCTGGTTATACTGTCAAGCACTTGCCCCACCCCATAGCAAATTCTGTGGAAACAGGGGTTACATAGAAAAGATGTTGGTAGCTACGGAAGTTATTTGTGCAGATGAAGCCATATGTTTGAAGCTTAATATTTGAGCAGACAGTACGGTTCACGATGATGATTTGAACATGAATGTAAGAGGCTGGAGATTCACATCCATATTTTGGTAGTTTGGTCCAAACTCTACAATACCTCTAAAGAGTTCAATCCATATTTTGGTAGTTTGGTCCAAACGCTATAAGACCTCTAAATGATTCTTCAATAAAAGTACATAGCCAGAGTAGTGAAGATGTTGACAATTTTCAATTTTTGAAAAGCAAAACTGGTAAAAATTGAAAAACGGATCAGGATGTAGACAGAAGAAATGAACAATGTCAGGTTTTCAAATCACTCTCTTCGCTTAATAAGGAATACACCATCAATGTGCAAGGAACCAAAATTTAGTTCATTTTTCAAATGTGATGTTCGTATCGTTTCATGGCTTAGAAACATTGCATGTCACCGAAAGTATTGAAAACAAAACCACAGATCATTATTAACAGATGATTCGGCGTCTACTATGCTCGAATTGCTGAATGTAATTTCAAGCTATGATCTGTGCAAGGAAACATGCTACTTAACGGTGATGAAGATCACAGACAGAAACTGGAGATATAACACAGACTCATAAAGAGGAGATAATTTAGCATATAAATAGTAGGATGGCAGTTACACATCTCTACGCTACGGCGAACTATGGAAAATATTAACATATTTATTGTTTAAGAAATGTTATAAATATGCCTACCAGTGTTTTTCATTGTATCTCCATTTTCAATATCTATTTTAAATGACTACTGTAATTATATTTTTCCGTTCTGTTAGGAGGGAACATGCGTACAAAATTGTCCGTGTAAAGAAAATGACAAGACATACAGTCATGGAGAAATTACGACTAGAGGTTGCACTAAAAAGTAAGTATCTAGATTTTAACTTTAATAGTGTGCGGAATTGCAGCTTGTTCAGTTTTCATTATAATCTGTCAAATATATTTTGTTATGACTGTTAGTAGGTGTAAACCGTCAACTATAGGCTATATCAATATCGTCGCGTCTATTAGTATCATATGTAAGTATGTTGTAAACTGGCGACTATATTTTATCGTATGTAAGTATGTTGTAAACTGTCGACTATAGGCTATATCATTATCGTCGCGTCTATTAGTATCATATGTAAGTATGTTGTAAACTGTCGACTATATTTTATCTATCTGTTAGTGTATGTTGTAAACTGTCAGATATAGACTATGTCGTCGTCTCTGTTTGTGTTCTAAACTGTCAATTTTATGTCGTCTTGTCTGTTGCAAATGTGACAAGATGGAATAGAAATCGCTGTTTATCAGTATAGAGCGTACTATATACTTGTTTGCCTACCGCTATAATACAAACCATATGCTAGCTTACCTATCACTATAGTTCATGCCATATTCTTGCCTACCTATCATTATATATCATGTCATATTCTTGCCTGGCTATCACTATAATTCAAATTATACTCTTGTCCGCCTATTACTATAATTCAAACCATATTCTTGCCTGTTAAAAATTGGAATCCAAGTATATTTTTGATTACCTGATTAGTATATTTTTTACTACCTGATTAGTATATTTTTTACTACCTGATAAGTATAATTCAAGCCATTGTCAAACTTTCATACAGTACAAATATATTTAATATAATTTCTATAAACCATGATAGCTCTATGTTTTATTGGTTTTCCTTTTGAGACAAATGCATTATTAAACTACAATCATATTTATTAAGCAAAAATACATGCGTATATGTATGTTATTCACTTTCCGCAGAATGTGTCTTGATGGTCAGTTTATAGTGCTTTTGAACGCGACACTTGACTGCACAAGTAAGAGTACATGTGTATTATAATATATTTACAATTTTTTCTCACCTGCTATATTTTAAATAACATTTTAGTCTTTCAAATTTTCAATAAATGATTTGTAATGTGGTGCATTTTAATGATAATGTAATGATATTTCTTTTACATGGGAGACTTGTAATACTTTATCGTACAAACAATACCGACTTAAAGTGTAATATAGCTTATCTTTTTCACGAATTATGGTACACATATTAAAATTATATATGTATATATTCATTCATTCATTCATTCATTCATTCATTCATTGGTACAGAGCCTTCCGGCGTAGGCTATCGTGTCTCTCCACAGCCCTCTGTTTGTTATACATTTATATATAGCTTCTGATGATTTTGCATCATGCCAGGCTTTCAAGCCATCCAACATGTTCTCACGTTGTCTTCCTCTGTCTCTCTTACCCTCGTCTTTCCAGTTGTTACGATGTTCTCCAGCCCATCTCTTCTCATGACGACCTAGGAACTGTGATTGTCGTCTTCTAATACAGTTAATAAGTTCTCTGTTTGAGTTGACGAGTACTAGAATTATAGCATTACTCTTTTTAGCTGTCCATGATATTTTCAATATGCTTCTATTAAAACCACAATTCTGTGGCCTCCAGAAGTTTTCTTGCAATATTGTCAATTGTCCATGCTTCACTACCATATAACAGTATGGGCTCTATATAACATTTTAGTACGTTCTTTCTTAGTTCCATTGATAATGATTTATTACACAGGATGTTCCTTATCTTCTGAAATGCTGCTTTTGCCTGTTCGACTTTTTATCTCGGTGGCGCATCTACCAATATTAACATGATTTTTCATACTTGGGATATACAATGGTTTGTTTCCCGTTGTCTTCCATTGGCCTATAGCTACAAATAGCCTATCCCACTAGGTAACAGGTATATATATATATATATATATATATATATATATATATATATATATATATATATATATATATATATATATATATATAGTGTGTGGGAATTGAACTTATTGGCAATAGGTCCTATGTATGCCTCGCTTCTTGATCACATTCATTATATATGTGACACTTGTATTGCAAATAATCATTCTATATGTGACTCTTTTCTTGAACATAATCATTCTTTATGACTGGTGTCTTGCTCATAATGATTTCATGTGATTCTTTTCTTGATTCTATGTATATGATTCCTCTATGAGTGTGATTAGGAAGGTACAAGTGAGTCTCGTTCACGAACAGCGGAGTGAGGCCTTGAGAAAGGCGAGGCTGAAATTGGTTACATTTATTTTCGTACTGGGGCATGTAGGTGTTCGAGGCAATGAAAGAACAGATCAGCTGGCGTCATGCGCGATTGTGGCACAGGGCGATGGGGCAGTTGATCGAGCTGGCGTTTTGAACTTCTTAAGAGATATAGCACGCGAGATTGAGACTAGTGTCTAGTGTAGATGATGATTCTTTTTCAATGGCCAGGATTAAAGATCAGGGTTTGAAATACGGTGTTGCTAGAAGTGAACATTTTGGTGGGCGCAGAAGAATGATGGTCAACCAGCATAGGACCGGTACTGTCAGCAGTAGTGTAATGGCGGATACACTCAGGGAAATATCAAAGCAACTATGGGCGTGTCTAATTTGCAGTGATGATGATCAGACGACTAACTAACTAACTAACTTTTCTTGATCATAATCATTCTTTGTAACCATTTTATTGACCTATCCCTTCTATATTTGACACTTGTATTGATGATATTCATTCTATATATGACTTCCATCTTGATCATATCTCTTCTATGTGTCTATTTTTTTATCATATACATTCTATATGTGACTATCTTCTTGATTATTATCATAATATATGTGAATGCGTCAAACAATATATTTGACTCTCCTAGAAAAATGCGCTGTTGGTGGAAGTGTCCCTGAAATATTGCTGTTTGACTCCAATGTGTTCAACCCCATCAAGTTCCCTGGCTACTGCGAAGTCCTTTTAATGGAAGCTTCTGAATTATCAGTGACATATATACCATGGGATTGTGGTACTCCAAGTAAGTCTTCTAAACTTATCAGTATTAATCACAGAAGTATCGAATGTATGTTAACTGTTTTAGTAGTTATAAGATATAACGGTGATTTATCTTCTATATTGAAGATATAGGATATAATTTATATCTAAATTAAAATACACTATTTGCTTGAGAATTTATTTCTTAAATAGTTAGTTAGTTAGGTTGTGTATTTGTTTGTTAGTTAATCTGTGTATTTGTTTGTGAATTTGTTTGTTTGTTTGTTTGTTTCTTTATTTGTCTTTGTATGTGTTTGTTAGTAAATTTTAGTGTCTGTGTGTTTGTTTGTTTGCTTGTTTGTTTGTTTATTTATTTGTCTTTGTATGTGTTTGTTAGTTAGTTGTGTGTGTTTGTGTGTTTGTTTGTCTTTGTTATTGTTTGTTGGGCAGTTTGTATGTTTGTTTGTTTGTTTGCGTGTTTGTTTATTTATTTATTTGTCTTTGTATGTGTTTGTTAGTTGTGTGTGCTTGTTTGTGTGTTTGTTTGTTTGTGTGTTTTTGTATTTGTTTGTCTGTGTTATTGTTTGTTGGACAGTTTGTATGTTTGTTTGCTTGTTTATTTATTTGGGGTATAATAAATTACTTGAAATCATTTATACGTTGTGCCACTTGTACCCATTTATGCATTGTGAAGATAAAAAGGAGGGTGCGGCTATTATTTATATGGTTAGCCTATCAAACGCGATGGAGATAAAACTGTACTTCAAATTTCGGTAATATGTCTATGGTGATAGCTCCAAGCAATCAGTCTTATAAGCCAGATAACTACTCGTAAGATCTTACTTCTTATAATAATGTGATGAATAAGAGAAAAATTAAAACCAGAAATTGCAGTGCAGCAATGTGGATTTGTGGAAGAAAAAGACAAAAGAAATGCGCTATATATAATTCGAACATTGATAGCGAAGTCAATAGAAGCACACAGTGACCTGTACTTGTGCTTCATAGATTATAGTAAAACATTTAACAAGTTGGAGCACTCATTAATGATACATCGTTAGAATAACTCAATGTTTATGGGAAAGATCTAAAGATAATGAGAAATATATATTGGAAATAAACAGCTGCGATGATAGTTGACAGTAATGTAGGAGAATTCCAAAAGATAGGGATTGACGTAGACAAAGATGTGTAATGTCATATCTTTTCTCCTGGAATACAGAAAATATTATGCGAAACTTAAAAATCATGCCAGGAGTAGCACTTTAAGGTTACAATCTGAATAATCTAACATATGCAGGCGATATAGCTCTGATTTCAGAACTTCAAAAAGTTCTAGACCTATTAGACACCGTTATGCACAAAAGTGAAAACAAGGGCTTCAGTCTAAAGAAGACTAAAACATAAGTAATGGTTGTTTTAAAAAAAATGCACATCTCCAAATTATAGTATTACTCTCAATAATGAAAAATTAAATCAAGCGGATAAAGTCTCGTATGTTATCGATATTTTATTTTGGTACAGGACAATGACGTTATGTTAATCACTTGTAAAACACACATGATAACACACAAACAAATCGACGTTTCCACCAAAAGGCTATTATCGAGAACACCACATAACATACGACAAGTAAGAAACGGCACCGTCCACGTTCACATAATAATGTCCATTGTCTATCCCCAGGTGAATGATTGTTGATCGCATTCACACTTGCCGTTAATCGTAGGGGTGGTATCTTAAGCTGTCGTTTCAAGGCCAGATGTGTCGCCGAAGTTGTATTTAGTCCATGTTTGTTCAAGGTTATCTTAATGTTTTCTATCCACCGTTTTCTTGGTCTACCTTTGGCTTTACGCCCGGATATTCTTGTATTATATGATCTTATTGGTATTTGGTTTGGCTTCATTCTCATAAGGTGACCGAACCATTTTACTTGCTGTCTCTCAATATGTTCGATACATGATATTATACCAACTCTTTTTCTACTTTCTTCATTTCTTATTTTATCTAGTTTGGTAACCATTGCAGCTTTTCTCATACACTTCATTTCACATGTGACGATATTTCTTTGCTGTGAAGCTGTTAAAGACCATGTTTGACATTGGTAGCATAGTGTTGGTATAAAAAATGTAGATATTATTTGTTTTTTAATTTCCATCTTGATTTTTGGATGAAGAAGTAATGGTGAAAGTTGGTAAGTCACTGTGTTTGCTTTCTGACACCTTGTTTCTATTTCTCTGTCTAGTCTTCCATCTTCGGAAAAAATGCTGTCTAGATATTTAAATTCTTTGGCTTGTTTCACTTTGGTGTTATCTATTGTTATATTCATTGGTGTTGAAGACTTGCTAATTTTCATAACTTCTGTTTTTTGTACATTAATTTTCATGTTGTACTTCTGACATGCTAACAACAATGCAGTGATGTACTTTTGCAAAGTTTCCTAATCTTTGTATATTAAACTTTGATCATCAGCAAATAATAGTTCATTGATTTCATTATTAAATTCTTCGTCAGGTTTATTTGCAATGTTTTCCTCTTTGTTGATATGAGCTTCTTTTATTAATTCTTTCCATGTATATATTGAAAAGTAGGGTGAAAGTACACATCCTTGTCTAACTCCAGATCTTGTTTCAAAAGGTTCAGTCATTCCATATGTTGTTCTTACTGAGCTTTGGTCTTTTTGATAAATCGCTTTTATGTTATCTAACAGTTGTTCTCTGATCTTATACATATCTAAGGTTTCCCATAGAATGTTTCTATCTACTCTGTCGAACGCCTTTTCCTGGTCTACAAATGCTGTGTTTAAATCTTGATTGTATTCAATTGCTTTTACACTCAGTTGTCTCAGTGTGAAAAGTGTGTCTGTACAGCTTGCTCCCCTTCTGAAGCCAAACTGAGAGGAGCTCAACTGTGGTTCTGCAATGTATCGCATTCTTTGTTCTATTATTTTTGCGTAGATTTTACCTATGTGACTTAACCAGGAGATGCCTCTATATGATTCACACTCTCTTTTATTACCTGTGTTTTTCCATAATAGAAGAGGAAAGAACAACTACACTGATCCAAGTATACGCACCGTGCAACGACAACAACAAAATAGAAGAGGAAATAACAACTACACTGATCCAAGTATACGCACCATGCAACGACAACGACAAAATAGAAGAAAATGCTGAATTTTTCGAAAGCCTATCAGATGTCCTAAACAAGATTAACAATAAAGATGAATTATACATCATGGGTGATTTTAATGGGAGATTAGGGAAGAAAAGAGCTTGGCGGGAACACTGTTTAGGCAATTTTGGGGACATACCAACGGAACGAAATAATAACGGAGACGAACTAGTCAATATATGTCTACAACATGGACTTATAATAACAAATTCTTTTTACCAACACAGATGAAGCCACATACAAACATGGTATAAATGGGACAACTTACAACAATCATCACAAATTGATTTCATTCTTGTTAGACAAAGACAAAAGAGACACATCACTGATGCAAGAGCTTTCCCAAATATAGACATTAATACAGATCACAGACCTGTTATACTCACCGAGAAAAGAGAACAATAAAGAACAATACAAAGAAAAGAATCAAGACAATGGCAGGAAAAAGTTATAAACTTGAAAGCACAGGAGGACACTGAAAAAAGTGATGAACTGTGCAAGTAAATAACTCAAATTTTTCATAGCCTGCCAAAAGAAACTGATAACATCCAAAAAGAATGAGGCATTTTCTAAATGAATGTTAAAATAACTACAATAATGTCTGGACTGGATAAATTCGAAATTCTGGAAGACTATAACTGATGAAAAACTAGAAAGCGTAGAAATAAAACAGATAATTGGCAGGTTAACACGAGATATCAACAAAAGAGACCTTTTACTTATCCAAAATTAACGAAATGATTGTAATAATACTAACATTACCAATATATAATATATGTATTTGTAATCCCTGCACTAATTAATATGCATATATGACTTGTTCTATCTACAGATGCTTCCTGCGGTTACATAGCACATACATACATTCCAGGAACTACATTTCCTATTGTCGTGTCCAGCATAGATCCTGACAGTCCTACAGTAAATGGCGTAGACTTCACAAAAAATCTCTACCCCGGCGTAAAATTCAGAACAAATGTTCTATATTCATTACTTCAAACTGAAAATTGTATCGTGTACTTCTACCCAGGTATTTTTAATATACGCGTTGTTGATACAATGTAAATATATATTTAAATGGCTATAACAACAGTGTGTTTATACTACAATTTGTGTTTTGTTTGTACTACAACTTTTTGTAGTATTTCAGTGGGCAAAAAGACATGGACAGACAACATCAAGGAATGGACAGGGCTAGATATTTCCACACTCATCCGCATCGCTGAGGATAGAATTCGCTGGATGACTCTGTGTGCTGAAGCATCCAATGTGGTACCCCTACGACCCTGAAGGGTTATGGGTTTATTGATTGATTGACTACAATTTGTATTTATATTTTTGATAGCATTATCTTAGTCGTGTACATACATTCTAAATTAAGAGTAAAATTAATAAATTGTGGAAGCCGAGTTGTCAATCTGGGCTACGCCGCATGCACTTTCCGCTGGCAGAGATCCGCAGCCGATCTATGTGATGCTGCGTGATATGCCATTATTGTTGTAGATGGAGAAGCTCACGTTGCTACTATTGCCTTGTATGTTGTCATTGTATCGGCAATAAGGGTAAAACACAGCTGAAGTGCAAATGCACGTATCTAATCTTACAGCTTGTGTCTATAGTTCTGTACAAATGTATGTGAACTTTTAACACTATTTACCAGTTGTAGTAAATATGGGGATGTTCACAAATTACGTCAACAATTGGAGGAGATGGATCTAAAAAGTATTACAGAAGTTGAAAAGAGTATGTAGTAAAAGGGATGTGATAAAAGTTGATGTCAACAAATACATGTATTATATATCAATTAAATTGTTTGAACTTGAAACATTTTTTCCGAAAGCAAACTGAAAAACAAATCATGTAGTTACTTCGGATTTCTTTCTTGTAAAAAATTACAGAATTTTAAAGAGCTCTTCGAAAGAGGAACAACTATTAAAAATATGACCTTCCACGAATTTTATAAGAGACAAATAACTATGTTTAAGGAAGGTATTGCTTCATATCAAATAGGGGAATATGAAGGGCATAAAAAAGCCATGTTGAAGTCTGATATGTGAAATCGAAAAGCGCAGATATTGCAGTCACACTGTAAGCCTTGACAAAATGCATTCTGTTCTCTGGATTACATCTTGCTAATTAGCAGGATTTCGAAAACGAAAGTAGAATATTTTGTTTGTATTGAGCGAGGTCAATTTAGGAGCATGTTTACATACACGTTATTCTGCATTTAATACATATATAGCTGCGGACATTTTGTTTGAAAATGGTAGCTATGACAACTTCTGCTGTGTTATTAACTTTTTTTCTGTGTTGTTCTAAATCTCTCACCCGATCTCTTGTCTAGAGTATGTTTCTATTAGACTTCAGCGGGACGTAGTCAAGATAATAGAAATGTGTTGTGTTGGGGTTTTATTTGCGCCAATGGCCAATCACATCCGCCTTCGGCGTTGTTAATTAATAAGTTCATTGTTTTTATCACTTCCGCCGAATGGAGAATGCATATAACCATATTGTTAGTATAGTTGGCCACTTGTAAGAGATAATTAGTTCTTGTACGTAGACGCTGGTCACCATACTCACCTTAATTATTAAACGAGTTTTGTTCTTGTAATGACACCTGGTCACCATACTCGCGTTAATTGTTAAACTCTTCCACTTTATCATTGTGCTTTAGTTCATTACCATGTCATAACGATAAAACAACATAATTTGCATTATGTCATCAATGAAACCCTTCAGGTTTGGAAGACTGCTATCTGGGTAGGCCATAGTTTCTCCATCTCTTCTTGGTAGTGCTGTCTCAGTAGACCATAGTTTCTCTTTCTCTTCTTGGTAGTGCTGTCTCAGTAGACCATAGTTTCTCCATCTCTTCTTGGTAGTGCTGTCTCAGTAGACCATAGTTTCTCCATCTCTTCTTGGTAGTGCTGTCTCAGTAGGCCATAGTTTCTCCATCTCTTCTTGGTAGTGCTGTCTCAGTAGACCATAGTTTCTCCATCTCTTCTTGGTAGTGCTGTCTCAGTAGACCATAGTTTCTCCATCTCTTCTTGGTAGTGCTGTCTCAGTAGACCATAGTTTCTCCATCTCTTCTTGGTAGTGCTGTCTCAGTAGACCATAGTTTCTCCATCTCTTCTTGGTAGTGCTGTCTCAGTAGACCATAGTTTCTCCATCTCTTCTTGGTAGTGCTGTCTCAGTAGACCATAGTTTCTCCATCTCTTCTTGGTAGTGCTGTCTCAGTAGACCATAGTTTCTCCATCTCTTCTTGGTAGTGCTGTCTCAGTAGACCATAGTTTCTCCATCTCTTCTTGGTGTGTTCATCCATCACAAGTGATTACCATTTTTACATCCACTTTAAAAATTCAGTTATATTTATGACCATGCCTAATAGTTAGTAGATGGCTAATGGGCCTTATTCGAGCAGTAAATGTCTTTGGACAGTTCGGGCATAAAATGACCACTGTAAAGTGATTTTGGTCTATCCGTGACTTACCAGCTACTCTCCGCTGTTGTGCTGCTGTATTTCTCCTCATTTCTTTTTATTTTCACAAAATGATGCGCTCTTTTTGACTGTAGAGCGCCATGTAGATCTATTTTGTTCACGTTCTTCCCATGTGTCTTGGTCTATTTCAAAGAGTTTCAGCTAAGTTTTTAAAGAGTCCTTGCACTATTTCTTTTGGCCACTTTGAAATGGAGTACTCTTCTCCAGTTCACCATAGAGTAGTAACTTTGGCAGGCGATTGTCTGGCATACGTACCAAATGACCTGCCCAACGAATCTGTGTCTGCATCAGGATAGTGTCAATGCTGGGGATACCAGATCTGTCAAGGGCAGTGATATCAGGAATCTTGTCTTGCTATCTGATGTTCATAACTTTTCTAAAACCAAGTTGTGTGAACGTGAGTGAGTTTCCTCACATGACATCTATACACAGTCCATGTTTCACTAACGTATAACAGCATTGGAAGTATCACTGCTCTGTAGACTTTGAGCTTAGTCTGCATGTTAATGACATTTCTACTCCACACATTTGCGTACAATCTTCCGAAAGTGCTACTTTTCCTGGCGATCCTTGTATACACTTCATCATCAATGTTGGCATTTTGGGATAACGTACTACCTAGATATGTGAATCTATTCACAACTTTCAGTGCTACACCATTTACCTTTATGTAGGGCTCGAGATAGCTTTTGCCAGGTGCTGGTTGTAACGTGGCTTCTGTTTTCTCTGTGTTAATAGTAAGTCCAGAATTAGTACAGGATTTGGAGAATCTGTCTATAATACTTTGTAGATGAGGGTATTTAGGTCACAGTCATCAGCAACTAGGAGATCACTGATTGTGTGTGATTTGAGTTTGTTTTTTTTGCTCGGAGCCGCCGAAGGTTGAACAATTTTCCATCTATGCGATATATGATGTTTACTCCCAATTCTAGATCTCTGAAAGCATCATCCAATATAGCAGAGAACATGATGCTAAATAGTGTAGGTGCTAATACACATCCCTGTTTTACTCTACTTGAGACAGGAAACGTTTCAGATAACTCTCCATCATCCTGAACTCTAGCTTGCATTCCATCATGCAATTGCTGCACCAATGAGATAAATGTCTGTGGGCATCCATATTTTGCCAGAACTTTCTACAGCTCCTCTCTTTTTGGTAGAGTTGTCTCAATATGCCATACTTTTGTTCTCTGTCTTCTTGGTAATACTGGCATACATGAAGAATTTGTAAATAATGCAATATATTCTGTAATATCAGATTAAATGAAATGTGTTTCTATAATATCTGCTACTTATCATATTCAGCAAAGTGATAACTAAATTAATATGGATGTGTTTTCGTGTTCATTTTACCAATTATACATTTATAAATTATTATTTAAAAACTTTACTTGGATAAATTCGATAGATAACTGTAATAAAGGTGAGAGTTTAATCAGAAACTCTCTATTGTGTGATGCCAGACAATGCGGAACTAGCATAGTATGGCGACCTAATCACAGATGACCCTACTCTGAGAATGTCCAAGACGTTAGCCCCAATGTGCCTGCTCCGACGAGATGCCCCAGACCGAAAATCCGTCGCTAGCTTCGAGGCCACCGTTCCTCTGGTGAGTTACTAGGAAAAACTGGGACAACCGTGTCTCCTTTGGTGTCCCCAACACAAGGTGATGGTTTATTCAGCCATGACCATTCTACAGTTAATGTCAACCAAGCACGAATAAGAGCTGCTACACACCTGTCTTGTAGCATTCTTGATTAGAAACTGACCTCACAGCACGTAGGGCATTCCCATAAGTGCTCCGAGTCTGTGTTTATAGATGGTGTTTCGAGTCCAATGCCGCCGAAACAGACGTCGACATCAGGGCACAATTCTGGCCCTTGCATAGGTTTCTTTATTGTTTCGCCCACCCATGCCATGTCCGTAATTAGTTGAAGCACAAAATCGGCCTGTCGGAACAACATGTTAGCTGTTATCGAAGGTTACGACTACGGGAAATATACAATGTCTTGTAGCAAGAGATATAGAAGCTATGGAAGCCCACCTCACTTTAAGGTATACCCTAAGACGGTTGTACTAAGCTTATATTGCTCAAATTAATGTAAATGTGAATTCATACAAACAGTAACAATACATTTTGGCGAAACATTATAGCTATTAGTTATAACAAAAGGCTCAAGAGTTGTAGAGGATTGACTTCATTGCAGTTGGTCACTCCATTTGGAACAACACAGAAACCTGTCGCAAGGGCCAGAGTTGTGCCCTGATGTCGACGTCTGTTTCAGCGGCATTAGACTCGAAACACCATGGAGTTGGATGGCTGCTGGAACAGAGAGCGGAGCACTTATGGGAATGCCCCACTTGCTGTGAGGCCACTTTTTTAATCAAGAAGCTTTAAGTGATGTGTTTGTTAAATCTGGAATTAAAGCCTCCACTTGTCGATTCAAGCCTCTTTCAACCTAAGACTGGTGTCTACATTTGTTATAACAGCCAGTGTTGCCTTTAATCATTTTTGTGACCGTATTTCCTGCACACATTTCATTTATCATGCGTGCAATTTGTGATAAAGGGCATCCACTGTCCCAGGCACATCTGTGATGAGCATTTTCATATGTTCAAATGTATGGAAAAGAGTGGAACTCCTGAGAGGGAAAGTCCTAAAAGGACCGCTGGAGGAAAGGGGTCTTAGAAAATTTTTGATCCCAGGGATCTTCGAAAAAACTCACTTTAATTAGACGTCCCCAGTGTGATTCGAACCCGATGCTTCTTGCGCTCACCAGAACCACCCCCAATAATATGGTTAATTTAAAAAAAAGTGTGTTTATGCAAAAAATTATAGAAAATAAGCACATAACTATATGATAATTTCAGTGACACACGTACACGTTATTTCTATCATATGACTATACAAAAACGTTATTGCACTCTTGTTGAAATTTTGTTTATTTCAGAGCGTATAGTAATTGAAATTGCATATAGTTTGAGTGGAAAAGTCAAAGGTTTGTGCGGAAATGGTAATGGCGATACTACAGATGACCAGACAACAAATGATGGTAGACCTGGAGCTAGCGCAAAGGATGTGGTCGAAAGCTTCACCACAAATATTGCAACATGTAACCTGTTTCCATATCCTCTGGATCCTTATGCCTATACTGTAAGAATTCCTTTAATTTTTCTATTTTTTTTACTCAAATATAACCATGTATGTTTTGTACGAAACGTTTAACTGTTGGCTCATAGTAAATCCCAGCGGTGATCAGTTCTCGCCAAATATAATATTGTATACCTGTTTGACACTGTCATCTGATCCATAGTTTTTTTGTTTTTGTTTTTTTTTTGTTTTATTTTGTCACATTGCACAGATTTGTCATAAAGTGCAGAAATGTTTTTGTTCTGAAGTAAATCTTGTGGCCTCAATCATCCTTGACATGGAAAAATGTTTATATGCAGGAACATGGTAGATTTTCTCAGTATGATGCAAGTTTTCAAAATAGCGTCTCCCCCCCCCTTCCCCCTTAAATTATTTTTCCTTCGAAAGGCCGCCCTAGACAATGTATTTTGATTGGGACCACCTGATGCGGTCACGTCTCTGCATCATAGCACGGCATGGCCCTGTTTATATGAATGTGAATGCTGAATCTATACCCTTTAGAAGATCTACTCACAGACTTAATTAGGACCCAATTCCTTACGGTTTTTTTATTGTCGCGAGGAGTTTGATTGGTCACTATTTATATACTTGTCGCAAGTCAAAAATAGAATCTACGGTAAGTATGTAAATAGTCACAAACAAAAATCGCGACAATAATAAAAAAACGTAAGGAATGGGGCCTATCAAAACTGTAGAGGGTCATAGCTGGATGCTAACTTCATTAACAAAAGGAATGATTTACTGGTTTGAATGATTCACGTGTTTATGCCCGTCATGAGAACTCAATTGCCGGAAGCAGTTTGCTTTACAGAAACATAAAATACAAAATTGAATACGAACTTCCGTAAAGTCCAAGTTTACTTCCAAGTTTACTTAGGCCTATTTGAAGCAAAATTGTATTGTCTATATATGTTATTCATATTTACAATAAGACCTATCGGCCCTTGTATAACTAATACGGATATTATCTGTTATATGTTTGCTGTTACTGAGGATATTTCAATACCTATACAGGATGTTTGTTGTTGTTGTAATAGTCCTTGTCTCGATTGGTCTGTTCTGGTTCTGGTGACTGAGTGCACAGTTTGAATGGCTTGATAAAATAGCATCTTTTTTGGAGATACGGTTAGTCAAGTACGGAAGAACGCATGTGCAATAGTTGATTGGCGATTTGGTGCCGTTGAACGGACTTCCAATAACAGACATTTGTATTAACCACTTTTGATGTTAAATACACGTCAACACTTAGAAACCTCATACTTAGGTCAACATTATTTGAGCAAAATGTAATATTACATCACATTTACACACACACCACACACAAAATAACAATAGACATGCACAATGATAACACAAATGTAATTATAAGTAGTTTGGGATTATATGTTTGCATCATCCAGAACAGAACTTCTTTCATGGTGTGCATTCACTCCCAAATATTGATCATGAATTGTGTTTGGTTTCCACGGGAGTATGAAGTACATAGTACTACTATATCATTTACGTTATGTCGGTCAAATACATCAGATCCCAGGATGGGTTTTCTTCAGATGAGATTCCGTAGGTTGTGATGGCTTCCAATTTAGTGCCAGGCAACGAGAGTGCATTTTCTCGTAGCCATCAAGGTTTATCTCGTGACCTTGGACTTTATAGGCCAAAAAGTGTGTCTCGGTTTCAGTTTCAAAGTTACGGTAAGCAAGGATTTGACCTTGGACTGACTACGTCTATCTCGTACGAGGTGTTCCACTGCCAGTGAACTTGCCTCGCGTAATTATATTTCTTATTGCCCCATAGCCCTCGATTACTAAACCTATTCTCATAGAAGAGGCAGGTTCCATTATAGCAAATGTTCGACCTAGAGTTGGACTACGGTTGGCTCGCCTTTTAGCAGAGGTTCACTCACATCGTGAACCGCTTGTTCGAGTCTGCGACTGTAATACCATTTTGAGCGGTCCGACACTGGTTTCCTGCTATTTCATGGGTTATGCACCCGGAAGATAACTATAACCTTGTCTTCCAGCAGGAACAGTGATTTATTTATGACTTCCGACTTTCGTTTCTCAATTGTGCTTTCAGTTAGCGGAAATATCGTTGCTTCAACACTTTCCTACCTTCAAATTATACTCATTAGAAAAGCTTAACGTATGGAAGACTTACTTATCACTTTTGATGACATGAGCTTTGAAACGTGACAGCCTGGCAGTTCACACCAGCCGCTGTGATATACAGTGCTGCTGCAGCATTTTGACTGTTGACCGAGAAGTTCTACTCAGAGATCTTGTGTAATATGAAAACTTTGTTCTTTGTGATGAATTAAATGCAATGAAAACAACTGACACAATAACAGGAACAGAGGCATCGCAAAAGGGACATAAGAAATTATACAGGCTAACATGTTGGCAAGAGCAGATTAACAACGAAATTAATTGACAGTACGTGGATTTGTACAAATCCATACAAGCTTACGCCAGAAGATAGTGTATATATTGAAGAAGATGATGGTGATCCGCATGACAAAATCATAAATATTTTCTATCTTTGACTACAATAACATATGTAATTAAAAGTATTATGTACCATCTGCTGTATTTTGCAGGATGAAAAACGACTGTCCTGGGCTATAAAAGCTTGCAGTATCATAAATGAACTTCCTGCTTTCGCTGCATGTCGCAAGAATGTACAGTCTCATGTACAAAAATACATTGATAGCTGTATAAGTCAAGCTTACCAGTAAGTTCGCTAGTTTTGCTGTCAGTAAAGTATAATATCTATAGATAGTTGGTTGGTTAGTTGCTAATCCAGTGATTCATGAGTTCATGATCTTTGACACGTTTAGAGAAGAATAAATGATAAGTATGCACAACAATTTAGGCAGACAGATTGTGGCGATAGTCCATGTATACTGTGGTCGTCTAGAGTATAGAAGACATGTGCACAGAAAGCGTAAACATGACATGAAATGCCTAATTTCATTATTTCCGTGCTTTCGTTTGTCGGCCTTGGCTATATTTGACATGCAACTCAACTCCAAGTATATTCTTCTTCTTTCGTTCAATTGAAACGTGTCTATATCTATAATTCTGTCTCCTTAATGAAACTCACTGTCTTTTGTAGTTCATACAGTGACCCATAGAGCTTTCATTCCAGTGTTGTTTCTTCTGGCCAATATGTTTGCCTCAGCGTTTCATACTCAGAACACTCTTGAAGTATATGTTTGGCAGTCTGTGCTGCCTGCCCACATGTACACATGGCAACACTGTGTGCCAATCTTGAACTTTGTGTACATGTGACTGCGGAGTCGGTTGTATACCGTTCTGAGGTATAAAATTACAACTTAGAATTACACATATGTGACATGTAATATGTAATATATGATATGTAATATGTGATATGGTTAATAGCTTTAAAACTAATGCCTTCAACTTATTTTTAATATTAATAGTAGTCTCCAACCTATTTTTACCCCGCTGACCTGTTTTTTGGTCAGTTGTCCTTCCGAGGCCCTCTTATGCCCAAATAGATTACTTTGACTTTCTTTACATATGATAAGGGCCTTTTAAAGTCTGTAAGACATAGGCCTATATCTTGTTGTATACCGTTCACATAGTTACCTTTCTTCCCCCCCCCACAAGATGGGTTTATGCCCCCTCACAATTAAACAATTGTTTTCCGTGTTATTCCTGCAAGTCTGTGACACCCAGTGGTGGAGAAGGCAATGTAGCCGAAGCTTAGAATCAGTTTTGATTCTTGTTTGGAACGCGTACGCCTCAATGTGATTATCAATTTCATTATTTTCCTTGGCAATTGTTGCCAATTGATATGTACCATTTATTAATGTAATTATTATTTTTTTTCTATCTTTTTTAGAATTATGCTTAGGGTTTGTGTAAGGAGCGGTTTGTTTTACATAATTAATCCCAACCCCTAAAAATGTATATTAACATTAATAAAGGATAAACATAAACTGGCAAAGATTGCCAAGGGAAATAATCACATCAGGGGCACATGTTCCAAACAAGAACCTCAGTCTTAAATGATAATATTGTAGAATGTCAATATGTACTCAAATTGTTCAAAATTTAAATATGGTTCAAACAAATAAATAACGCATCAAAGTAGAAAGCAAATCAACATGCTCAAGTAGTTGTGTACCTATTATAAACAGATAGTGGAAGTTATATTAAAGACGTACGATGTAGATTAGTCCAGACAATTCCATAATTTCACAGGATGAAAAGCATTCTAGGTAATATATACGTCTCAATTGATGTGAGATAGAGTTCCAAGACGTTATATTAAATAAAATCGGGTGTATAATATGCAGAGTAGCGAGAGATTAGATAGAAGCAGCAGAGATGTCATTTTCTAAAAGAAAGACGAGAGCACTATGAACAGATAATCTGCAAAATAAAGATATATTAAAGAAATGAACACAAAGAGAACTAGTAACTCATATCAGAAAAAGGTAGTTCACATTATTTGTAAATTATGAACTTACACAAATTTTGAAACACAAATCTTTCCTGATGGAAACCAAAAGGCGACTCATAAATAAAATTTTCATACCATCATTGTGTTATAAATGTGAAACATGGACACTAACATGTGAACAAGAGAGAAAGCTTACTACGTCTGAAACGATATGTCTAAGAAAAGTAGCATACATGAACATGTGTGCTGTGTCACAGAAGAGATCATGTGAAGAGTGACAAGATTATCAAAACTTTTGGAAAATTATTTGCGGTCAAATATATTGAAAAACAAACTAAAATAGTTCGGACACTTAATGATAATGAACATTTATTGTCCAGCGGCAAGAGCATACAACATGAAATGGAAACAACAAGATACAGAGGAAGACAAAGAAGAAGGAGGATTGAAAAAGTTATCAACATTCTGAGACGTCACAATATTACTGCATATCAAGTGACCAAACATGCCAGAGCCCGAAAACTGATTGTCATTCAATCCTGTGACGCCTTACAGCACAAGCAGAGAAAAGACAATAGATAGATGTTATTTAGATATGTCATAAGTTTGGACAAGTGATGTACATCGTGACACTTGAAAAGTTGAAGAACAAGTGGTACAAGGAAGTCCATGGGGAAGATACAGAACAGTTTGATATTGTAGCATAAATATATTGCAATAGCTGACCAAATGACTAGGACGCCGGACTCAAACTTGTGAGATCTCGAGCTGTAACCACTAGTTGCGACACATTTATATCTTTGGGAGGGGGGGGGTGCAATAACCGTCAATTATGTAAACGTCGTGGCGACTGATATGGCAAAAATACTTTTTTCCACAGCCTATACAAATTATCCCTGCATTCATTAACAAGGCAAAATTCAATAACGAAAATCAAACATTAGTACAGGGGTATTGAAAGTGTTTGGCAGTGCACAAAAATAGAAGGATTTGCACATGAATTATAGTGACAATATCCACATATCAAAGTCATCAACTCTGCCTTGTAGTAGTTTATTCAATATCCATGTTTCTGAGCCAAAGATTAATTAATGTAAAGTACATTTAGCATTTTACAATTCTCATTTTTAGTTTGTTATTTGTTTATATGTTAATATTTTCATCATGTCATTGAAAGTAATTTAGCCATTCGTATTCTCCTTCTATCATCTACCATCATTTGTGATTATGTGTCCCAAGATATTGGTAATGATCTATTTACTTAAATATATCTCTGTGTAATTTTATGTTTAGCATTTGTTCCTTTTCGATTTTGTTGATTATCATGTGTGTTTTTAATATGTAAATAACTATGTTATCTAAGTCAGTTGTAAAATTCATCTACTAGTTTTATATCCCTGTTTACTTTCTGCTAAAAAGACTGTGTCATATGTGTATGATAGATTTTCAATTTTCCAATTGATCTGGAATCTTTAGTCCTGACATTCCTTCTATTTGTTTAAACATTTTCTCTGTTTAGATGTTAAAGAGGATATGCGAAAAAATACATCCTTGTTTTACTCCTCCTTTTATCTATATGTTGTTTGTCCATCACAGGTGATGATGACTATTTGTTACATCCACTTTTGAAAATTCAATTTGAGTTACGTCCTTGATTATGAGTTCGTAGATAGCTAATGGGCCCTATTCGAGCTGTAAATGTCCTTGGACATTTCGGACATAGAATGACGACAGTAGAAGGATCTTGGTCTATCCGTAACTTTCTATCTGCTCTCCGCTGTTGAGCCGCTGCATTTCTCCTCTTTTCACAAGATGATGCGTATTATTTTTATTTTAAAACGCCATGTAGAAATATTTTGTGCAAGTTCTTCCCATGTATCGTGATCTATTTCAAAGGCCCTCAGTAAGTTCTTTAACGAGTTCTTGTAGCGCTTCTTTTGGCCACCTTTAGATCGTGTGCCCTTCTCCAGCTCACCATAGAGAAGTATCTTTTGCAAATGATGGTCTGGCATACGCACCATTTTATCTATATACATAGTGAGTAGCTGCTGTTACGTGTTATTAATAATGTTTTCTCGCAATATATATTTCTGAAAAGTCTGATATCTTTTCCATCTAAGCTTTTTTTTTGGAGGCATTCAAGAGACATTTTGTACCTTCGATTCTTTGGAAGATCTAATTGTATCTTCTTCTTCTGCATTTGTTCTCAAACTCCTGCAGATTAGCAGGATGTAGTCCGGAGAACGGAATGCGTTGTGTCATGGTTTACAGCATTGCTGTGATATCTGCGCCTTTCGGCCTGACACATCTGACTTCAGCATGGCTTTAGGTCACTGACCCTATATGAGATGGGACAGCCAACTCCATCCCATAACCTCCTTAGTCGCCTTTTACGACATGCGTAAAAGGTAATCAGTGTTGCTATTCTTTGCTCCCCTTTCAGGCCTCAGCAACACAGGGGCAATCTAATTGTATTATACGAAGCATATACACATTCTACATGAGACTTCTGTATACTTTTTACTATTAGTCTGATACTAAGTATAGCTTCTCTGGTTCCTTTGTTTTTCATAAAAATCGAAATATTCTTCACCGATTTCGATGCCGATCTTGTTTTTAAAGTATAGTCTTAACATATTTCATCTTCACATATAACATATCTAATGTTAAATTATAACATATTAAATCCTCAAACATAACATATGTGTATTTCATATGCCTTATGCAGTTCAATTTATATTTTTCAGCTGTCCAATCGGCCAGGATTGTGAGTGTATTTGCGAATCCGTTGCTAAATTTTCATTACTGTGTGCCAAATATGGCTACATTGCATTTTTCCGGAGCAACGATGTGTGCCGTAAGTATATATGTATACTATATTTACAAATATGATGACTATAATTCATTTCAAATCTTTGATTTGGTAAAAGAAACATGGTGTCAATATTTCAACGTTGTTTATGCTTCTGTTTATGGATCATCTTGAACTCTATCAATGTTCTCGCTGAAGTTAAAACACACATGCATGTCATTTCAGACCAGATATACACTTGCATCAAGAATATCAATGGCATAAAGGGAACATGAATTAAGATTATTGCGGCATGTGGATCGCGTGAGCTAAAAGACAATAGAAGTAACCATTGTTTCCACGTTACAAAAACGAGAAGAATTTAGTCCAATCGATAAGACCATAACAGCCTTCCCCATCGTAATAGTCACTCTATAATAACTCATGGAAGGAAGTGTAGTGATTGGGGTAATAGCAAAAAAAAAAAAGCAATCTAGAAATCGATTCGCTGATTGCTGATAATTCTGGAGATGGTGATGTCATTGTGTTCACCGGTGAACCTGTGCATCGCGGTGAGAAGTCTGGCTGAGGGAGTTACTGCTTCCTTCAATTGGCTCTATGAGACCTTATTCACTAAAGTAGTTCTTATGTTAGACTCCCAGTATATGCTGGGAAAGATTACACAAAGAAGGCCACTGTTGATATGAGTGTGTGGCATCTATAGCTATATCCAAACTTCGAGATATTGCGTGTACCTACTTATCAACAGGACACCGGTTTTCACCGTAATAGAGGTACTGCATGAGATGCATCAACAAGCTGAGTCGCAGAGGGTACTGCATTGCATGGTTAAACACGAGGATTAATGGAACAACAGTATTCGCCGCTTAACACGAGAAGTGGGACTACATTGGATGCTTCAACACACACAATCATGGGAATACATTATTGGTGAATCCATCAACACACACACATGGGATTATGTTTTATTCATTTTTAGGGTCTGACAACACAAGCAGAAAAATAAAAATTGCTCACATATATGTGTGCATCAATTTTTTATTCTGTTTTTGGGGTCTGACAACTCACAATCAGAAATGCAACAATTATTCATATTATTTGTGGGTAATGCATTCACAGTTGGTAATGCCCAGCTATGTGTCTGGGAATTATGCGTCTGTGACGTCCAAAGTAACAGGATCGAATCCTGCCACAGGAAATTTTTCAGAAAGCAGTGGGAAACTACTGAAGATATTTACATTGCCTAGGAAATCAACCAGTTGAAAAATATTGGGTTGATGACTTGTGTCTTGAATAGAATATGCTACAATTTTTAATCAATCATGTATATTGTTAAGGCTAGGTCAATGAAAAACATCTGCTATTTTAAAATCGTTCAACCTATTGGTCGTATGATCATATGATCAAACATGTTCGACATGTTACCACTAAATTGTTGCCGGTTTTTTTAAGTGATTTGATGTCTATATACAAAATGGAGAAAAGCATTCTACACACACATAGCCTTTGCGATTGGGAGACTTCTTTTCAAAGCATTGCATTCCCCTGAAAGTTGGAGTCCTCTATCAAAGAAATCTGTGGAGAACCTATTCAATGTATGAGATATCGTTATTGCTCATAATTTCTTCAGATTAAAACAAACAGAAATAAAATTCATGTCACAAATAGATTGTTGAATTTCAAGATCCTGCTGAAGTGAATAAATCGAGGTCCCATAACAAAGTTCATTTAATAATCATGCAGGAAGACTGGAGTTGATTCTTCTGCAAACAGTGAGTAACAGAGAACAAGATAAAGTGTATACACATTATCATATGACTTTATCATTCATGTTTTAACTGCCCACCCGATAATGCACCTGAAAATATGTAGATAATATTGGTTGATAATATTCATTGTTTTCTTTATCTAGCTGTCATGTGTCCATATGGAGAGCATTACAGCCCTAACGGACCAGCCTGTGAGCCAACATGTGGTCAAAAGCAAAATGCTCTTTGCAAAGCTGCTGAAACAGAAGGCTGTTATTGTGATGATGATCTAGTACGACAAGGTGAGCTTTAAATTGCAACTGTCATATTTCATTCATTTCCATTTTCTTCACTGTATGTCGCACTGGAGCTGCAATTTGAAGTTCTCAGAGAAATGTGTATATATGAACTTTATAATATTGTCATAACTTGCACCGTCCTATTCCACCAAATATATCAAGAACTCATGCACGTACCGCAATAGGAGTTTACATATTGTCTTGTATTTTCATTGACGTTAGGAATTAATCATGTATAATTGTGCAGACATTTTCTCTTTCTAAAACCTTGCTCCTATCTTCTGCAAAGAACTATTGCACAATTTTTAAGGTGATGACATATTGTATTCACACTCATAGTTACATAATGTATCCATACTCATGGTTACATAATTTGTTCACACTCATAGTTACATAATGTATCCATACTCATGGTTACATAATTTATTCCCACTCATAGTTATATAATGTATTCACACTCATAGTTACATAACATATTCACACTCATAGTTACATAATAATGATGTTTGCAGATAGCAGTAAGGGAGCCCCGTGTGTTCATCCTTCTGAATGTGATTGTGATTATGATGGAGGTCAAATTTCAGCTGGAGAAACTGTTCAAATTAATTGCCAATCATGGTACGTTTTTAAGTTTAATGTCAGTTTAATGTCAATCTGTTTGTTTGTTGTAGTGTTTAGGATCATTGAGGACCCTAAAACAGGGAGTATTAAAGTATTACATTATTTATAAGCATATGATTGGTCAGAAGTCAGCGTCCATTAGAACCATTCACTCCCTATTAATAGATCAAAATCCTGGTCTACCGCAGCGAATGGAAGTATTAAAGTTGTTTTTATATTAACAGAACGACTGGGTACCTTTGAGACAGTGAGTAGTACGTTTAACCAGAAAGTCGTTCATTCAACTATGCATGTGGGATGGGCGAAGTATGATAACTAAACAAATAGTTATCGGTGATGGCAATTAAATGTGTTTTGATTGTTAGCCTTTAACCATGTGTTAATAGTGATTTGGGATTATCTGAGACGACAGCGGAATACTACTGGTATCCCATAATAATTTCGCCTCTTTCGGAGGATGACGGAGCATGCACGTTGATAGTTCCCACAGTGCACTGATTGTATATATTCTAGTCTGATCCCTCAATAAACTTCTACAATTATCCTCGAACAATTCCAAACTCTTTCAATCTTTTCATAATAGCCGTGCATATCGCCCACTATTGTTTTCTGGTCCAACAGATGCATATACTATATGGGAGATTCATACTGCTCCATATAATCTGTTTGTCTATTGTTATCTTTCATTACACGTATGTTCTTGACACTAATATGTCGACTACAAAGCCTGTAGATAAGGGTGGATTTGGGGGGGGGGGCTTCAACGATTTTAACCCCTACCTTTACGATTTTTCACAGAAGGGGCTTCAAATTAAATTTTTAAGCAAACAGTTTGGGATTTGCATACAAAAATGAACGAATAGCTTTATTATAAGATAAAACCTAGTCCATAATGAAAACATAGCTACAGCTATGGTCGGCTTTCACATTACCCTCAACGCCAGTGTGACCTGGAAAGAAGTGTTACGTACGCCCTTGAAGGTGTTAAAGTACAATATCTATTCCCAACATAAATTAGCTACTCATTCTGAATCATACAGAAAATTGATTGAAAATAAACACAATAACGACTCTGAGTGTTACTGTTTGCTACACATTTTAGGGCCTCCCTAACCACCTCGATTTCCATTCTAATACTGGAGGTGTTTGTATGGTCACTCTAGACCATATCATGCTACACACTTTTCAGCAATTATTCTACCTCTTAGAGGCGAAGAAAAGCCCTAGGCCGATCTTTACCTTCTCTGAACAGAATCATGTGTATATAATCACATATTCTCTTTAACATTATATCATTTGTTTAATTTCTAGATCAGCTTTTCCATTTGCACCACTTCCTGCATTTTCTATCGAGTATATTGATAGTACTGTACTTTGATAATTGATAGTACTGTACTTCGATAACAGTCTATTTTCACCAGCTATTATCTATTCCTCCCTTTTTGGGTATTTCTTTAAGAGTGTGACCTGAGCAATCATCTTCTCCACACCTACTGCCATGTCGCTGGTTGTTGGTATCTTGAACTTTTAAGATTGGATATATTTCCATGTTTCCCTAATGTCAGTAGTCATTCTCATATAATATTTAACCGGGGATAGTAAATTTCTTGACGCAATAAAAATTAATCCCAGCACCATCATCATCATGTGTCTCATAACAATAATGGTCTCAAGCATACACCCTAGGATTATCCGCATACACTCTTTCTGAATGTGTTCCAAGCATTGACATTTTACCGTTGGGACAATGAGGTGGACTGAGACAAAAATCTGTCATGGAAAGGACCAGTTTATTTAGTTATTTTCTAGTGAGACTTTAGCCCCATATACCAATATATTATATTAGTTTATATATAAAGACAAGTATATTGAATTTAAATAGAATAGGATTCAGGTTTTAACAAAATATTACTGTATATCATGACAGTTCGTGCATTGACGGAGGATTGAATTGCACTGGTGAAAATTGTACCACTGAATGTTCTGACGAAGACATTAAATGTAATAATGGAACTTGCATCTCTGAGATATATAAATGCAACGGTGAACATGATTGTCCTAATGGCGAAGATGAAATTTGGTGTCAAGGTAAGTGTATTAACCATGTTGATTAAAATCACATCTAGGTTAACGTTTTGTTAACCTAGATCTTCTTTTAGATTTGCAGATCTTCTTGAGCGTTCACTCTCATAGTCAAGCTGGACCTCTCTTGTAGCAGGACAATGGTCCTACTATATTTTTTTCAGCAGGATATAGTCCAGATATCAGCAGGACAATGGTCCTACTAGATTTCCAGCAGAATGTAGTTTATAGAATGGAAATATGTTGTGTTGCAGTTCTATTTGCGTCAATGGCCCAGCACATCAGTCTTCGGTGGAAACTGCAGATAATCCAGATTATAGTCAAAAATATTTTTATGCGCAGTAAGATATTTACCTCCTCACCCCTATCCCTTCCCCCGTGAATATTTTCACTTAATAAAGTTTGGTTTGCTTGAATAAAAAGTACCAATTATTGAATTATGGTGAGGTGATTTTTGAAACATTTCTGCCAGTCCAATTATGGAATTATGGTGAGGTGTGTTTTCAAACATTGCTGCCAGCCCAATTATGGAATTATGGTGAGGTGTGTTTTCAAACATTGCTGCCAGTCCAATTATGTTACATCAGAGCTTTAAACCAAAAAAGTAGAGGTCATAGTTCTGGTAATCCAGAGGTCATGGCATCCGGAGGTACTGTGAATATTTTGGAAACTGTAGGTGATGTTTTATGTTCTCACAATTATTTGGTGTGGGACGGGGGATTTCCTCTGTTTGCTATCCACTGTTAGCTTCTGCAAACTTTAACTCTAAGGTTGTAATATAAATATTGCAAAGAATTGTAGAATGTAAATGACTTTTCACATTACCTTCCAATTTGATTTTATTCCATGCATGCATTAGTTTAACATTGATGAGAACTATTATTCTATACTTTAGTTAATGCGCGATGTCAATGTTGTGGGGACGTGTATAAAGAATATTAATGTAGGGGTGGGGAACAGGCCGCTAGCTTCATTAGAGTTGAAAAACAAAAAGAGCTAAAGAGGTATCAACAATGCCACGGCTGAGGTTTTTTTCACTAGATATGGTATTTTGGGCTGTCGTTTGAGGAAACGATATACCAAGTTTTCACATCACCAGGTTTTCTGTTACCAGGTTTTCTGTTGCATGGTTGGTTTGTCTAGTGAGCAATTGGTGAGACCTACAGACGCAATCGCATGCGCAATACGCGTCAGTGCTGACAAGAAGCATCGACTACATGATGATAGCGAAAAGATCAAAAGCAACATATTAAATGATAGAAAGTCATGACTTGTCAAGGCAGAAGAGATTATGAAAAGGGTATGGACATTAGGGGACATAGAACCTGAAGAAGAGTGGAAAAGTGAATCCTATCAAGTTTACAATTTCCATTGACATGGTAATCACACTTTTCAGGAAATGTGACAATACCATTACAGTGCATATAGATTCAGGCCCAGGCCCTAATCAATGAGAATTTCTCAATGGGAATGTTATTGTCTGTATTAATGGGACTGAGGTTTGGCACGTGAGCAGTGCTTGGAAATTTGCAGTTTAATGCAGAGGAAAGTGTATTAGTGAAGAAAGTTTTGCTTTCTATACAACCACTAGTAGTATGGTGAGGGAGGTGATAGCAGTGAGGAAGGTAATTAAATGACAAAAGTCACAGATTGCTACAGATGTGTGCTTTCTTACTGATTCTACGATTATCTTCAAAAGATTAAGTCGAACAATCTATGCCGTCAGTCACTTGAGTTGATGACGAAATCTGTGCTGAAGAGAGTTACCTTCATTTTTGTACATGGACACATGTGTAAAATAATTTTGCACAATTTCGCAGGTGGGAGGAGGCCCTAAAGTCTGTACCAGTTATTAACAATAGCGTTGAGGGTATTTGATGGTCTAGGTTAACAAAGGTCTAAAAACGTGATGTTATTTATGATTAGTTTATCTTTACCTTCTGAAGTACCCACTAAATCATAAGCATTTTGCTAGTTTCAAGACTAATTTATCTTTACCTCCTGAAGTACACACTAAATCATAAGTACTTTGCTACTTTCAGACTAGTTTATGTTATGTTATGTTCCTCCAGGGCCATAGGTGGCACATAGGGCAGAAACCATAGCTTTCCATTTCTGTCTTTGTGTTGCCAGGTCTTTCAATTGTTGCATGTTGTTTAGGTTCATTTACATGCCTTCTCTTTTAATGGTTCTTCATAGAGTTTCTCTAGGTCTCCCTCTTCTTCTTACTCCAGGTGGCACCCAATATAGTGCCTGCTGGGAAATTCTTAGGCTGTTCATTCTGAGAACATGGCCAATGTAAGTCCAACGCCTTTGTCTAATGAAGGAAGATATATAGGTTTGTTTGCTTTCCTCTCTTACAGTAGTGTTAGATTTAAAGTCACTCCACTTAACATTCAGAATGGTACGTAGGCATTTGTTTTCAAAGGTGTCTAGTCTCTTATCTGTGGCTTTTGGGCTTTCCAACTTTTGCATCCATATGATAGAATAGGTATGATGTTGGAGTTAAACAACCTGAGTTTTGTGGTGTTTCTTAGTGTGTTTGATGTCTAGATGTTACGTAGTTTATTGAATGCACCCGCTGCAAGGGCAATACGGTGTAAAATTTCTTTTGATGAGTCTCCATCCAATGCTAGATTGGTGCCTAAATATGTAAAATTGTTGACTTTTAATAATGGAACATTTTGAATTTCTATGTTATCGTTGGATCTCGTAAAATCTAGTATATGAGTTTTTGATGTGGTGATTTTCAACCCTATCTGATTTGAGTAGTGTTGGAGATTGTCAAGCTTAGATTGAGCATCTGTGTTGTTTGCGCTAAAAAGGACCAGGTCATCTGCGTAGTCGAGATCTTTGAGGTATTATTAATCCGAGATGAATATAGGAAAACAACATTTGACAACAGTCGACTTGATAGTAACTATGGTTCTGGTTCATAAACAGTGGTAGGTTTTATGTTGGCAGTAGTTTACACAACCGAATAAACCAAGACCGAAAGAAAAACATTCCTCCATCTTGAAAACACAGCGGAAATATTATGACTAATTTTATTGATTTATTTTTCATGCAAAATAGGTCATTGTACTGGATTTGAATGTGCAAATGGAGAATGTGTTGGACTCCATCACGATTGTGATCGATTTTATGATTGCCAGGATAAAAGTGATGAAGCTAATTGCCGTAAGTATTAGGAAATTGCATTAATAAAGAACCTTGGTAAATGTATTAACAGTACATTAAACAGTACTATGGTAAATTTATTAACAGTACTTTACTAAAGGACTTTGGTAAATGTATGAACAACTTCATTTGGTAATATATGAACAGTACATTAACAACTACTATTGGTAATGTATGAACAGTACATTAACAACTTCATTTGGTAATATATGAACAACTACTATTGGTAATGTATGAACAGTACATTAACAACTTCATTTGGTAATGTATGAACAGTACATTAACAACTTCATTTGGTAATGTATGAACAGTACATTAACAACTACTATTGGTAATGTATGAACAGTACATTAAAAACTTCATTTGGTAATGTATGAACAGTACATTAAAAACTTCATTTGGTAATGTATGAACAGTACATTAACAACTTCATTTGGTAATGTATGAACAGTACATTAACAACTACTATTGGTAATGTATGAACAGTACATTAAAAACTTCATTTGGTAATATATTAACAGTACATTAACAACTACTATTGGTAATCTATGAACAGTACATTAACAACTACTATTGGTAATGTATGAACAGTACATTAAAAACTACTGTTGGTAAATGCATTAATAAAGGACTTCGTTAAATGTATGAACATCACATTAACAACTACATTTGGTAATGTATGAACAGTACATTAAAAACTACTGTTGATAAATGCATCAATAGTGCATTAATAAAGGACTTCGGTAAATGTATGAACAGTATATTACTAAAGAACTTTTTTACTATAATAAATTTACTCCGATAAGCTGTAATTCACCCTCGTCTCCTAATGTTGACCTTCCACATGTAGCTTTGCATCTTGTCAAACATCCCTCAATGTCCCCTTCCACATGTAGCTGTGCATCTTGTCAAACATCCCTCAATGTCCCCTTCCACATGTAGCTGTGCATCTTGTCAAACATCCCTCAATGTCCCCTTCTACATGTAGCTGTGCATCTTGTCAAAAATCCCTCAATGTCCCCTTCTACATGTAGCTGTGCATCTTGTCAAACATCCCTCAATGTCCCCTTCCACATGTAGCTTGTCATCTTGTCAAACATCCCTCAATGTCCCCTTCCACATGTAGCTGTGCATCTTGTCAAACATCCCTCAATGTCCCCTTCCACATGTAGCTGTGCATCTTGTCAAACATCCCTCAATGTCCCCTTCTACATGTAGCTTGTCATCTTGTCAAACATCCCTCAATGTCCCCTTCCACATGTAGCTGTGCATCTTGTCAAACATCCCTCAATGTCCCCTTCCACATGTAGCTGTGCATCTTGTCAAACATCCCTCAATGTCCCCTTCCAATAATGTCTTAAATCATCTAAGATTTCAAATATTTTATATCACAAAAATATTTTATTTTCTTGAAATTATGTCCTTTTCATATACAGTTTCTCTCCTTCTTCTGTATTTGTTCTTAAACTCCTACAGATTAGCAGGATATTGTCCGGAGAACGGAATGTGCCATGTCATATTTAAAGCTTAACCGCAATTTATGCGCTTTTCTGCCTGAAACATCCGACTTTAGCATGATGTCTGGGTCACTTTGACCATATATGGGATGGAATAGCAACTCCACCTCAAATCCTCCTCAGTCGCCTCTTACGATATGTATGGAAAGTAAACAGTGTTGCTATTCTTTGCTCCCGTATCGGACCCTGATTACATACAAGCATCTATTTTCTATAATCTCCGTA
This sequence comes from Meghimatium bilineatum, assembly GCA_034231615.1. NCBI lineage: Eukaryota > Metazoa > Mollusca > Gastropoda > Stylommatophora > Philomycidae > Meghimatium > Meghimatium bilineatum. The sequence goes on along the minus strand of CM067298.1, from coordinate 114,186,981 downwards.
TTCATTATTGTTTAGACTACATTAAATTTGCTCTATTCTAATGTATACAAACAATAATTATGTTTTCCAGATAGCATATCTTGTTCCTTTTCAGTTCCTCAGCCATTAGCCTTGAGTATAGTATAACATGATAATTCATGTGTAGCCTGCTTGTGTATTCCACCATTTTATCTAACTATGCATCACTTAGTTGTTGTAATTCGTGAAGTTTTCGGAAGAATAATATAATAAATATCACAATATGAATGTCCAAGTTATGTGACTGTACCGTTGTGATTAACTAAGATATTACTCTTTTTGGTGTTTATTTCCATCTCTTTAGTAACTTTTTTCTAGCTTTGCTGTTAACTCTTGTAGTTCTTGTTCTGAGCAAGATATATGATCAATATCATATTCGAAGAGCACATTGCAGATAGGGTGACCACCACGTCATAATGAGGGCACATGATGCATCCACGCTGAACTCCCATATTTCTTCTAACTAACTTCCCAATTGTATTATTTGATACGACAACACTACTTGAGTACTATACAGTGAGCACAATGTCTATAATAGTTTTATCAAAAATATACTATTATTGTTATTCTTCTATATAAGTAAACGTAAAGTTAACTGATAGCGTTTAATAACGCAGTATGGGTGTTAGAAGTAAACGATCTCACATCTCAGTGTCTCACATCTCCCTCACAATCTTTCCTTCCCGGATTAATCCGGTACCCAATTAAGGCTGGGTCAACATGGCAGCCGTTGCGATCTGAAAAACATTTCCAAATCAACTAGGGAATTAGTCCAGGACCACTAATATTTGAAGCAAGTATTTATGTATGTCCTATGATATACATATATATATATATATATATATATATATATATATATATATATATATATATCTCATATGCATCATTTCTGTATAATAACTAACTGTTTGTTTATTCTCCATGTTTCTAAGCCATTCATTAATATAACTATATTAAGCATTAGAGTTTATGAAACATTTTAGCTTGATTGTCATATATATATATATATATATATATATATATATATATATATATATATATATATATATATATATATATATATATATCAATACATTGAGAATTATTGTTACATTGTCTCTTTCAGCCGAGAAATGTGAAAAGGATGAATTTTCTTGTGAACTTGGTGGAGTGATTCTTTGTATTCCTGCAAATGAAGTATGCGATGGTACAATGGATTGTGGTATGGGAGAAGATGAAGCTAACTGTAAAGGTAATTTTATTTTACACATTAATGTGAAGTTTTCACATGTAGTTGTGTTTTTAAAATTCTGAAAATTCTAAAATATTATAAACCCGTTGGTACGTGTAAGTTTCCAGCCAATTTTATAATCACCAGACCTAGTAGAGATAGGCCTACATTCTCACTGCATATAAGTTCTCCTGTAAAAATTGTTATTCCAAATGACCATTAGTAATCTGATCTAAGAAACCAGATGTGCTGCATCAGAGCTATAAAGTCATATGGAAAATATATTAAGTCAGGGCTGGGTTAAATCCTGTCCCATGCCAAATCCATCCCGCCAAGCTATTTTAAATGGACTGCTGGTTTTATACTGATTTGAATACAACGAAATATAAATTTCTTCTTCTTCTTCTGCGTTCATTCTCAAACTCCTGCAGATTAGCAGGATGTAGTCCAGAGAACGACATGCGTTGTGTCATGGTTTACAGCATTGCTGCGATATCTGCGCCTTTCGGCCTGACACATCCGACTTCAGCATGGCTTTGGGTCACTGACCCTATATGGGATGGGACAGCCAACTCCATCCCATAACCTCCTTAGTCGCCTTTTACGACATGCGTGGAAGGTAAACAGTGTTGCTATTCTTTGCTCCCCTTTCGGGCCCGGCAACACACGGGCAGAAATAGAAATTGAAACAAGATGCCGAAAATCAACCCTAATGACACACAATCACCATTACTTCTCAATCTGAATTTGAATATGAATGTTAAAAGACAGAAGATAAAGAAAATTTGTAGACCAAACGTGGATAGTTGTGCAAAATGTGTTCAATAATAATCACATAACAGAGAGAGGAATCGTTTGCATGTAAGGATGAAATGTTTAAGAAAATGTGTCACCAAGCTAAACAGAATAAGACATGACGAAATGAGAAAAAGAATAGGTACAAATCAATCCTGTATATCAACGAAAAGAGGTTAGACGGTGGAGATTCATCCCCCCATCTCCCTGTCCGCCTTCAAAAACATAGGAGCAGTAGTACCAGGAACTTTGCCAAAAACGCAAAAATAGCAAAAATCTAATTAAAAAGAGGAAATTGCTATGAAAATTTCCCTCCCCATCCACCTTTTACTGAACACGTAAGCCCTTGCTCTGCATTACAAATATATTTAGAGGCAGCACATAAATTAAATTATAGTACCTACATAAAATTATTCAGGTTTAACTAACAATAAAATTCTACGAGTAGAACAGAATGAGATCATAATACATTGCCACAGGAACACCGAAAGAAATGGGTGGACATAATAAATTTGAATAAGCCAAGGACAAAGTTCAGGTATTGGAGCGACAACGAAAGATCCCACCTTTACTATTTACGGCAAGTGTAAATGCACAGATTTGTTACAAAACGGATAGCATTGTAATGTAAAAAAAAACAAAGCAAAAATCTCCTAGTGGTCATATCGTATGTCATACTGATGCAGTAACTAATGATGACGCGTTACATGCACTCACAGCTAACCAAAGTATTGCCATATGGTTTCCAGGATGAGTACATCTATCATAACACTTCATACAAAACAATAGGTGCTCAGCACCTTCAAGCTGTTTGTGAATAGGCCTATGTATATATTTACAAGTAGATACCGGTAGTTCATGTGACTTGCTGGTCATACCTTATTCCGAGAAGTCTTTAGTTGCGCAGTACTCTCCTTTAAGTAGGCTTTATCAGAAATTGCACAGTGACTGAAAGTTTCACGTTTCAATTCCATGTTGGACCTAACAAAATATGCATCGTCCGAAGGAGGAATGGAGATCTAAGATGTTATCTTATGAAAGGCGGTTTAAAACCGATTTGCTGATAGGAGAAATCGTTCCTGTGTCGTTCTGGAGAAATATTCTGATGTGTGTATTATCCAGCACAACAGATATGGATGAGAAATGTACATGTAAGGGGTGACTTCTTCCATAAGCACTGTACTTCCCTCTATGTTTTCACAGATAACGTAACCGCTGGCGTTTCATTTAATCAATTACTGGGACCTACTGTTGTGCCCTTCTTCCACAGTCACGAAGATGTGGGAATCATTCAGCACGATATCACTAGGCCACACTGTACTAATGTAACCGGAATTTCTTAGCACAGCAAGATTTTCTTGTACTGGATTGGCCTGTAATCTCTCCTGACATCTTCGGAGAGATGTTGAACATGCTTCGAGTGATCAGAACAGAAGTGTCTGGCAGTATGATGTTTGGGATATGGCGTTCTATTCTACAATGAGTGTTCGCTCAAGATCAGATATTACGTTGATGATGTAAACAGTTTACGAGACACCATAATAGAATGAGACGCCGATGCCAAGATTGTACAGTATTGATGGTGCTGGGGGGGGGGGCATTATTATAATGATGACTTGATTCTTGAATTCGTGAACAAGCGTCACAGCACTGGGGGCATTCCCATATTTGCTCTGCTTGCCGTTCTGTCAGCCATCTAAAATTATATAAGCTCAATGTCCTAGTCAGTCAATTGCTGATTACGCGTTCTTCTGTTCTGATTTTCTATTATAATGATTTTCTATTATAAATTAATTTTCTATTATAAATTGATGTTCTATTATAAATTGATTTTCTATTATAATGATTTTCTATTATAAATTGATTTTCTATTATAAATTGATGTTCTATTATAATGATGACTGTGACTTGATAAAAGTTAGTGAAAACAAAATTTACACCATGGGTAGACAACGGCTTTCTGTTCGGTTCTGAATTATTTTATTTCTTTTTTAATACTGCAGATTTAATTAAAACTATAAAAATATAATAGTTTCAGTTAATGTATATTCAACACGTGCAGTGGTTCTTGTGAAAATATGATGTGTGTTTTATGATGTATGTTTTATGATGTGTGTTTTATGGTTGCTGGTATATTATAAGCATATAATATGACTGCTAGCAACCCTTATGGGTTACGGTATGTGGTAGTATACAATAACCAGAAGGCAGAGTTTAGAGACCATATAATATGACTGCTAGCAACCCTTATGGCTTACGGTATGCGGTAGTATACAATAACCAGAAGGCAGAGTTTAGAGACCATATTAAGAACAAGAACATTAAAGTCAGTTTAGTAAATATGTTATGATCAACAGTGGAAGACGACACATATAAAATAATTAGATATTTTTTAACACGAACAAATGTAAATATATAAAATGGATCAACGCCCTGATCCGGAGCCTTCGGGCTCAGGTTGGAAGAGATTTTAAAGTTATGTTAACTCACTATGGCTACATAGTTTGGAGCGGACCATGCAAAAGATAGATTACAGAAATAAAAGAATCAACGAAAATAATCATATATTAAACACAAAAAAGGTCTCCAGACAACTCTTCTACCCCTGATGCCGCAATCATAAAGGGGTATAAAGCGAAAAGAAAGCGGGAAAAAAAAAAGAAAACATTCACTCACACAAGTACTTAATTGTATATAGTGTTCACCTATTAACTGATAACCTATTAACCAATAGTGTTCATCTATTAATATAGCAATTGAACTTCTCCAAGTTTGGATTCAGGAGAGGAGTAAGTTGTACAGATGCTCTTTTCCTTGTGAAAACTAAGTGAAAAAGCACTAGAATATGATCAAGAACTAAACAAAATATTCATAGACCAGCAAAGGCATTTGATAGAGTCAATAGATATTCTTTATGGGAACAACTAGAACACTACGAAATCAGAGGTAAGTTAATAGCAAATATAAAAGCCGTTTACCAGAACTGCCAAAACTCAGTAAGAACTTCCGACGAAATTACTTCATCTTTCAAAACAAAATCAGGGGTAACACAAGGATGTGTGCTCTCATCTATACTTTTTAACATATACATGAGCAGAATAACAAAAGAATCCCAAAACAAGAAAGTAAACAGTATAGTTATAAGAGAAAATCTGAAGAGGAATTAAATAACGCAATCAACGAATTGTTATTTGTTGATGATCAATGATGCCTTATTTACGAAGAGGAACAGCGATTATAGAATCATATTAATGCACCTGCGACAACATGCACGGAATATAACATGAAAATAAATACGCAGAAAACAGATGTAATGAAAATCAGCAAGTCACGAAATCCAGTGAACATAACAATAAACAAAATTAAAATGAAACAAACCTGTGAATTTAAAACATGGAAGTATATTTACAGACAACAGAAAATTTAGACAGATTGAGACAAGATGCCAGAAAGCAAACATAGTGACATACCAGCTATCACCGTTACTGCTCAACATAACGATCACGACTGAAGTCAAGAGACAGATGATAAACAGTTGTTTATGTCAACACTGTTATCAATGCCATACAAGGGCGTTGACAATAGCCCAGCAGAGAAAACTTACATATGAGACAATAATGCCTGAGAAAAGTCACAAGTGACCAAACTAAACAAAATTAGAAATGATGAAATTAGGAGAATAATCGGTATAAAACCATGCACAGAATACATCGAGAAACAACAAATACAATAATTTGAACACCTTATGAGAATGAGTGATAATCAACTACCAAAAAAAGCACGATCTGGACACAGGGCCAGAGAAAGACCTAGAACAAGATGGATAGATAATATCAAGACAACACAGAACAAATATGGATTCAACGCAGCCAAGGCGACAAATCTGGGCTTGAATGGACAACTAAAGCTCCCAGTCACCACCTCTACGCATAACGGCAAGTGTAGATATTCTGACTATCATCCACATGGGGATAGACAATAGTGTTCACCAATGTCTCAAATCTCTTTCAATTCCAGTATATTTAGTATTCTATTATATTTATGTTTACAATTAGGCTTAATTCTAGGTTTAGAGTTTTAATTTTCAACAAGTCGCAGAAGTTTTAATATTTTATTTACAGAGTGGTGAGCGTATTTCTGATGCAGAGGCGTCATTTTAGGAATCTCCCCCCTCCCCCTCCAAATAAAACCCCCCGTTTTGGAAAAAAAGGTTAATTTTTAGTTTTGTTTTGTTTTTCATGGCTTCACGAAAGTATTCACTTTAAGTACTGAGCTTTCCATTACATGACAGAAGTCCTTAGTCATGTATTCTTTAATGATCATTAATTTTAATTAAGATTTGATAATGAAATATGTTTCTTTCTTTTATCAAAATAGTATGCGGACATAATGAGACCAACTGTGGCCATAGTTCATGTATTCCCAAAGAAAAAAACTGTGATGGTTTCGAAGACTGTAAAGATGGCTCAGATGAAAAATTTTGCAGTCAGTATTTCACTTCAACATCTTTTCATTCAATTATTTCTTTTGACATTTTTCATTCCATTGTAATATATTTTATTTGTATATTTTATGCGTCAGGCGGAGAGTGAATTGATAATCAGCCACAAGCTTGTTTATTAAACATCCAAACATCTATCAAAATTTCTTATATTATTCTATGAATGTTTTATTGTGTCGTATTTGTTGTCATACAACAGTCTTGATGACGTGTATGACACAAGCGAAAAAGGTATATTAAAGTAAAAAAAATTACTACTATATGTGTGCCTGCCTCTAGACAGCGATGAAAAGGGCACCAAAGCAGAAAAGTCTTGAATGGCAGATGCAGAGGGATATCCATATGGCTGTCAAAACTTGCTCCTATTACGACTAGACTCCTTTTGTGCTTTGAGAACCAGTATAGCTACCAATTTGATACACTACAGCCTTTTGTTATTAACAGTCGCCATTCCTAAATGTGTAGATATCTTGTCGTATTCTGGCATTTTATGTTCGTTTTGTTTCATCTCTTTCCTTCTAGTTTTTATATGTCCATCCTTTGGTTACTCAACTATGGACACCTATACTTCTGTCAGAAAGTCTGTGACCTGTAAAGAGCTATCTTCTCACAACTAAAGAGATTATTTCATCACCATATTCACATGTCCATCTTTCATACACTCCCTGAATTCATTACATCGAGTTTTATTATGTGATCGTGAGCAGTGCTTTTCTTTACTCACTGTGATACACGCTGCCTTCTCTTTTGAAATCCTTTATGTCAAAACGTAAATTTGTGTGTGTGTTCCTGTGTGATGCCAGTGATCGCCAAAACTTCACTACGAAGATCTCAATTATTTTTGCCTTTTTCACATGATGAGTCTCGTAGAGATAATGTACATATTAGGGAATTATATAATAAGGCTATTGTATTACGTCAACAATTGCTGGAAGTAGGATCTGTAAAATAAACTTTCACAGCAGTTGTCAAATGTTCACATCAACAATAATGTTTTTATATGGTAATTAAATTGTTTGAATTTGAAATGGTTTTTTTTTCTCTAAATTATCTGGGGAAAAATAATGTTGAAAAAAAATTGCTACTCTTTCTGCTAAAATATTTTTTATTGGGGGAAGGGTGCAATTGTGACATTATTAAGCAGGTGATGACCCTGAATTCGTGAGAGATTTTGACAATGATGGGATAACATTTTCACATTTTGCAAAGAATTGTTGACGTAATTTATGTATACATAACATGTTCAGTGATTGATTTAAATAGGTGTGATTGAGGAAACAAATGTAGTTTCCCTGGAAGGAAGTAAATATCCAACAAGTAACTTGGTTACTCAGAAAGATGTGCCTATTGTTTAAAATACATCCGACAAGAAACCTGTGCTTACAAATATCCATAAAAATCTGGCAAAGGCTAATCAGACCAGATGTAGAGATGAGTTTGAAGCATATATAGCCAGCTCTCCTCCACCCCCAAATTTATTTATTTATTTATTTAGACAAATTTACTCAAACAAAAAAAAGAATAGCTCATAAAACATTTCAAAAGATGAAAAACATTATATGTAATACATTTGTCAATTTAGGTGAGAGAGTTCTAGAAAGTTGTATACAGTCAATTCTGATATACGGAAGTGAATCTTGAACAATAATAAGAACAGCACGAAATTATGTAAATGCAATAGATAGGCTTATGTGATTTTATAGAAGAGTATTGAGAGCATTATAGGTGTAAAATACAAAATATAAAATGTGAAAATATATTGAAAGAAATTAATTGATTAATAGCTGCCCATTCGCATTAGAAAAACACAACTAACATCCCTTAGACGCGCCATAGAAGATTGAAGAAGATCTCACGTCATAAGACTGGAGAAGATCTCACGTCATAAAATTGAAGAAGATCTCACGGCATAAGACTGGAGAAGATCTCACGTCATAAGATTGAAGAAGATCTCATGGCATAAGACTGGAGAAGATCTCATGTCATAAGACTGAAGAAGATCTCACGTCATAAGACTGGTGAAGATCTCACGTAATAAGACTGAAGAAGATTTCACATCATAAGACTGGTGAAGATCTCACATCATAAGAAGATTGAAGTAGATCTCACGTCATAAGAAGATTGAAGTATATCTCACATCATAAGAAAATTGAAGTAGATCTCACGTCATAAGTCTGGAGAACATCATAACAACAGGAGAGTTTTTAAAAAAACGAGGTGTGGAAAGACTAAGAGTGAAGATGCTGGGAAGTTTGGTATTCTAGAGAAGATAGGTATTGAAAATATTGGCAGGTCATGAGACAAAAGACTTCTTGCTAAAACATCACACGAACCCCTGCTACTTGACAGAACCACATTATATTGTTTGACTACAGCAAACAAACCTTTCTGCAGTGGAGTCTCGTTATAACAACTTGGTCATGACGGACACAATATTATGTAATAACAGAAACTCGCTATATACGATATAAACCATATATAATAAATATAATTTGGGATTTAAAAAGAGTTTTTTTATGCAAAAAAATTTGTTATAATAGAATGCGCTATAGAGAGATTCCACTGTAGAACTTTCACTCATTTTTCCTTTACAAAGTGATATCTTTAATAGTATTTGGTGCTGGATCAGAATTAACTTTGTGCACTATGATCATCTTAGGTTAATGTGATACATCATTTCAATTTTTTTCTAATTTGAATCATCTTTATTTTCAGCAACGCCATTCACCACTACTCCTGAAGGTAAGTGTGTGACCGGAATTTTTAGCCAGATATTCACTTATCATCGTGTATAAATTCTTTCATTAAAAAAAATATATATAAAAAAAATATGTTAATTCACTGAAAATTGTATGCTTTTTACAAGGCGTATATACATTAGCCGAGTTATGAATCATATTAGTAGCCAGATCAGTGTTGCCATATATTTATTTAGTGTTGCAACTTCTACATCTCTAATATATCTACCCACACTATCATGTAGCATTATTTACAGCTGCCTTGTACCACACTTGTAACCGATCTTATTTTTGTGTACTTCAGAGTGTGAACATAGAAGAGAATTCACAGAAGAACACGAAGACTTGTCTATAACAATCAACAGCGGTGATACAGGAGATATCTTTGGTAAAGGCGTGTCACCGCATCCTGGTTCGGTTACAAATATTACAACTGTGATAAACAGCAAGGATACACCAATTCTGAATTTAATTTCATTCACTGTGACGCATGGCGAAGGAAGCGTTTTGCACACTACATACAACACACCCAGTGGAATAGTTAGTGAAGTAAGTTATGATTGATTACAAATAATCTCATATCAAATTACTGTTTGAAGTCCATATATATATATATATATTTATATATATATATTTACTGTTTGTTATTATATTTATTTATATATCAGAATCAGGATCCCCCTCCTACCTGTATTATTCAATGTGCACACATGGGCCATCACAACAGCAGCTGTATAAGGCAGAAGTAGAACATTGTCTTTTATGAATGATAGCATGATATACAGACAGGGAAGTATCAGAACAGAAACTGTCAGAGTATTGTGAAATGAGTTAGGCCGTATCGCTATCGCCTTCTGGTATGATGATTCCTGGCACTGATCAACTAAAATAAGCAAGGTGACATGGTTCTCTTAACGATCACACTATAAAGTCTGTAACACGGACAGTGGAGATGAGAGGGCACATTGTAGTCAGACTTCATTACTACAGTACTGTGCCTATGAGTGCGATTTGATACAGTGTAGTAGTTTGTGTTTTCAGAACATATTCATTATATTATCGCAAAGACCATCAAAGGCTTCTCAGGTTTGAGAATGATGGCCACGGTTGACACTAAACAATGATACCTTACAGTTCTATATGAGACTCATGTGCACCCTTCTATCCAATATGCAGGCGCTACTACTATCACCGCCACTCAAACGTAGGTTGATAGACTGAAGAGAATTAAAAACGAAGTTATACCTTCCTTGGTTGCACAAGGAACACACCATATTTGGCAATTAGGTTATTCATTGACTTTCCGAGCATATATAATAAAGTTATATCTATCTATCTATTCGCTAAACCATTTCTTGCCTTACAGCGTCAGAGGTAGAAGGGATTTTGGAGATGGCCAGCGTGCGTACTGAATATATTGTGGAATTTATTGCCTCTTTTATTTCGGTGGTCCATCATTTTTGTGGTCGGTCTCAATGTCTGCCTTCACTGTATATATGATGCATAGCTTTCTGTAGTATGCGGTCTGATAATAGTCTGCTGATGTGGGCAAACCATTTGATCTGTTGTCTCTTAAATTATTCCAAGATTGGAGTGGTGCTGTTTCTTTGTCTAGATTTCCTTATTCCTCACCCTGTCTCTTAGCGATATCCCTAGGATTCTGCGTAGGCATGCCATTTCAGTTGTCACAAGTTTACGTTTGTCTTGTGCTTTCATTGTCCATGTTTGGTATTGGAATCACAGCGTTGTCATAATAATCGTTTTGAATAGTGTTATTTTGGTATTTAAATCTACATTTTTGTTTCTGAAGATTGGTGTGCTTTGCTATAGGGCTTGGTATGTTTTTCTATATCTATTGTGTATTTCTTTGCTGCTCTTGCCGTTTGTTGTTATATTGCTTCCTAGGTATGTACATATATTGGTGTTTCTTTCTGTTCTTCTTATCTTCATTACTTCGGTCTTTTCTATATTTATATTCATGTTAAAGGTTTGACATGTTTGATGTAATCTGTCTATTTGTCTTTGTTGTTGCTCTCCTGATAATGCTACTATTACTTGGTCGTCTGAAAATAGCAATTCGTTTAAGTTATCCTTCAGATTGTTTTCTTCCATTGTCTTTGCTACTTTGCGGATGTGATCTATGTATGTTATGAATAATAGAAGGATAGTATACATCCCTGTCTCACTCCAGAATGAATTTAGAAATTATCGGATATACCTGTGCTCGTTTTTACTGCTCATTGACTATTGGCGTATATAGTGATCAGATGTAGACTTATCAGATGTTGGGAAACTCCATATGTCTGTAGTGTTATCCATAGTTGTCCTCTATCCACTCTGTCAAAAGCTTTCTCTTGGTCCACGAAAACCAAATATAAGTTTTGTTATGTTCTGTTGCTCTTTCTGAAAGTTGTTTGATGGCGAAGGTTGCATCTGTACAGCTTTTATTTTTTCCGAAAGCCCAATTGTGTGTTGTTCAGCTGTGGTTCTATGTATCCGCCCATCCTTCTCTCTAGTATCTTGCTAAAGATTGTTCCTATGTGGCTTAAGAGTGATATGCCTTTATACTTTGTGCAGTCCCTCTTACTGCCTTTTTTCTTCCAGATGTGAACAATCACCGATGTGTTCCACTCCTGTGGTGTCTTTTGTGTCCTACATATCACATGGAACAGTCTGTGTAGTCACATTATACCTGTCACTGTTATCATTTTTATTAGTTCTATAGGTATGCCGTCTATTCCTGGTACTTTGTTATTTGGTGCATGTTTAACTGTCTTAAATTTTTTATTTTAGGATGTATGGTTCTATGTCTTCTTCTATTGTATTTATTGTTGTAATCAAATCTCCTTCTTTTAAGTTTAACAGTTGATTGAAGTAATTTTTCCGTGATTTCGTGGGGACTATTTAGTATGTTGCTGTGTTCATCTCTTATTATTTCTGTTGGTTCATGTCTTTTTAAAAATTTACATACAGAAAGAACCACATACAATATAATTGATATGCTGCATTTCCGTACATACCTGAGGGTGATAATCCACTACACAGTGAGCTTCCTCATGCGAATGGAAGCAGGCTCAGGAGAGGTAAATCGTGCATGGCTCACACTGCGGATACTGTTATACAGATTTGTGCACCAGTATGCATCAATCCTAGCGAGGAAGTGTTCCCATTGACTCTCAGGAGGCCTTCAAGACAGTGATTATACCTAATACAGAGTGCATGAAACGTAGCTCATTGAGCATAGATGATGAGGTCAATGTACTCATCTGCAAACATAATGATGCAAATGTGATTTGCATGGACGGATTGGCATCTGCCACCAGCGGTGCATATAAGCCATTAATACCAAATCAGGTGGAAGAACAGTGAACAATGCCAGAGCGGACATTAACTGCAACAACAAGCAGTAAAACGATGGAGTTGTATGCAGTAACACAAGTACTAAGCTGGTTGTATTCGCAGCCTATTCATATGCGTGCATACTGCGTATTTCAATCAATATGATTCTTCAAATCAAAAAAGTTGATATGTGTAAGCGATGGGTGGAGTCAATGGAGAGGGCTTAAAAGTGGGTGTCACTGCGAAATCACTCTCAGCTTCGTCCCTATTGATCAGCTAGGCCTAACGTTTATCCCAAAAATTCAATGTATGTATTTCAAAAGATTCAACCAGTGTCATCAAGACAGATTCCGTTTGACAAATCATATCTCGATAATGATCAACCAGTGTCATCAAGACAGATTCCGTTTGACAAATCATATCTCGATAATGATCAACCAGTGTCATCAAGACAGATTCCGTTTGACAAATAATATCTCGATAATGATCAACCAGTGTCATCAAGACAGATTCCGTTTGACAAATCATATCGCGATAATGATCAACCAGTGTCACCAAGACAGATTCTGTTTGAAAAATAACATCTCGATTATGATAAAAATCAATCAAATATTAAAATAAAGAAAATGATTTATCTATACCACAGCGCGATTAACGACGAACACAATTTAGATATACAGTACTAATAATAATCTGCCTAATTGTAAAATGACAGTGGTATAGTGCGAGTGACTGATAACTACACGTTTAGTGTGGATGTAGTCTTTATTACGGCATAACAGTTACATGCAGATACACATGAACAAATAAAGTTTGAAGCCAAAAGATGACTACGATTGTGCTCACTTGGTAAGCATATAGACTAGAGTGTAGGGAATATATGAAGGTAGTCAGAATAACAAAGAGGCTTACGATTGTGCTAACTTAGTAGGCATATAGACTAGAGTATAGGGAATATATGAAGGTGGTCAGAATAACAAAGAGCAACAGACTTGCCAGTTCACACATAAGAAAGTTCGCCCTACTTTTTATAATGTAAAATTCAAATTCATCCATTTTAATGTACAATTTAACTGGTAAATCAAAATTAATGTATTTATACCTATAGCCGTTCAAATGTCATCTTTACCTTGGTCATAAAGAAACAAATATGCCTACTAATTAGTATTTGCATTCAAACATGGAAAATGATGTTGTGAGCGTCCAAAAAAGCCAATCCGTTCATAGCTAACAAACATATTGGCCATACATTTTATTAGATTATTAAACAATTACACATGTTTTGATGCAATGTCATGGCACAATGCTTTCCATATTCTGTGATATCTTCTCTTAGTACTGCTACAACTTTGTGCCACTCATTCTGATGATACACCTGATTGAGAGAAATATAGAATATGGCATATTTAAAACACAAGCATCTTGTGTAGTGTCAAGGAACTGTAGCAAATTTCATTCAAAACTATTTGTTTTATTTTGTAGAAAATTGAATGTAGGTCTAAGAGAGATTGCAGACACATTTTGTACTATTTATTTTAAAATGCAAATACTACAAGTTTCCCAATAGGGAGTTGTAGGGATGTGGTACTTTTGGTTGTGTGATCAATGCCGCATGCCATTGCTTTCATTAGGGAGTTGTAGGAATGTGGTACTTTTGGTTGTGTGATCAATGCCGCATGCCATTGCTTTCATTAGGGAGTTGTAGGAATGTGGTACTTTTGCTTGTGTGATCAATGCCGCATGCCATTGCTTTCATTAGGGAGTTGTAGGGATGTGCTACTTTTGGCTGTGTGATCAATGCTGCATGTCATAGCCTTCATTAGGAAGTTGTAGGGGTATGGTACTTTTGGTTGTGTGATCAATGCTGCATGCCATTGCTTTCATTAGGGAGTTGTAGGGATGTGCTACTTTTGGCTGTGTGATCAATGCTGCATGCCATTGCCTTAATTAGGGAGCTGTAGGGACGTGCTACTTTTGGCTGTGTGATCAATGCTGCATGCCATTGCTTTCATTAGGGAATTGTACTTTTGGTTGTGTGATCAATGCCGCATGCCATTGCTTTCATTAGGGAGTTGTAGGGATGTGCTACTTTTGGCTGTGTGATCAATGCCGCATGTCATAGCCTTCATTAGGAAGTTGTAGGGGTATGGTACTTTTGGTTGTGTGATCAATGCTGTATGCCATTGCTTTCATTAGGGAGTTGTAGGGATGTGCTACTTTTGGCTGTGTGATCAATGCTGCATGCCATTGCCTTAATTAGGGAGCTGTAGGGACGTGCTACTTTTGGCTGTGTGATCAATGCTGCATGCCATTGCTTTCATTAGGGAGTTGTACTTTTGGTTGTGTGATCAATGCCGCATGCCATTGCTTTCATTAGGAAGTTGTAGGCAGGTGGTACTTTTGAAAGTGTGATCAATGCCGCATGTCATTGCTTTCGCAACGTCATGTACAGAGTTTTTTTACCCTCCAAAAGAAAAAATGATGTACTCACCGGTAGTCTAATCCTGGACTCAGAGGATGTGAGACGAACACTCTTGGCCATACACCACACAAGGTGTACCATACTAAAACACAAAATCAATAGTTTTGCTTTGAACAGATACAGTGGAATCCCTCTATGTCGCTTTCTTTTATAATAAATTTCCCTTTTTAACAACGCTTTAAAATCTGCAATAATGTTTACTCTTTACTGTTTATGATGTATACTGTCTATATCGAATTTCTGTTACTATATACATAATTCCTAGGTCTGGACCAATGTGGTGTAATGGGATCTCGTAACTAAAAGTTCTTTATCAAGTTAGTGATAAACTAACACAGAATAGAACCACAAAGTAACCTAAAGACCACATTGAATTGCGAACATATGGTCCGAATAAGAAAATAATTTCCTGAAGTCCATTTTCCTTATTGTTGTAAATCACCAGTTTTGTCACAAGTGGTTCATAATAAATTGATAATTATTACTATCCTTTCAACAGTAATCTTACAGCGGAATCCCGCTATAACAACTTGGTCTGGACCAACAAAATATCTATATAATAACAGAAAGTTGCTATATACAGTACAAACAATATAGAATAAATATGAATCTGGATTTTGAAAAGTGTTGTTATATAGAGAGAAATAATTTAATACAAGAATGCATTATAGAGGGATTCCACTATATGATTTTTTTTTACTGTTGCTATACAGATTATGTTTTCTTTTAATTTTTAAGATTTAATGTTTATATTATTTTTAATACACACTTAGACCAAGCAAGTGACCACCAATAATTACGACTATGTGTCGACTCATTTTGGCCCATTCACTGAAATCAACATTGTTACTTCAGGAACAATTTCAAATCTTAAAATCGAGGTGTGCTATGAACCTCAAGGTAAGAATGATGCTTTTATCTTCATATTTTCTTCACTGTCACAAACTCTTTCAGATACACTTTTTATTTTGCCAGACCCTCATCACTAACACTTTTTTTTTACACTACACAACAGTGAAAATACGGTTGCAGATTCCTGAACTTGACATTGGCTACTGAAGAGTTTTGCGTTCAGCACCACTTAAATTAAGCAAAGTTAATTTGTGTTAGTTTGAAAGATTTGATTCTCATCAGATACCGTCTCCGCAACGAAGGTTGGCTGCAACAGATCTCCAACATCTTCTGTCTTGCTTTTGGGGTGCACTCTGAAAGACTGTAACCTACCCATATCATGTTGCCCTTCAACTTATATCTCTGCCTACCTCTTGATAGTCCCTCTTAACTCAATCTACAATTATTGTCTTCAACAAGGTGTCATGTTCTTTCATTTGTTTAAAATATTTTATTTGTTTAAATTTATTTCTTTTAATTGTTATTTTGTTAATACGCAGTGCAGTCATAACCTCTTTGGGTTTTTTTGTCCTTGTACCGTGAATTTCTCTCAATTTTTCTATATATTCACATCTCGAAGGCATCAATTCTGTATTCTAGCTTTTTCTTCATTATCCATTTTTCTGAGCCATACATTTAATGTATAATAGATGTAGCATTTTATAATTCTCATTAACTTAGTTTTCTAACTTACACTTCATTGCTTCCACCATTCCATGTGCATAGTCTAATGTGTTTCTCTGTCTCATCCTTAAATGTTATTGGTCCGTTGCATCTTCGCAATTACGTCCTACCCACTCATGAATATGAAGACTGGTCTGTGTAGAGTACACCGATCATGCCACTAGTTGGTACAACAGGTACAAAAGCGACTCAGCGAATCAGTGTTTGGGATCGGTGGGAACGGCATAGAGCAACACAAGGAACTCATAATGAGCTGGTGACTCACTGCATCTTCAACTATTTTCCAACATGTCTCGGCACTGTTTTTGTCACTGGTATCAAATATTCCAGGGGAGAAAGCGATGTTGATGATTCAGTTAAATTGGAAATTGCTTTAAATCACAAATTTCTCTTAGGGTCATCACACCTACGGAATTGGCTACCATCTTCTGGGAAAGTAAGATCAGTGGGAATGATGTTGGCTATATTAGCTCCAGCTTATGGTCATAAAAAATATGAACTTAAAACAGTTTCCCAATACATCTCAATGGCATGGAAAGGAGATATAATGTACAGTCTAGAGATACAATAAATATTGGGTTCGTGTATCCAATTAGTGGCTACCTGTGCGATTATTTCCATTGTCTATGTTTATCAGTTTATGTTTATCATTTATTAATTTAAATATAAATATATTTAGAGTTAGGGTTAGGATTAGTTATGTAAATTATAACTAATCCCATAACCCTAACCCTAAAAAATTAACATTTAAATTAATTATTGATTAATTATTGATATAACATTTAGATCAACTAGCCACAAAATACATATATATGCACTAATTGGATACTAGAACCAAATATTGTTATAAATATGTACAAAAACAAATCACCCATGCTCCAACAGGGGCCTGGACTTCTAGTTTAGGATGAAAAGAATATTGTCTTCTATAAAATAATCCTCATGGATGACAAAGAGATGCAGGTCAGCAGGCATTGCAATTTTGTGGCAGACTCCTAGGTGATGAGGAAAACTAGATGTGCCATTATTACGAATGGGTCAAAAATCTGACCACGGAACGATGAAATAGTTGACCTAGAAGTGTATGCTGTGCTACTCACTGAACATGGTAATCCTGAGATACTGGCATGCCTCACTTTTGGGACTAAACATACATCCCCACTTACACATCCATACCTTTGAGACCGTGTATGAGTCCTGGTGTCGTACAGGTTACACAACTGAGAAGAACCTGTGCTTTTGTCAAATAATCTATATGCTGTCAATAGCTACTTGCTTACAATTAAAGGGAATAGTTCATCATCATCATCATATTAATAGGCGTATTCAGTAAATATTTGTATCATTCTATATTTCTCTATGCACCTAATTCAATAACTTTTATGATTTACAACAGAAACACAAACGACATCTCCACCAGAAGAAACTACGACCACAGGTATGATATCTTATATACCTACTGTTAGTTTATTTAATAAGGCAAAATTTAGTCGGCAATTGCTATTGATATAGGCTACAGAGCTGTAAATGTCAGTGTACCCATATTTCATTGCTTTGGTATACATAATTAAATGTTTGACTTCCAATTGTACCAAGATGGCGAGACATCAGGAAATTGTTGCTATTACAGCACGCTCTTCATATTCGACGCAAAAAGTGAATCAGTAGGAACTTCCCTAGAAACCGACTTTCAAAAAAGGTACCGTAAGGTGCTTCACTACCGTCCCATGTGGAAAACGCAGTCCCACACCCACAAGACACATAACTTGAAAGAGGACATTTGCGTTACACAATTGATCCCATGTACCATACAGAAAGCTGTCAAAATGTTGTTCAAGAGCATAGACATAAAATAAACACACAGAACAACAATCTGGCCCACATGAGCTTCTTTACAAAACAAGTTGTGGGGGACCCAAGATGACCTAAAACAAACCGCTCTGTACATGGCTAATATTGGACTGGATGCGTTGCAGAAGAACATGTCGGTGGACCCATATGTCATTGCTCTTTATATACATAATTACATGTTGATTAACCCATATTTCTACAGATCCTACATCCCTCTCTCCCGTTTATCATTCTCCATTGTTTAGTATTGTTAAAAATGTATGAACTTTGCTCACCTGTGTTCTTGTTCTCTACCTGAGATTACGAATCTCTAATATCTATGTGCAAATTACGCAGCACATTTTCAGAATAAAATGACATGATTTAGTTTTTAATAAATTTATTATTTCATCGTAACATATTTTTATAAGATATATAACAGTACAGAATATGATACAACAGAGAATGAACAACTTAACAACGAACTCGATCAGCTGCTTTTCCTGACGATCAAAGCATCATATATGATGGCGAAGAAAAACTTCAAACACACATCAACTCACTATCAAGAATATGCAATAAATACAACATTCGGATTAACACACAAAAGACATAAACTATGCAAATGACGAGATCAACAGATCACATAAACATCCAAATAGAGAAAACACAAATAAAAAAGTCAAGAGTTCAAGTGACTAGGAAGTATCTTCACAGAAGACCAACAGCTCGATAGAGAAATAGAAGAGAAATAGAAACAAGATGTCAAACGGTAAATGCTGTGACACACCAGCTGTCACCTTTGCTTCTGCACCAAAAAAAATTAACATGGAAGTATACCAACGCTATGCTACCAATGCCAGACTTGGCAGTTGATATCTACACAGAAGAGAAAGATAAAATCTTGCAAAATGAAATGTCTAATAAATGCTATTGAAGTCACCAGACTCGACAAAATTTGTAGTATGAACATCAGAAAGATAATAGGTCTAACATCATGCATTGAATATATTGGAAAACAACAGATGAAATGGTTTGGACACCTTATGAAGATCAACGGTCAACTTCCCATATGAGCTTATAACAAGATGGAATCAGGATACAGAGTCAAGGCAGGCAGAGGAAAAAATGGTTAGACATGAAGACCATCCTGAACAAACATGTTATGTTATGTTATGTTCCTCCAGGGCCATAGGCGGCGCATAGGGCAGAAACCATAGCTTTCCATTTCTGTCTTTGTGTTGCCAGGTCTTTCAATTGTTGCGTGTTGTTTAGGTTCATTGACATGCCTTCTCTATTAATGGTTCTTCGTAGAGTTTCTCTAGGTCTCCCTCTTCTTCTTACTCCAGGTGGCACCCAATATAGTGATTGCTGGGGAATTCTTAGGCTGTTCATTCTGAGAACATGGCCGATGTAAGTCCAACGCCTTTGTCTAATGAAGGAAGATATATAGGTTTGTTTGCTTTCCTCTCTTATAGTAGTGTTAGATTTAAAGTCACTCCACTTAACGTTCAGAATGGTACGTAGGCATTTGTTTTCAAAGGAGTCGAGTCTTTTATCTGTGGCTTTTGTGGCTTTCCAACTTTCGCACCCATATGATAGAATAGGGATGATGTTGGAGTTAAATAACTTGAGTTTTGTGGTGTTTCTTAGTGTGTTTGACGTCCATATGTTGCGTAGTTTATTGAAAGCACCCGCTGCAAGGGCAATACGGTGTAAAATTTCTTTTGATGAGTCTCCATCCAATGCTAGATTGGTGCCTAAATATGTAAAATTGTTGACTTTTAATAATGGAACATTTTGAATTTCTATGTTGTCGTTGGATCTCGTAAAATCTAGTATATGAGTTTTTGATGTGTTGATTTTCAACCCTATCTGATTTGAGTAGTGTTGGAGATTGTCAAGCTTAGATTGAGCATCTGTGTGGTTTGCGCTCAAAAGGGCTAGGTCATCTGCGTAGTCAAGATCTTCGAGAACGGTATTATTAATCCATTTTATTCCTGTCAGCTCATTTTCAGTGCTCTTTCTCATGACCCAATCAATAGCGACGCAGAAAAGTAATGGGGACATGACTAGAACAAACATGACTAGACATTAACCAGATAAACACACCTGGCCCTGTAACGCAGACTACATCTCCTTCACAAACCCCTACGCTCAACAGCAAATGTTGAAGCTGCGACAACACTACCTGGGGATAGACAATATATTTGTACATAAATCCTGCATTAATTTTCTTTCCAAATTCTATGTAGATCCTTATGTCATACTGGTGATGTTTACTTTTGTGTATGTATTTTAATAATATAATATTTTTTAAATATATTATAATATATAATAAAATAATTTTATTATTCATCTGTACCTCTTATTATTGATAATTACCACTTTTGCTTGCTATTATGTATTTATTGAGCAGAAATTGTTCACAATAATAGTGCCTATCTGATCGTCTTCTTTTCCATATGCATCTAATCTTTAATATCTAATTTTGGTTATTACTATCATTTCACTTTCTGCCATAATATTTTCTTCATGTTTTTAGAAGTGTTCATGTCCACCCTTTCGTTTTACCTGAGTTCCACATCTGCAATCGTCGTGTACTTTGTGTCCAGGTTATGAGAAACTTTAAACCTCTTACTCTATCATCGTTTACTTTTTTATGTTCAATTATTGTTTTGTTGTTTTTTATGCTAAAATACATATATGGTTCTACTTTTGTTAACTGACTCATTAGCTCTTGTAATTATTATCAATATTGGCCAATTGTACCATCAGAATCCGTAATATTTTTTCTTTGCCATTTAGATTTAGCCCTGACAGTGTGCCAATTAATAGATGTGATAATGTACATCTTTAGTTTGGGCCTTTACCTTTAGGTTTTGACAGACTCTACAATGACGTACATTGACATTGTGACTGCTTTCCATTTGGTTTTGACAGCACTCTACAATGACAAACATTGACATTGTCACAGTTTGTATATTTGGTGTAGAAATTGTATTGTTTAAACTAGATGTCTTGTTGTGAGTCCAGTACCACATAGGCTAGAATTTTCTGACTACAACAGCTATGTAGTATCGGATAAATTGGTGATGCTTGCCTCAGACTTGTTATTCACGAGAATTCACATAATTGTTGTTGGTTTTTTTTAATGAAACAAAATCTTTATATGAAATGTGTATTTAATGACAAAATAATTTCTTCACCATCTTGGTACATAACAGGTACCTAATGTGTCTTGAAATGACAGCTTTACTTTCTAACTTAAACAGTGAAATATCTATAATATTATAGCCGTGTTATATCATTCTCTCTGAAACGCTCTATAAATAGTGCATTTATGTCATGGAATTCCTTGCGACATCCGATCAAAATTATTGGTGTCGAGACGGAATTTTCCCCCACACGACTTGAAGCAGATGCTACTGTTGTATAGAAATGCTATTGTGAAGCGCGATCGTCAATCTGATCAATATCGCTATAATGAAGCAACATCAATGATTTTTGTCAACGAAGATGGCAAATCATCCTTTTACCACAACACTGACATTTATTATTTCATCAAATATTGGTTATGGACTATATTCATTGAATAGTTTATGGACTGTATGATAGCATACTCATATGTGTTCCCATACGGTGAACCGGGTTGGCAAGTACATTGGCAATGTGAGGCACATAAGGGTAAGCAACGCAATAAAGTTCGTCCCAACGGGACCCGGGTGACTAATATTTTTTAAATATATAAGTGCTATCCTATTTTGTTCTCACAGCTCCAATCTGCAAAAATGGATTTTGCAATGGCGTTTGCCAGGATATTTATAAACCTCTTTGTGATTCTCCATGTGCACCCTCGTCATGTCGTAAGTATCATACCTGCAAAATGGTTTATTATTTTGCACTTGATAATATAATATGCAAAACATTGTAGTCAGAATTAAGAGATTGAAAAATATGGGAAAGGACGTCAAACTTAATTAACTGATTGCTGATAATATGTGTAGATAATGATGGTGTCGTGTACATAGATCATACTTTTTATTTCATTATAAATGTTACTAAAATTTCTAGCTGATCTGGTGTGACCATTACCATGCAGAATGGAACATACAGGGCAACAACTTCTAGTATGTATATTGATTCAATCAAAGCTTTTAATTTATGACTCTCTGCGATCAACTGTTTAGTATTTTTTCTGAATCTAGGTCTGCCTTCACTGTATCTGTGTAGCAAACTGTTTGATCTGTTGTCTCTCAATATATTCCAAGATTGGAGTGGTGCCGGTTCGTTTTCTAGTGTCCTCATTCCTCACTCTGTCTCTTAGCGTTATTCCTAGGATTCTTCGTAAGCATGCCATTGTAGATGCCACAATTTTATGTTTGTCTTGTGCTGTCGTTGTCCATGTTTGGTATTGGTAGCACAGTGTTTGCATAATAATCGTTTTCTATAGTGTTATTTTAGTATTTAAATCTACATTGTTGTTTCTGAAGATTGGTATCTTTTGCCATAGGGCTTGGTATGCTTTACTACATCTATTGTCTATTTTCTTTGCTGCTTTTACCGTATATTGTTATATTACTTCCTATGTATGTGAATTCTGTCACTTTTTTAAATCTGGGTTTTTTCCTATATATATATATATATATATATATATATATATATATATATATATATATATATATATATATATATATATATATATATATATATATATATATATATATATATATGGGTGTTTCTTTCTGTTCTTCTTATTTTATTACTTCGGTCTTTTCTATTTTTATCTTCATGTTAAAGGTTTGGCATGTTTGATGTAATCTGTCTATTTGTCTTTGTAGTTGTTTTTCTAATGATGCTACTAATGCTTGGTCGTCTGCAAATAGCAATTCATTTAAGTTATCCTTCAAATTGTTTTCTTCTGTTGCCTTTGCTACTTTGCATATGTGATCTATGTATGTTATGAACAATATGGGGGATAGTCTACATTCCTTTCTCACTGCCGAGTGAATTTGGAAATTATCTGATGTACCTGTGCTCGTTCTTATTCTAAATCGGATTGGTCATCATATGTGCTAGATATTGGTACTTACAGAATCTCAGTCTAATCTTCAATGGGTCTGGACTAAATGGCATGCACCACTATGAGTAAATGCTATACATTGCTACTTACAACCTACTGGGTCTTAAATGAATGAACGTCTTGTTGAATATTCAGTTGTTCAAAGTAATGATAACATACAGAGTTACATGGAAAGTACCCTTAGTCAATGTGTTCATTTTGCTTAGTGAGTGTCTCATGTATGACATATCGTGGACACATAGTCACAAATGATGGCAGATGTGAAACAGAAGTTAAAAGGAGAATAGGAATGGCTAAAAGTACCTTCAATGACATGAGGAAATTATTAATATCTAAACAAATTACAAACAAGTTAAAAATGAGAATTATAAAATGCTACATCTATTCCATATTAATGTATGGCTCTGAAACATGGACACTAAATAAACAATTAGAAGCCAATATTGATGCCTTTGAGATGTGGGTATATAGAAGAATAGGGAGAAAATCATGGAAAGAGAAGAAAACAAATAAAGAGGTGCTAAAGACACTTAATATGAAGAAAGAACTACTAAGAGAAAAAAAGATCAAGCAAATAAAATACTTTGGACACATTCAAAGACATGACACCTTATTGAAAACCTTACTTGAGGGTAAAGTCAAAGGGAAGAGAGCAAGAGGTAGGCAGAGATACAAGTGGGAGAGTAACATCACACGATGGCCAGGTTACAGTCTAGCAGAGTGCACCACCAAGACAAGAGACAGAAGATGTTGGATATCCGTTGCAGCCAACCTTCGTTGTGGAGATGGTACTTAATGATGATTGTATGACATTGTATTTCATTATACATCTAAACTGTGATTGGGAAAATTTTGTGTCATACATTATATGAGTGTTTATGGACACCTATAGGACTGGCAAGTTGCAGTAACTACGAATTAAACATGCCCTAAAAGCAAATAGCCAATAAATCCATTTCATTTTTATCATAGTTCATGAACTGCAGTTACGTCATAATCATTGTGTATCTTGACATGCATATATGTTGTGGGAACTTTTTTTAATCTGAGCTAAGGGAATCGATAGCCTTGGTCGTCTGTGGCACCATACATAGCTTGATTCCTAAGATTCATTTGGTTGAGTTTTCTTACAAGACTCTGTAACAAATAGTTGTCATCATTGAGAGTCACCTTTAAATGGAGCTTAGGATGATATTATAGGCATAATTTTAAGCCCCCAATTTCATTCATTTTCCTTTTGCGCTGAAGTAAGCGCATAGGGCAGAGGTCAGATCTCTCCTATTCTGTCCGTTCAAAGCTATTTTGTGCAGTTCTTGAATAGTATGAATATTGGTTGTTTTACTTTCTCTAAGTATTGTTCTTCTGAGTGTTTCTTTTGGTCTACCCCTATTTTATCATTCGATTTGAATTCACGCCAATGGGTATTAATTATCCTACGAAGACATTTGTTCTCGAAACTCAGTAATTTCTTTTCTGAATAAGGAATTTCTTTAGAAGTAAGTTTGGTTATAATGTGTTGTTAACTAGATCTGACTGTATGACAATCCCACGATGATGATGAAGAGAATCGCATTTGCTTCTTAAATATCTGATGATGTACTACACATTGTCACAAAATAATCCGTTTGAATGAACAAGAATTATAACTAGATCACTGTACGACAATCCCGCAATGATGACAAAGAGAAATCACATGTACTATCTTAAATATCTGATGTTGTAATACACAGTTTGGCACAAAATAATTCGTTTGGTTGAAAAAATATTTGAATGAACTGACTTCTGTTACACAAATCGGTCTGGACTTTACGATGTTTGTTGATTGATCCAACGATCGACGGAGTGACCCAGGCTTGATTAGAGAAACACCCTCCATCAACGGACATCACTACCGGAAGAAGTGTCACTACCAATTTGGGAAATCAGTATCTAGGATTTATGACAATCAATACAAAGTAACTGCGTGAAACGTAACAACAATTAGACTTACGTAAAATACAGGTTTATATTTCATCTCAATGGGACACGACAGACTATATCTAAAACTAGTGTGTAATGATGGGCAATGATGAGCACACAAGAAATCATAAAAATTACAATACACAAATCACATTCAACATTTCAACCACAAGGTCTTTATCAAGACACAAACAAAACATTAAAAGACGACGAATAGAAAAATTATCACAACGTCCAACGGAAATATGGAAATGATATGCCGGAAGGTCAGAAAGTACATAAAAACGTAAATATATGTGGAAACGAAACGAACAAAAAGATGAGTAAATGACGGAACAAAAAGAATAAAGACAAAGACCACACCAACCCAGTACTAGACATAAGAGTGGTCGGAATTGAGTCCAAAAGGCTTGAGTGTACCCAATTCGAAAATGAGACGATTTTCTAGAGCATACCTAGAGCTATCATCGGTGGTGCAAGATCTGATGGCGGTGACCTGAATATCCAATGCACCATTTCTCAACGGCGTTTTAGATATAGTCTGTCGTGTCCCATTGAGACGAAATATAAACCTGTGTTTTACGTAAGTCTAATTATCTAGGATTTAGCAATGTTACAAGGACCCACAGTCACGCTTAACACTTCAAGACACATTCAGGAGTCCATTTTTACAGTGATTTCTAAATATATTATGACCAGAATGGAAAACCCTTATTGAGATTAAACAATAAGTATTGTAATTAACCAGAAAATTATAGGAACTATCATCATGTATAGCATTATACACTCAGAAAACTGAGCATCTATGTGTCTGCCCTGAGTTTAAGATGAATGAATAACAAGTAAAAAGTATATATCTATTGTCTTATTTCTGCTTTGTTGTAAAGCGTCGCAGGATTGAATGACAATCGGTTTACTGGCTATGGCATGTTTGGTTGCTTGATATGCAGTAATATTGTGACGTCCCAGAATGTTGGTAACTCCTTCAATCCACCTTCTTCTTGGTCTTTCTATGTATCTTGCTGTTTCCATTTTCATGTTCTATGCTCGTGCCGCTGGCCAATAACGGCTCATTCTCTTTAAGTGGCCGAACCATTTCAAGATCTGTTTTTCAGTATATGAGTATGATCTCCTCTCGTTCTTTTTTCCGCTTTTCTTAGACATTTTCATGTAGTAAGATTTCTCTCTACTTCTTTTGTTAGTGTCCATTTCTGACATTGATAACACAATGCTGGTATAAAGATCGATCTAATTTATAATTTACCGTTTGGCTTCCATCGGCATAGATTTGTGTTTTAAGTCCACCTTAGGTTCTATTCTTAGGAACTGAATCTCTATGATCTAGGAACTTCGTTCTGATTAAGGAAAATTCTCAACAGTAGAACTTAAATTGGATTGTGCATGTTTTTGATAGATGCTAGACTACTACTGCATGAACTATTTATTCCCCAAGTCTCAACACATAGTCATCAGCATTTTAAACAAATATGCCCCGCTCCACATTTGTTATATACACCACTTCTTTATATGTGAGTGTGAAGTTTAGCTAGAAAGACTTAGGTTGATAAAGCACCATCTAAAGTGACCATATCGTGCCTGGTTTGTCCAACAAAGATTAGCTAGAAAGACTTAGGTTGATCAAACACATCTAAAGTGACCATATCATGCCTGGTTTATACAATGAAAATTAGCTAGAAAGACAGGTTGATCAAACACCATCTAAAGTGATCATATCTTGTCTGATTTGTCCAATGAATTTTGGGGCTGTCATATGACTTATTAACTATCTACAAACTCATTGTCAATGACATAATTAACTAAATTTCATCAAGTGGATAAAACACATTGCTATAATAACTTTGATAGACAAACACTTTATGACACTCAGTTTCTCAGGCTGTGTTCACTGAGCGATAGCAATTAGAGATATTTGTATTTGGTTCCAACTATTTCTAAATACATTGCAGTCGTGATAGTCATAATCGAATACCTGAATCGTTATCCAGATAAATATCGTGAGCTTATAATGTATCTGTTTCTGAAATGAACCTCACGAAAATGCTGTTAGGATCATAGTGGCTAACCTTAAGATGCACATGAGAGGAGTGTGAGGTATTTTGTATTCTAGTCACTAAACTAACAAAATAGCTGCTCAAGATGGAATGTGAGGTATTTTGTATTATAGTCATTAAACTAACAAAATAGGTGCTCAAGATGGAATGTGAAGAATTGAATATCTGTCACCAAACTAACAAAGTAGGTGCTCACGATGGAATGTGAGGAATTGTATATCTCAGTCACCAAACTAAAAAAATAGGTCCTCACGATGGAATATGAAGTATTTACTGTACCTCATTGTTCATTCCAAAACTAGCTTCTGCTGTGCCTCATTGTTCATTCCAAAACTACCCTCTACTGTGCCTCATTGTTCATTCCAAAACTACCCTCTACTGTGCCTCATTGTTCATTCCAAAACTAGCCTCAACTGTGCCTCATTGTTCATTCCAAAACTACCCTCTACTGTGCCTCATTGTTCATTCCAAAACTAGCCTCAACTGTGCCTCATTGTTCATTCCAAAACTAGCCTCAACTGTGCCTCATTGTTCATTCCAAAACTAGTTTCACTGTGCCTCAATGTTCATTCCAAAACTCTGGTGTGAAAATAGGATGTAATCAAGAGAACATAATGTATCATGCTGCCATATCTGTACCATTTAGCCAACATATTCAGCTTCAACATAGTATCTGTCAGTCATTTTACTCCTCCGAAAATGGGCAGTTTACCCAATGCTCAACTCTCCTTAGATGCTTATTTAGTTTACGTCCATTATTGGCGTGTAAAAAATGGCGTGTAAGGAATAGTACCTCATATTGAATGGCAGTCATTTTGCTCGGGAAGACCAATATCCTATTTTGAGCCCCCACTCTTTTCTAGCTTATGTGTGGCTCCATATTTCTGCTTATGTATGGCATGGCAAAACAGCTACGAGGACTCTGCTAGACAGCTAAATTAATATTTAGTTAATCATCATGGGTGTGTGCCCCCTACTACTGTACAAACAATTGCTGGAGAAGAAGCAGAATATAGTACTAACAACAAATTTTAACTAATGAGCTGGAAAGGTTCTGTATTGGATGTAGGGTTCACCAATAACTGAAACGTGACCACAACTGACTAAGAAAGTAATAGCGAACTATTTAAACGCATGTCCAATGTAAAAAAACTCAGGATGACCATATATACGTCTCAGGAGAGGCCTAAACTAACTGGGGTGAATTAAAGCAGTACTAAAACATTGGTAGCATATCCTTTATAGGACTTAGCTATCAACCCAGCATTTGTTGGCTGTGGTGATAAAAAAGCCAGACCTGGATGGGAAATTTGAAACTGTCAAACTAACTATAGAAAATGTGTATTTATAAGTCATGTGAGCAAGATACTGTTCAGAATAGTCATGAAAAAATGCACACCAGATGGACAGGCAAATAGATATAGTTCATGCAGATTTTCACAGAACAGAGCTATTAGTGTATCATGTGACGTATTCTTTCCAGAACATAGTCTTCCTTATTAATCTCCTGAAATCCCAGCGGTCCCAGAATGTAGTCTTCCTTGTTAATCTCCTGAAATCCCAGAATGTAGTATTTCATATTAATCTCTGAAATCCCCGCGGTCACAGAACGTAGTCTTCTTTATTAATCTCCTGAAATCCTTGCTGTCTCTGGCAAGTTATTAGAGATGTTTTAAAATGAGAAACATAATAGAGAAGGGTAGAGAATTCATTGCAGACACCTTTTTTATTGGCTAATCAAAATGGTTTTTGACTAAAAATTCTTCTTATCAGAAATTATTGAACATAATAGAAAGTATGGGCTTTCCACGCCATCTCATATCGCTCATCAAAATTCTTTACTAGGAGAAACATATCTCTGCACATCGATGGAGAACCATACAACTGGTTCAAGATTTAAAAAAGGGTTCTCGTCAAGATATGTCATAAGCGGTGAAGAGAGTTGTTCAGTGGTACATAACACTGATTCTAACTTAGTCAGTTCCTATTTTGCATATAAGGAGGATTGCCATTGTGTTGCCAGGGCTCGAAAGGGGAGCACAGAATAGAAACACTGTTTAACTTCCAAGCATGTCGTAAAAGGCGACTAAGGAGGTTATGGGATGGAGTTGGCTGTCCCATTCAATATAGGCTCAGTGACCCAAAGCCATGCTGAAGTCGGACGTGTCAGGTCGAAAGACGCAGATATCGCAGCAATGCTGTAAACCATGACACAACGCATTCCGTTCTCTGGACTATATCCTGCTAATCTGCAGGAGTTTGAGAACGAACGCAGAAGAAGAAGAGATAAGGATGATGTCAAAGTTCTCCATGCCTGTCTGTCAGTTGCCAAGGATTGTAGGTCTTGTGCATCTATGCCTGTTGATTTTTGTTTCATTCATAAATGTTCTTCTGAGCATTGATTTTGGTCTTCCCTATTTTCTTTTTCCCGTCTGGTGTCCACATGAAAGCTTGTCGTGGAATTCTGTCTTCGCTCATTCTAAGTATGTGGCCGATGTATGTCGAGCGGCGTTTTCTGATGATGTTCATCGCATATTCTTGTTTTATCTCCTCTCTTACTATGTCGTTTGATTTGAAGTCTTTCCATTTAGTATTTGTGATTTTTCTGAGGCATCTATACTCGAAGGCAACTAGCTTCTTATACATTATTGTGGAAGATTTCCAACTTTCACATCCAAATGTCAATGATGGAATCACACTTGCATTTAATAGTCGCAGTTTGATGTGTTTAATTGTGATATTCGATCTCCAGATGTTTGAAGGTTTGTTAAAGTAAGAGGCGAGAGCGATTCGAGTCTTGATTTGTTGGTATCTTCGTCTGCTGTTATCTTGCTTCCAAAATATACGAAATTTGAAACGTTGTGTAGTACATTGTCATCTGATTTAATTGATTCTATCAGGCCGGTAACGTTCATGATTTTCGTTTTATGTGTGTTTATTTGAAAGCCTACCTGTTGCGCAAAAATGTGAGTCTTTCTGTTTTGTTTGTTTTTTTGTTGAGATCTTTGTATGTTGAACTCATTAGAGCAATATCATCTGCGAAGGTGAGATCTTCCAGGGTCTTGTTTAGCGATTTGATTCCTAGTTGTTTTTGTTCTGTGCATTTCTTCATTACCTAGTGAATCGCAATGCAAAACAGAATTGGGGACAAAACACATCCTTGTTTTATTCCCGTTGTCACTGGGAACCAGCTGGAAAAAACACTTTCTGTTCTTACACAAGTCGTATCGGAGTAAAAAGCTTTCATGATATAGATGTATTTCGTCAGGATGCCGTAAAGCGTAATAATTGTCCATAGAGATGGTCTGTAAAGACTATCGAAAGCCTTCTGGAAATCTACAAAATTGATCATGAGTTTTGATTGTCTTTCTGTGGATTCTTCTATTATTGTTCTTAGGGTGTAGATGTAATCTATTGTTGAGCGGTGAGGTCTGAAGCCTGCATGTTCTTCTCTGAGAGCCTCATCAATGAATTTCTTAGTCTTTGTAGTAATATACTGAGAAAAAATTTACCAGGGATAAATAGTAGCGTGATACCTCGTCAATTGTTGCAGTCAGACAGATCTCCTTTCTTTGATAATTTTACAATTATTCCATTTTTCCATTGTTGTGGTGGTGATTCACTCTGCCATAGTTGGTTAAATAGAGATAATAGATGGTTTAGGGAAGTATCGTCAGCTACTTTTAACATTCTCCTGAAATGTCGTCATCTCCAATGGCTTTATGGTTTTTCAAATTTGTGTATAGTTGATTTAATCTCCTCAAGTGTTATATTCTCACATCATGTATTTAATAGTGGTATTTGGTTATCCTCCGTTGTGGGGGGGATGTTTGTGATTATTGGTCTGTTCAAAAGTTCATAAAGTGTTCAGCCCACCTTAATTTTTGTTCTTTTTCTGAGATCAGTGTTTTGTCGTGTTTATCTTTTACAGGAATGTTTGTTCTTGGTGGGTTGTAACTAATTGTTTTATGATTTTAAATAGTGTTCGGCTGTCGCCTATTTTTGATGCATTTTCCGCTTTAATTGTTAGATTTTCGATGTAGTGGTGTTTGTCCTTTTTAATGTTTGACTTTACTTATTTTTCTAGAAGATTGTATAGTTGTTTGTTGAGTTCTTGAGTGGCGGTAGATCTTGCTGCTAGTAAGTTCATTTTATCTAGTTTCCATTCTTGAATTTTGGACCATGTGCTATTGCTAATCCAAGGCTTCTTTTTCTTATGTATAAACCCTACAGTGTTTGTTGCTGACTCTATTATAGCGGTTTGTAAGCACTTCCATTGAGTCTCAATGTTTTCTTTAATATTCATATCTTGTTCATTCAAGTTGTTTGATGTAGATAATGATTTTTTAATTTCTGTGTTGTATGATTCAATAAGAATTTCAAATTTCAATCGTTCGTAGTATATTTTTTAATGGTCAATTGTAGAATTGTAGTGATTAGTGATTTTCTTAATGGAAAGTAGTACATTCCAGGAATTTCAGTAAATGATGAAGGCTAGCATATGTATTCTGATACTTTCTGTACTATAAATTAATATGTAGTTGCTGAAAGTACCATGGGCAGCTAGAAAAACTGATATGTAGATGTTGAAAGTACCATGGACAGCTAGAAAAACTGATATGTAGATGTTGAAAGTACCATGGGCAGCTAGAAAAACGGATATGTAGATGTTGAAAGTACCATAGGCAGCTAGAAAAACTGATGTGTAGATGCTGAAAGTACCATGACAACTAGAAAACTGATGCAGATCTTGAAAATACATTGGAAATCTTTGATATGTAGATACTGAAAGTACCATGGGCAGCTAGAATAACTGATATGTAGATGCTGAAAGTATCATGTACAGCTAGAAAAACTCATATGTAAATGTTGAAAGTGCCATGGACAGCTAGAAAAACTGATGTAGATGCTGAAAGTACCATTGACAGCTAGAAAAACAGATATGTAGATCCTGAAAATACCATGGACAGCAAGAAAAACTGTTGTGTAGATGCTGAAAGTACCATGGACCGCTTGAAAAACTAATATAGATCCTGAAAATACCATGAACAGCTAGAAAACTGTTGTGTAGATGCTGAAAGTACCATGGACCACTTGAAAAACTAATGTAGATGCTGAAAGTACCATGGACAGCTAGAAAAACTGTTGTGTAGATGCTGAAAGTACCATGGACCACTTGAAAAACTAATGTAGATGCTGAAAGTACCATGAACAGCTAGAAAACTGTTGTGTAGATGCTGAAAGTACCATGGACCACTTGAAAAACTAATGTAGATGCTGAAAGTACCATGGACAGCTAGAAAAACTGTTGTGTAGATGCTGAAAATACATTGGAAATCTAGAAAAACTGATATGTAGATGTTGAAATAGTCAAACACAAAGAAAGGATCACACACTAATATCAGAAACTGACAATCTTAATTTTGTGGCTATGTTATGCATTGTTATGAACTGATACATTTCACTCTGGGCAGGCTCATGGGTGCTGAGTCTCCCTCCAGCAAATGGAAAATGTTATATATGCTAATTTTTCCTATGTCTTGCTGGTTGAATATAATCCTAATTATATCTTGTAACATAGAAACATTCTATGGGAAACCATAGAAATGTATAACATCAGAGGACAACTGTTAGATAATATAAAAGCGATATATCAAAAATGTCAGAGCTCAGTAAGAACAACAGATGGAATGACTGAACCTTTTGAAACAATATCTGGAGTAAGACAAGGATGCGTACTTTCACCCCTACTTTTCAACATATACATGGACAGAATAATAAAAGATGCTCATATCAACAAAGAGGAAAACATTGCAAATAAACCTGATGAAGAACTTAATAATGAAATCAATGAACTATTATTTGCTGAGGATCAAAGTTTAATATACAAAGATGAGGAAACTTTGCAAAAGCACATCAATGCATTGTTGTTAGCATGTCAAAAGTACAACATGAAAATTAATGTACAAAAAACAGAAGTTATGAAAATTTGCAAGTCTTCAACACCAATGAATATAACAATAGATAGCACCAAAGTGAAACAAGCCAAAGAAATTAAATATCTAGGCAGCATTTTTTCTGAAGATGGAAGACTAGACAGAGAAATAGAAGCAAGGTGCCAGAAAGCAAACACAGTGACTTACCAACTTTCACCATTACTTCTTCATCCAAAGATCAAGATGGAAATTAAAAAACAAATAATATCTACAATTTTTATACCAACACTGTGCTACCAATGTCAAACATGGTCTTTAACAGCTTCACAGCAAAGAAAAATTGTCACATGTGAAATGAAGTGTCTGAGAAAAGCTGCAATGGTTACCAAACTAGATAAAATAAGAAATGAAGAAATTAGGAAAAAAGTTAGTATCATGTATCAAACTTATTGAGAGACAGCAAGTAAATTGGTTCGGTCACCTTATGAGAATGAAGCCAAACCAAATACCAATAAGAGCATATAATACAAGAATATCCGGGTGTAAAGCCAAAGGCAGACCAAGAAAATGGTGGATAGAAAACATCAAGATAGCCTTGAACAAACATGGACTAAATGCAACCTCGATGACACATCTGGCCTTGAAACGACAGCTTAAACTCCCACCCCTACGCTTAACAGCAAGTGTGAATGCGATCAACAGTCATTCACCTGGGGAGAGACAATAGACAATATCTTATAATTGTCCATCTGTACTTCTTCCACATTTAATATCAAATTCTCCAAATATTACTGGTCTGTATGTTATTGGTGTCTGGTCAATCCCTGTGTCCACATCCAGTAGGTGCTTATGAAACAATTTAGAACATCCCTCTTGTCCATTATTAACTGTCCATCCATTTTCTAATGCTCTCTCATCACCACAAACGCCTGTATGCATGGCCTATAAACAATGTGATAACACAGAGGTCTGAAGTAGATATGAGCTACCTTAGTGACCATTAAGCCTTGCATGGGGGACCACATAGAAAAAATTTTAATTGGTGGACCACAGATCCGTTTAGTGGAAGAGGGTCACAGGTTGGGAATTATTTGGAACAAATTTTAGTAATAAATATATCAATAAAACAATATCATGCCTTGCCTGGCTCTAAATGTCAATAACCTTATTTTAGGTTCCATGGGGAAAAAATATTGTCCCATATGCTGGGGAGGAATAATAAAAAAAGGGTTGAAAATTACTTCACAGAAGAATGAAATAAAATATGTAACTCGTAACAATAATATGACTCAAAGATTGTACGGGTGCGACAAAGAAGACATCAGCACAAAAAGCCCTCCAAATACATATCTTCAACCATTCCATCAAGAAAAAAACCAAAGCATGCCAAGGACATTCCTCGATGTTGTAAATCCAGGGTTATCTTTCTTCACATCGTCTTCTTCGACCCTCACAATGTAATAAACGAGAAAACTGAAAAAGAGAGAAAAGGTTAATCCATTTCATTTTGTACAATCTTGCTCGTATTTTATAAGGGTCTGAAAGGAAGCAAATAATTGTGGCATTGGGATTTGACAAGCATAAATAAGACACAACTCCGAATTTGTAGGTAGGGTAGACAGATTCATCTCATTTTTTAATCAATAACAGATACTGTATTATTCCAAAAGTGTTAATATTTCAAACATACATTTGGTCTGTTCACAGACACAACACCGGAAAGAACAACCAGTACAATAAAACCACCAGAATCCCCAAGCTCACCATCTAGTACACCAAGCACACCAGGTTCTACACCAACAGAATCCCCAAGCTCACCATCTAGTACACCAAGCACACCAGGTTCTACACCAACAGAATCCCCAAGCTCACCATCTAGTACACCGAGCACACCAGGTTCTACACCAACAGAATCCCCAAGCTCACCATCTAGTACACAGAGCACACCAGGTTCTACACCAACAGAATCCCCAAGCTCACCATCTAGTACACCGAGCACACCAGGTTCTACACCAACAGAATCCCCAAGCTCACCATCTAGTACACCGAGCACACCAGGTTCTACACCAACAGAATCCCCAAGCTCACCATCTAGTACACCGAGCACACCAGGTTCTACACCAACAGAATCCCCAAGCTCACCATCTAGTACACCGAGCACACCAGGTTCTACACCAACAGAATCCCCAAGCTCACCATCTAGTACACCGAGCACACCAGGTTCTACACCAACAGAATCCCCAAGCTCACCATCTAGTACACCGAGCACACCAGGTTCTACACCAACAGAATCCCCAAGCTCACCATCTAGTACACCGAGCACACCAGGTTCTACACCAACAGAATCCCCAAGCTCACCATCTAGTACACCAAGCACACCAGGTTCTACACCAACAGAATCCCCAAGCTCACCATCTAGTACACCAAGCACACCAGGTTCTACACCAACAGAATCCCCAAGCTCACCATCTAGTACACCGAGCACACCAGGTTCTACACCAACAGAATCCCCAAGCTCACCATCTAGTACACCAAGCACACCAGGTTCTACACCAACAGAATCCCCAAGCTCACCATCTAGTACACCAAGCACACCAGGTTCTACCCCAACAGAATCCCCAAGCTCACCATCTAGTACACCAAGCACACCAGGTTCTACACCAACAGAATCCCCAAGCTCACCATCTAGTACACCAAGCACACCAGGTTCTACACCAACAGAATCCCCAAGCTCACCATCTAGTACACCAAGCACACCAGGTTCTACACCAACAGAATCCCCAAGCTCACCATCTAGTACACCGAGCACACCAGGTTCTACACCAACAGAATCCCCAAGCTCACCATCTAGTACACCAAGCACACCAGGTTCTACACCAACAGAATCCCCAAGCTCACCATCTAGTACACCAAGCACACCAGGTTCTACACCAACAGAATCCCCAAGCTCACCATCTAGTACACCAAGCACACCAGGTTCTACACCAACAGAATCCCCAAGCTCACCATCTAGTACACCAAGCACACCAGGTTCTACACCAACAGAATCCCCAAGCTCACCATCTAGTACACCAAGCACACCAGGTTCTACACCAACAGAATCCCCAAGCTCACCATCTAGTACACCAAGCACACCAGGTTCTACACCAACAGAATCCCCAAGCTCACCATCTAGTACACCAAGCACACCAGGTTCTACACCAACAGAATCCCCAAGCTCACCATCTAGTACACCAAGCACACCAGGTTCTACACCAACAGAATCCCCAAGCTCACCATCTAGTACACCAAGCACACCAGGTTCTACACCAACAGAATCCCCAAGCTCACCATCTAGTACACCAAGCACACCAGGTTCTACACCAACAGAATCCCCAAGCTCACCATCTAGTACACCAAGCACACCAGGTTCTACACCAACAGAATCCCCAAGCTCACCATCTAGTACACCAAGCACACCAGGTTCTACACCAACAGAATCCCCAAGCTCACCATCTAGTACACCAAGCACACCAGGTTCTACACCAACAGAATCCCCAAGCTCACCATCTAGTACACCAAGCACACCAGGTTCTACACCAACAGAATCCCCAAGCTCACCATCTAGTACACCAAGCACACCAGGTTCTACACCAACAGAATCCCCAAGCTCACCATCTAGTACACCAAGCACACCAGGTAGTATGACATTTTTATATATGACACATTATTTATTCAATATTGGTTTGTTTATATTTCAACTAAATTCCTCTTTTTCTGCTTTTCTATTCAACTTTGATGTCATGATCTTTCTTATAATATTATGGAAAATGCAAAATATATCATCATCATCAAGTTCTGTTGGTATAGAATATTTTATTTGCCTGAACTTTATTTCTCTTAGTAATTCTTGCTTTTTATTAAGTGTTGTTAGAACCTCTTCGTTTGTTGTCATCTTTTTCCATGTTCTCCCCATTCTTCTCTTTACTCACACCTCTAAGGCATCAATTCTTTCTTCTAATTGTTCAGTGTCCATGTTTCTGAACCATACATTATTATACAATAGATGTAGCATTTTATAATTCTCATTTTTAACTTCTTTGTAATTTGTTTACATGACTATTTTCCTCATGTCATTGAAGGTACTTTTAACCATTCCTATTCTTCTTTTAACTTCTGTTTCACATCTGCCATCATTTGTGACTATGTGTCCAAGATATTGCTACAGTTTTACTTGTTGCAGTTTCTCTCACCTATATCATAAATCTATGTTGGCTTCCTTATAACCAATAAGATTACAAATCAACACGCTTCTACACGTGTGACTACCCTTTATCATGGGATGTAGGCTTTTTATCATGTATTTATCTATATCTATAAACTCGTAACATGGCAGGGTCATATGCATACTTCATTGGATGCTTCAGCAAACAGAGTTTTTCAACGATTTCTATCTTCAACGATGCATATGAGTGAGGAACCTATTCTGTTGTGCTGTATGGTTGTGAGAGTTGGACATTCACTGTGGACATGGAGAGAAGATTGCATGCTTTCGAGTGCACATGCTACAGAAGAATTCTATGAATTTCCTATAGAGAACATAAGACCAATGTGTACATAAGAAATAAAGTAGAGAAGTGTGCAGGTGTTCAGGAACCATTTCAAAAGCGAAACAACGAAAATTAGCATGGATCGGACATGTATTTAGGCATGATTCCTTGTCACAAACAATACTGCATGGAACTGTCGAGGGTGGAAGAAGCAGAGGACAAATAAAGGCATGGACAGACAACATCAAGGAATGGACAGGACAAGATATTGCCACACTCATCCACATTGCTGTGGATAGAATTCGCTGGAGGACTCTGTGTGCTGAAGCATCTAATGTAGTACCGCTACGACCCTGAAAAGGTTACTGTTTTATTGATTGATGATTCATTCTCAAAATGATTATCAAAATTAAATTGTCCCATCATGTGCCACAGACCATCATGCCAAATACAGTCAAAGACCTTTGTAAAATCAATTAAATTGTTGTATAGATCACGGTAGTGCTGAATATGTTTTTCAATTAGTATTCTGATGTTAAATGTGTGTTCAAGGGTACTTTTGTTTCCTCTGAATCAGTTGTTCTTCTGCAATTACATCTTTGATGAGTTGCATAACGCCAAGCGTTCTCAAAGTGGCCAAAGCAGCGACACAAGAACTTTTCAAAGAACTCTTTTAAAGCTTTTGAAAAAAACCAAGATACATGGGAAGAACTTGTAAAAAATAGAGCTACATGTCGCCCTGCAGTTTTAAAAAAAAGGTACAGCATCTCAACAGCAGAGAGTAGCTTGAAAGTCACGGGTAGACCAAATACCATTTACAGAGGGCATCTCACGCCCAAACTGTACAAGGACATTTGCTGCCAGAATAGGGCTTAGGCTTATTAGCCATCAACGAACTTATGGTCAAGGACATACTCTAACTGAATTTCAAAATTCAATGTAACAAATGGCCATCATCACTTGTGATGGACGAACAACAACTTCATTTCAAATTCAGTGCACATTGATGTTACAGACATGCTGCATTTTTCCAAAACTATCTGCATTTGCAAGTACAGTATCTACCTCTACAGTCAGTAACATAGAACATCTAATGGAATACAAAAACAGCACAATTAATGCACAGACTACAAAATATATTATGCACACACACATTATTTATTCAGCATATAGTTTAGAAATTGGTAACCCTTAGTTAACGTGACATAATTATGTTTTTTTATAACACATAGGTCCAGTGCAGGATTTACCTATAGCTTAGGGCCCCCGCTTTCTTGGAGGCCCCGAAATAATTATATTTGGCACTGACATATAATATCTTGACTCAAAAAGGGCGCCATATCTTAAATATGTTAGGGCCTTGTGTCATGTGATGTATTCCTTCCAGAACGTTGTCTTCCCAATGAACTCTCTGAACCTCTCTCTGTCTTGGGCGATGTGGCATGCATTTTCTAGCGATGTATTCATGTTATCTTTAATGTCGTCAGTCCATCATCTTCTTGGTCTATTATGTTAGGGCCTTATCAAGTCTAAATCCGGCACTGCATTATTAGGGCTATAGTAAACTTCCGGTTACATGATAATGAGAAGAAACATTTATTACCACATTGATTTAAGGTCTTGTAATCAAAGGGACATTAGTACAGCACAGCATTAAAATATGTGATACTGAAAAGGGATTTTCCCAGTGAAGGTCTGTAAGCCCTATAGCCTATAGGGATAAAAATTCCAGTACTGGGTAACTACCCTAAAGAGGAAATATGTGGCTGGGGTAACAAAAGGCAAATATCAAAACAAACGGAAATATGTATATATGTTACCAAATTAAGTATAACATAACCTAACAACGAGATACTGTGACAGACGAGGTTTCGACTAAAAATT
Source organism: Meghimatium bilineatum (assembly GCA_034231615.1). NCBI lineage: Eukaryota > Metazoa > Mollusca > Gastropoda > Stylommatophora > Philomycidae > Meghimatium > Meghimatium bilineatum. The sequence continues at coordinate 114,147,030 of CM067298.1, read as the reverse complement.
CTTCATCAGGACAAACATGGATCACAGTAAAACAATATTACATAGAAAATTGCATGGTTGTGATAGGAAAGGACAAAAATTTATAGTATAGGTCTCCACTGCGCTATAAATAGTGCACTGTTTACATGAACAATATGGATTTCCCATACCTAACACTACAAAGGTTAGGTAATACATCATAAATAGAACAAAGGTCACAATGGAGACGTATACTAGAAATTACCTGTCCTGTGCAAAGAATGAACTTTGTTGATCAAAGAAGTTTTGGGAAAGGGACCTATAAAAATAATGGAGGTGATGGTTCAGGCCACCAAAATTCTTTGAGAGAATTAATTATATTATAATTTCTGTTATCATTTATAACGCAAGCACCAGAGAACTAAATTAGTCTATTACGAAATTAATTTACTGCCACACTTTGTTGTTTTCCCATAGGTCCTAGAATAGAAGCTCTACAATAAGATAGATCCAGTCTGAGTTTGAGAATGAAAACTAATAAACAGCAACAGATATTTTTCTAATGTTTAATGAAGCATGTTGAATTTAGATAAGTGCTCCAACAATAAATGGGCATATTGTTTTTTCACAGTAACTCCATGTCAAGAACAGTCTAGCCAAGTGGGATTAATTCCGGCTTCCAATGGTGCACCACATACAAATGGAGCTGCTATTGTATCATATGGAGGCAAACAGAATGGTGATGCTACTAGCGTGAAAGTATCAGAGGTTCCACCGGGGGACAGTGTACAACTTGTAACACAAAACAAAGACACATCGGTAAGATTAATGAATTTTTCTCTAGGCCTATGTATTATATGTAAATATATTATGTGTTTTAGTTTAGTTTAGTCCTATTTTCTGAAATGGTAGTAACGCACTCGTGGGCAAACCCATAGGTTTAGGATTAGGCCTATGCATGTGATGGTTTCTGTATGCATATTGTAAAAGTCAAGTAATGAGAGTTGGCAGGGCCATAGATAGGGGGCTTATGATGGGGGATTCTAATCATGACATTTACTATATAAAACATAGGATAGGCCTAGGCCACTGAACATTGTGTGTAGTTATTTGATATTTAGGTAAACTCCCTTCCTTTATCAAAGATCTATCTATCTGGCCACTAGAATTGGGCATAGTTTAAGAGTGTCTATCTTATCTTGCTAAAAGTGTGGAAGATATTGAAGAACTGATTAATGTTCTAGTAGTCACAGAAAGTAAAGAGAAAGGCCTCTTCTAAACTCTTTCAGGGCAAAATTATTCCTGGGTTTTGATGTACCGGTAATTAATTTTAGACGAAATTTTTTGGCAGCAAAATAGGCACGAACTTCCTGAAGACAAAGTAAATTAAGTCATATAAAGTAACAAAAGAAAGGTACTTGAATGTGGAATTCATACACAATATAAAATTATAACAACAAAATACAAAAATTACACCACAAACAGAAATGTTAGATGACCATACATTTTGTGGACACATATTTTATTCTACCGCCCTTCAATTTTACTTGTCTTGAAATGTTGCTGTCCAATCTGACTAAAGTAGATGTATTGACTGTCTATTTATTGATCATAATTTGTTTATCTGAAGTAAATCTTTTAACTGTCTAGTGTTTTATGTGATTTTTGTGTGTTCCATGTCAAATTTCAGAATTGAACACAATATTGTGAAATTTAGGAAATATTCCCCAGTACTGGATTTCTCAGTGGAGTTTAAAATTCACATTTATGTCCTATTTACATCTGATGACTTACGTTTACTCTTGTTTGGTGTGATATACCCTAAAACATGTTTTGGGGCGCTGGTGAGGTTTGTCTATACACCTGATACAGTAGAAAATGCTGCATTTTTTCAGCTTTGAATTGCTACACTGTACACACTGCCAGTCTGCAACATCATAATCAACTAAATGCACAGCGCAAACATAATTTTCATCATGTGAGAGTACTGGCTTTCATCTTCGTTTCCTAGTTACAGCTGCTATTATGTCTGTGGGAATTTTCTGACCAGATAGAGCAATAATTTGGTTGATAAGTGCATCTTTATACTGTGTAAGGGTCATACACTGGGATGCAGTCGGGTGGGATAATACATACAGAATATGTCCATTGACCTATGTCACTTCTATAATCCATGTGAAAATCTTATTTCTACCACTACACTGTTTTCCTTTTATGATTGCCATAGTATGACACCATTTGGTTCATGCGATCACAGTCATTCATATTCATGTTACACAAAAGAATGGGGCTGGTCTTCTGGACAATTCTATACTCTTCCTGAAGCTCCAGAAGTGTGGATTGACCATGTGTTGTCATTAAGGGTTTTTTGTCTTGCCTGGAAACACAAAGAACATTATCTCTTTGTTTGAGAACCTTCTTGGAATTCCAAAGATAGTTTTTTTCCTGCTTCAACTATGGTGGCAAGCCTTTATGGTTCAAATTTACAGTGCAAGTGTAATTAATTTTCTTTGATATAAGAAATTCAATGAGGGACATTGATGAATAATATGTATCTGCATATGATGGTTAGCCGTAATGCCATTCAGTAAGTTTGAAATGAATTTCACTGCATGAGTATCGCTTATGTCTAGATCAGAGTCGTATGCAGTGTTTGCTCCAAAATAAATGATCAAATTCAGCATATACCCAGAGGCAGAATCACAAATAACAAATGCCTTTATGTGATATTTATCTGCCTTGCTTGCATTACACTGTCTTGCATGAAAATGGATCCTGCATGAAAACAACCCTTTTTCCAATCACCATCACATCAACACATAGACATCATGGCTATAAAGCCAGAGGTAAAAACAAAGATGGACCACAGACATGAAAGAAGCCACAGGAACAAGCTTACAAACGGCACACAAGAAGTCCATCACCAGAGAACTCTTCTACCCCTGACACCGCAAGGCAAACAAGGGCCACAGTGTATAGATAGATAGACCATCTCATTCTTGGAAAGGTTTCATATGGTTGTATGCAGACTTGTACTGTGCGACTAGATCATTCACAAATGGCTCAATTTTTGCATTGCCTAGTGCATCTGGTTCTGATGCATGCAACATTGTCATGTATAATATTTGAAATTTTGTCAGAGAAAACATAATCTTGAATCATGGCAATAATTTATAACATGGCAACAACTGTTGTCCAGTAATCCTTTAGTTCACGTTTTTGTGTGAATCCTATTGCAATTATCACTGTAAGAGAATTCAAAAACTCTGCTATGGTCAGCGTTTGCTATTCAGAAAATGTAGATATCTGTCATTGGTGTGTTCTGCCCGTGTGTTGCCGAGGCTCGAAAGGGGAGCAAAGAATAGCAACACTGTTTACCTTCTACGCATGTCGTAAAAGGCGACTAAAGAGGTTATGGGATGGAGTTGGCTGTCCCATCCCATATAGGGTCATTGACCTAAAGCCATGCTGAAGTCGGATGTGTCAGGCTGAAAGGCGCAGATATCGCAGCAATGCTGTAAACCATGATACAACGCATTCCATTCTCCGGACTACATCCTGCTAATCTGCTGGAGTTTAAGAACGAACGCAGAAGAAGAAGAAGATTGGTGCGTTATTTTTTATTTGGTGCTTGAACACCAGATCTGGTCGATCTAAATAGAGGTGACCTGATAGACACATTCTCATTCTGTTTGAGTTCTTTCCACTGAATATCAATATCATCATTAGGACTATTGTATGTAAGAGCAAAAGTATCATTGCTGTCACTATCTGATTCATCAGAAACAGCAACAGTAGAAACAGTTATAGATTTTTCAGCCATTTTTCCTTTGCCCTTACCATTATTAGGCATATTTCATTTCCTACTTGCAATAAGTTCAGTAATTTTTCTAATTTTAGAAAAGCTGAACCTTCCTTGTCTCAGTGCTATGTTATGTACAACCAAAATCGAGAATGTGGACAAATGTACACAAAATACTTACTGCATCGCGTTCATATGTAGGCCTAGCAGAAGTAAACACGGCTCCTCAAATTCCTTGTCATAAATGACATCGATTACATCACTTTTATACATTATAAACATCTCTCTTAATCACCATTTATTGATCTACACTAACTGAAACATTAAAGCTTTAAAATTCATCCTTTTCTGAATCATAATCCGTGAAGAAATAGCGAAAAATGGCTGCACCTTGAAAAATTCTAAAAGATGCTAGGCCTATGCAGTTCAGTTTCCAATCATGAAAGGTATAATTAATTATGACTATTTATATGGCTTTGGAAAACTAAGGAACAATCACTCTAGCACCGCTTACTATAAGAGCATGATGGAAAATAAACATGGCCAAATGTTATCCATGACTACAAATGGCTACCTTGATGTCGACGTCGGACATCTATCGCTAGATGACGTTTGTAGACTACGTATTGCTACAGTTTAATCACTTATATAAGGAAAAGAAAATCTTAATTTATTTTTGACCACGTTATGAGACAGGGAGGTTTGGAGAATATAATTACAACAGGCAGGAATTTAGACAAGAGAGACAGATGATGACAACGTGAGAAAATATTGAAAAGTTTAATAACCTGACATGGCATAAAGTCAACAACAAGCCTAATACATAGTACTAGTGATAGAGAGCTGTGGAGATCAATGATCACCTACGCTCATAGTATTTTCTGCTCATAGTATTTTCTGTGAAAATAAATAAAACACATTAATAATATCATCTGTTAAAATTAAATAAAACACTTAGATGTCACTAACCTTCTTGATGCAGTCTTGACTAGATCTAAAGAATATTTATTTAAACACACAACATGATTTTTATTCATTGCATAATATCTAGGCCGATTGTTTCCAGTGTCACTTAATAACAATAATAATGTGTTCATAATATTTTCTTTGAAAATAAACATAATCCCCAATTCCTCATAATTAGAAACACAATCTATACAAAATTCACTAAAAATGACTTCCATTTGCGATGATTGTAACAGGATAACTGAAACTTTCAAAATGCTTTAATTTGCTCACCATTTTTCACACGACTGATTCAAAAGGAAGCTAGATTTTAATGCTAGCAGTGTTCCAGTTTTCTTAGAAAGAAAAAACTAAATTTAAAGTTTTTACCATGATTACAAAACTGCTTAGTGAAGTCACAATTATGCTACCATGGTGTTGAGTGAAGTACACCAGGATATGGGCATGTATTCATGCTGATGTCTTGGTAAAGGTTAAATAACATGAACAAGTATAGATACCAGCTCACAAAACAGACCTAATAAATGTTTTGACTAAAAGTCTCATATACTGCCATATTAATTATTAGTAATTGAACCGCAGACAGTACACTCTAGGCATCCCCATAGAAGTTCCATCTCTTTCAGCAAGTGACGAAGGGTATGTATGCTGATAGTTCTCATGTCATGTTGATTATATATTTCCCTAGTCCTACCTGTCAATTACTTTACCATCTTCTTGAGTAATTCCAAACTCCCTCAATTTCTTAATAACAGTCTCATCCACCGTGGTGTCCTCGTCCAACAGATACATATATACAAAATGTACAGTGCCCCCCCCAAATCCATTGTAATCTGTTCTAACATATGTGCTTTCAGTTCTAGTCTGTAGGATTTGTCTCATTAACCTCAACTCCAGTGTGATAAGGGTAAAATATCCATGTAAGTCCTTGGAGGTATGATATCCCAATATACTCCATCCACTCATGATACAGCCATTCATTCTGAATTTTGCTTATAATGGATTGAGAGTCCAACACAATAATTGCTCTGATTATCACTGTTTCTAAGATACATTTAGGGCCTCTGTAACTGCCTCAATTTCCATACTCATACCGGAGGTTGCTGTGGTAAACTCTCTACATTTTTCAGCACTCTACATTACTCTCTTCATTATAATTTCTCTTCTTTACCTCTTAGAATTTCAGAAAATCCCCAACCCTATCTTGACCCTTTCCATACAGAACTATCTGTGTATATGTCCCTATGACCACTTCTTCCATGTTGTTTGTTATAAGTTGCTTGATTTCTAGGTCAGCTTTGTGCATTGCACCACTACTTGTATCTTGATAGACTGTTCTACCATTCTATTTGTCTACAATCCTATTACTTTTTTTGTTCCTTGCAGGTTCTGATTTTTTCTCTCTGCAGCTTCTGTTAAATGTAATGACTACACAAAAGGCACCATGTAAATGCAGCTGGAGTGGGTATCTTCTCCAATATCAATGCAGGATTTCTCTGTAGGTAGTTTCAATGGAGATATCATGTAATAATTTAGACATTCTTCTTTGATTATGTGCTTTTAACACTTGTTTTAGATGGTCAGCCTCTGTCAGATGACATCTGCATTCTGAAAATCAGGATGAAAAATTATTTCATTTGTTTAAATCATTTCTACTGACTTATTTGCAGATTGGTGAAAATAAACCACGTTCGTATGCCGTATTAGACAAAGGTATGTATATTAACACTTAAATATTTTTGAGATATGTGTGTATATACATCATTGTTGCCTTGGAATTTTTTTCCGTTGTTAAATGTCTGCAGCCATCCATTTGTGCTATTACTATAATTTTTAATTATTTATTCTCCATCTTGTATTTATCTTGATAAAAACCGTATGGTTGAAATGTCAATTTTTTCTGTTCCATATTTTTATATATATTTTTTCCATGTCTGTTAGTCTGGGTGTGCACTGTAAAACTCATTAACCGTACTCTCTTTTTTTGTGTGCATAAGTACTTAATGTGATATGATATAATTTCTCACACATGTGACATAGAAGAATTCATTAGACAGAAAAGTTGCAGCTAATATTAAAGAACTGTAATATATGGACAATTATTAGGCAACAAAAGAGCTTTATAAAAAAACATACTCAGAACTACTAAGGGCACAACAGATCCATTTAAAATACAAACAGCAATATATTTCTTCAACAATAAGAAGAACAGGTTGCACTATGCACTTAGAATTAATGAAAATAGACTGCCACTACAAACATTAAAGTTGGTACAAGTTGACAAAAGAAAAAGAGGAAGACAAAGAGAGACTTTTCGCAGTACAACTATTGATGAGGATGCAAGTGTGTTGGTCTTCAGAAACTGTGTAACCCTATCGTTTATCATTACAGAATGGAATTTTGTAATTATTTTTTAGGAATCATAGAAGTCAGTAACAAATTGAGAACATTTTATGGAGATAAATGTCAAAAATATAATTGTAATGGCATTATTATAAGTACAAAAGATATGGTCTGATAAATGTTTTCTATTTTTTCTTAAATTTTAGGTGATGGAAAAATTCCTCGCAATGTCTTGGACAATTTAGGTGAGATTATTCATTTAAATTTTTAACAAATGTACAATTTCTATGACACTCCATCATTCTGATTTCAAGCAAAAAGGTGTCCACATTCCCTTTCATTTCATCCCAGAGGATAAAATGTTACTATAGTCCTACATATAAAACCTCAAACTCAGTGGATCTATTGACCAAGATCAGTGTAGCAGATATTGAGTTAGCCAGTAGGCCTATGCTAGTTTTTAAAGTGTCCACAGTGTGCACTTATAACATAAATATGATTTTGATATGGATATTGGTGACGATGATGATGTTCCTCCTTTGCAAGTGAAGATGAGCATGGCATGAAAAACAATAAATGTGATGAACAAGTAGAAAAACAACAAAACATTTGTGATTGTCTAATTTGGTTTGTGAGTGCGCAGATGCCCGATAAGTCTGATTCGTTCCAGGAAAGTTCTATTGCAGTGCATGCAGGAGTGTAGAGGGTTTGGGGTAGGAGAGTTTTCGGATTTGTCCTTCTGCTTCCGTCGCTTGTGAATTGCCCGCTGTGTTCTTTCTTTTTCAAATTTAGTAATGCAAGCAGTGATCTGGGTGTGCCAAGCTGAGCGATCAAGGGCTGTAGTCTTCCAGGAGCTAGGATCGATACTGCAGTGCTTGAGAGAATGTTTTCGGTGATCCTTGACAAGTTTTTTTTTGCCCTTCGCTTGAACATTTATCACCGCACAGCTACCCATAGAATAATCTCTTTGTAAGGCGCTTGTCTGGCACACAAAGAATGTGGCCAGTCCAGCGTAGTTGGGACCTAGTCAGCAGGCCATGGATACTTTGTAAACAGGACTTTTGAAGGATTTCAGTGTCTGGTACTCGATCCTGCTAATGTATTACCATGTGGTTTCTCAGGCACAGAAGGTGGAAAGAGTTAAGCTGTCGAGTGTGTCTCACATAGACAGTCCAGGATGATGCAGGAAATATTGGTGACAGTCTTAGGTCTCTCCATAATACTTTTTTCTCTAATGATGACTACAGTCAGCAAGAATATAAGCTAATCTTGAGGAAGGGAGAATTATGAATCAATGTAAAAGTAATATATGTTATGAACCAGCATCATAGCACACATTTTCTCATTAGTGCTCAGCTGATTAGTCAGTGGTTGACCAGAAACCACCTGACTAGCTTGACTTACCCCTCTTGCTCAGTAACGGTGGTACAATTCCTTGAATTTCCCAGAGCATGAGCCCTACATGGTACCCTACTTCCTGGTGACTAGGTGAACCACAGTATAATTTTTATTTCACATCACAAATAATATGAGTGGATTAGACATCCACGTTTCCTGGTCAGAACATGCATGATGTAACATTACACTACTGCTGCTTCCAAATTAGGTATCAAATGGTATGATTTGACAAGACTATATCAAGAAAAGATAACATATCTATAAGCCTTTGCCATCTGGTAGAAGAGACTGATCACCCAAAGATGGGACCTGAAGTACATCGACATTGATTCTATGAATGAACTTCTAATTATTCAATTAATAGATATTAATTTTGTTGATTTTCTTTCAACAGAGAAAAATGCTATTAAGTACACTCTACCTACTGAACATGGTGGTTTGTCAACATTGTATGTGCTCGAAGGCATTCCTCCTCCAGATTTACCTAAAGAGAATGTTCTCTCAGTTAAAGTTAGTATGATAATTAAAATGTAATCTAATATATATGTTTGTGTGCGTGAGTGCGCGCATGTGTACTACATTGCATGTATATATGCTGTTCTCTTTAGAATAATTGCTAAACTTACTAACTTTATTTTTCAGACTAAACTTACAAAATCCAGATTTTTACTGGACATCCTTTGTGTGTGTATATATATAGAAAGCTCAGCATGTTATAAGATAATACTTGGAAGTCATTGAGACAGAATTATACTAAACTTCCACCTCCCATATATTCAATAGTCACACACCATATAACTAAAATAGACCTGTGTCCATAGTTGAAAGAGGTGCACTTCAACGAAAAAGACTTTAATCCCTTAACCCCCACCTACATTTAGGCTCTGTAATTAAACGTCAGAAGAAAAAGAGACACCACGATGTGATGACACATCAACTAAACTGTTCCAAGTAGGATGATTAGTAATTATCAATCATTAAATCAAGTACTATGCCAAATGACATAAGTGATCATGTTTCTTCCCAACTCTCTTGTGTTAATAAATTCAGTTGGTAGCATTCTTCCATGCCACAATGACAACCGATGTTCAAGTTTTTCTTTACTTATCACATGCCCTAAAAATCTTTACTATCAGGATATAATTTTTGTTGGTTGGTTGTTGATCCAGCGGTCCATGGGCTCATACCCTTTGACCTAATGCGATTAAATGGCATTATATTGCTGAGAAGTCTGTGGATTTTCGGCCCACCCTGGGACAGAGCCAGAGAATAACTATTACACCTCCAGGAAGGTAGGTTTCAACCTATGCACTGCTCCTAACCACTGTAGCCAAGATAGGGTTCACTGTGCTCATTCCCCGCCACCAATTGACTACTGGTTATGCCGAACTTCTCTATTGCTCCAGGCATGCAACCAAATGTTCAAGTTAAAAGGATTGTCACGTCCTGAGTCACTGTGCCTCTATGATGGGTCTAAGCCATAGGAAAAAACAGTGCTGTCAGTTTCCTCCTCCCCATTGCTGTACAGTACATCTCTGGCTCCCTCCCAACCACAGAATACATGATTCAGGTAAACATGATACACATTTCAACACCAAAATAAACGCACAGTTGTATAGATGACGTGCCATGAAGCTTCTATAAGAAGATAACCTTAATATAACGATATGTCATCCACTAAGGTTTTCTGTTGCATGGGTGGTATGTCTAGTGGGCCATTGGTGAGACCCACAGACGCAACCACATGCGTATAATTTTTGCTAAACTATGTCTTTTACTTAAGGATCTCTGTGGACTTCAACATTTCTTTTCTTAAACGTCAATAGAATTTTCATCTCCCCTTCTCATAAACCATGTCTGAATAACCTCCAACTCACTTTGAACTTTTTTGTTTATTATCCATACTTTACACCAATTAAAAAAAGTTGATTATTGATTAGAAACTAGCATCACATTCCCATAAGTCTTCCGTTTCAGAAGCCATTCAAGTTTAAGTAGACTCAAAGTCCCAGTGAGGTTTTGATTATGTGATCTTCGGTTCTTTCAAAAAAGAGTACATTTTCTTCCCTCTCATCACTTCCATTTCTGTTATTCTTTGTATGTATACATTTTCAGTCTCATTGTCAACATCTTCATTTTGTAATGAATATGTGTATGCTTTAATTAAATCAGCTTTATATCTTTTCAGTGTTGTACTGCCAATCGCAATGTATCTGCCAATGAGTCAGCTCTTTTGTTTCCACTTACTCCAGCCTGAAACGGACTCGGTACAATTTAGTTGCATTACAATCCATGTAATGCTCTGTACAATTGAGTTGTTCCATAAGGCAATTCATTACTTTTTCAAAATGTTCTTTTTTATCTTGCACCGCATGCTTTGAGGGTGTGTGAGTATTAGTGAGTGGGTTGATGTATCAGTTATCAACCAACTCATTGCTACCGTAAAACCCTGTAACTCCATGCTCAGTGTGATAGTAGAATATGCAGATGATACTTCAATGAACTTCAAGCCATTTCTGTAGGAAACTAAACCAAAACCGCATTTATTTGTATTTCTGTTGACTGAGTCATCGATGTATATAATTATGTCTTGTGGTTTCAAGTGTGACTGGGTGAGCTCTTGTACTGTAACTTCTGCCATGATACCAGTCAATTTCTGACACGATTTATCTAGTTGAATTATTACATTTATTACATTAGTCACTTTTTTTCAATGTCTGATTTCTCCAATTTGCTGCCCTTATTCTGTTACTTTTAGATATGACTTGACTTACGCTACTTGATGTCACACTCTAATATTGGGGAGATTTAACAAAAATCTCATTGTAGTGATGGGTGTGTCCCTATTACACCCCAGTACCATTCTCATTGCCTCATTTTGAATTTTTTCCAATCTATATACTTGTGTCTGTGACAGTGTCAGTAGGCAGAGGTCATAATCTATAACAGATAACACACCATTTGTAGAAGCGGAGAAAGTATCCATTGCTGCATGTCCTTGGTCACCATAAGCTTGTTGACACTGATTCCTCTCTTTACTCTCCGAATCACATTTGTGATATGCTTGTTGAATGAGAGACATCTCTCAATCAAGAAAAAATGTTTTTTTGATGTAATATCCTCATTATTGAATTTGCATATGCATTGCTAGTACTCTATTGCATAGAATGATTCTCTGGGATAATGCAAGTTAAAAGAACTAAATGAGAGGTAATAACAGTTTCAACCTTACCAACAGGAGAAGAATGGCTTCCAATCAATGAAACAATGACAGGCTTTCATAAAATAATTATCACTCTTGAAGTAGATGTAGAGATTGAGGAAATGGAAAAGGAAACCTGAAAACCGATTAGGTAATTGCAGATAACTGTAGATGATGCGTTTACCAATGTATCTGTGAGTCTGACTGGGGTTTTACAGCCAAGTATCATGGTAACACATAGAACAGTGGAGCATATGAAATAAATACATTCAGTATGAGGATGGACATCAAGGCTGCTACTGCTGCCCTCAAATGGCTCCCTTGAACCTCAATCATGAAAGCAGTTATTGTATCAGACTACTAGTCCATGGTGCGAAAGATTCAAAATGGCAGATATTTGACAGATTGTTAACTGCTGGAGGAGATTGAACACTGATGAGTCTGCCTGGAGTGCAATGATATCTGTTCATAACCAATTATTAACCAATTATCAGTTCTTCATCATTAATTCTTAGTGACAGACATATTTCTTGCAGAGTGACATCATCTCAGGAATTCATACAACATCTACAGATGCCCATTTTGAACAAAAGCAATTAATTTTTTTGCATTTTCTTACATTGCAGTCACATTAACTTTAAATACCCATAGATGGTGGATATTTTCTTAAATGTTGCAAAAAGTGGATAACATTTAATCTTTCCATACTAAAACGTAATAAAGATCACAATATTTTTTTTCGTAGCAAAGAATAGTCTATTTCTTGTATTCACCTCTTGTATCGTAGTTTTGCAGCAGTTCTAATATGACAATCACTATTTGTTTCTAGACAATACCTGCTGACGAGAAGATAGATCTTAGCAAAGAAGTAGGAACAGTCATTGTGCTAGCACCTACGGATTCAGAGGTGCATAAGTTCACATGTTCTGGTAAGCTGTGTTGAATAAGTTGTGTTGCCCCTTGAACAAAAACATTTGTTGAGATCATTTTTATTGTTACTTGTGAATGTGTTACACAGAAATTATCAGTGTATAGTATAAATATCAAGATTAGATTTCTCAACATCACAGAGTGCATTAAAGTAATGTTTGGCTTTGCATCATTAGTTTTCATAATGAGAATTTAAGTATGGTTTTTTTAATTGATTTAAGAAGTTATTGAGTCATCAAAAAATAGTAACACTGGACTACCATGCATAATTAAGAAGGGCCAGACATGGGTTCACTTAACTTATCCCACAAAAGGTCTAATTGTTGAGCCAAAAAGTGCAAGTGCCAATCACACTATACAACCATAGTACTTAGGTAGAATACAGGTTTTTGAAGTTTCACTTGAGCACACCTGACGGTCACTAAGGGGCGATGGAGTGTAAACATGAAGAGATAAAAATAACAACACACAAAACATTTTCAGTGTTTCGAACGTTAGGCCTTTGTCAAATATAGACAAAACAAACAGCGAAAAGGCAATTAAAAACAGTAAAAACAATGTTATCACAGAGGCACTAGAATTTAGACATGTAAAGAATACAAAGTTCAAGGTGACAATGACATGTGTAAACATTTAGTCATGGAAGCTGGTTTTATTGAAAAGGGGACAAGATATGAGAACAGAAAGAAACCATTTATTACCCCAAAACAGCATGAACAACAATACAACAAGGTTCACACCCACACAAATTGAAACACATGAATGTTCAGAGTTAAGTCCAAAAGGCTTTGAGGTACCAAACTCAAAAATAAATCAAATTTCAAGAGCGTACCTAGATCTGTCATCCGTGGTGCAGGATCTCAGGACAGTGAGACAGAGCAACAAACAGTTTACCAAAGTGAGCAGGAATATAAGAGCTGAAGTGAATGTGGACCAAGATGTCATTAAGATTTATGTCACGCATATGTGCAACCTGGAAAGCGGCACGAGCTAGATGATCAGACTGGAGCAGGGAATAATGCTTGAACAAGATTCAACAATACTGTGAAAGGATACTGTCACGGAATGAATGTCTATGAAAGAAATCAATCATCTCAGAGGATTTATCAAGAAAGTCATCATCGTCACTACATAAGCAACGACGGTGAAGAAGCTGGGAGAATTGCGACAAGCAGGAGGATGAGAAGTGTAGAGCAGAAAACCATGTGCATCAGTAGGTTTGTAGTAAATAGATATGCTGCGGTAAGGAGGATAAAAAGTGACAAGAAAGTTGAGAGAAGTAGTAGAGTTGTTAGATGTGAATTGAAGAGTAGGGTTAAATATGTTGATAAAGTTAATGAAGCGAGACAATTCTGTCTCAGTCATGCCAGTAATATCTATACCATCATCAATGTATCCAACGGCTGCATGTGAAATACATACAAATATAGAACCCCTTGAGATGCGGAGACATATGGCTGCAATGGAGGCTTATGAAAGAAGCAAAAGAATGAACAAAGACCATCCAAACAACCAACTTGTAGAAAACTGGGAACCAAACCACAGAATAAAACAAAAGTCAGTCCTGAGCCATGTCAATGAAATAAAAGAGTTATCACCTTCCAGACAAGAGACAAGAACTGCAAAGAGTAGAAAATGTTTACCACCACATGCAGGATTTAAATTACCGGAAATAAAAACACAGTTAAGAGATAAAGCAATGAAAAGTTCCGACCCAGTAGGTCTTATGAAAGCAACACAGAAAACAATAGACACCTACCCAGAACAATGGATTCATGTCTATACTGATGGGTCTGCCTTCAAAGCCATCATCAAAGCAGGTTATGGTCTATATAGAATATCCAGACAAAACATCTGATGAGTTGTTTGATGCCTGTGGGGAGATATGTTCTAACTATGAAGCTGAAATAACAGCACTAGAAATTGTGTGTACCACCTGAAGACCATATTTGATGCCTTCCCATCAAAAGTCCAAAACATTGTTATTTTTTACAGACTCTATGTCTGCTCTCCAAGCACTGGAATGTGATGGACATTGTAAACCTGAGCTAGTTGAAATATATCACCATGCCAACCAGCTGCTCACATCTTATGATGTCAACATTGTTATGCAGTGGATTCCTGGCCACTCAAACACACCTGGCAATGATAAAGCAGACAGACTAGCAAAGATGGGAGCACAACAAGAACAGCCTTATACATAAACAACAATGCACACAGTTAAAATGATTCTGAAATCTTTGAACAAAGAAAATTGGATGAAAAGATGGGCCATGGGAAACACTGGGAGGGAAATCTATAAATATATGACCAGCCCAAATCCTAAAGACAATATCAACCTCCTGGAAAGAAAAGACCAGAGTATCATATTCCGACTGCGCACACAACATGTACAGCTTAACAATCACCTGAACAGAATGCAACCACAACACATTCTAGGGTGCCGGCTGTGCACTCATCCATATGAAACTGTTGACCACCACTTTTTTGAATGTCCAGCGCTGGATGACATCAGGAAAATACTTCTCCCTCCAGGGCCAGATAAATGGAACACATTATATGGAACAAAACAACAGCTCACAAACACATGCATATATCACACAATGGCATTGGGTCAAAGGGCATGAGCCCATGGACCGCTGGATCAGCAACCAACCATCATCAATGTATCTATGAAATAGAAATGGAAAAGGACCTTCATG
The DNA here is from genome assembly GCA_034231615.1 of Meghimatium bilineatum. Taxonomy (NCBI): domain Eukaryota; kingdom Metazoa; phylum Mollusca; class Gastropoda; order Stylommatophora; family Philomycidae; genus Meghimatium; species Meghimatium bilineatum. The sequence continues at coordinate 114,131,729 of CM067298.1, read as the reverse complement.
TGTATCCCAAACTTGATGTTCAAGATGTCCCATGAAAAGACATGCATAACTGAATCCCATCTTAGTGCCCATAGCAACACCACTGATCTGATTGAAAAAGTGCCCATCGAGTTCAAAGGAGTTCACTATCAAGCCACAACACAGAGCATTCTATTCTCCTGACTACATCCTGTCAACTGTGAGAGGGAACGTAGAAAAAGTACTATTATCAGATGATATAATTTCAAACAATGTTTCCATATTCACTAAAACTGTACACATTAACAAGTGGGAATTTTTTTTTAATGCTAGTGAAGGAAAAAAATGTATTAAAAATGTAAAACATCTGCTTTAGTAATTCTTCATTTGTTTCTTGACCATGAACTTGAATATCACTGCACAAAGGGGCATTCTCATAAGTGCTCGACTTGTCATTTCATCAACCACAGGGGCCAACCCGAAGTGTAATGATGTTTATTCATAACCAATAACTAGTGTGTCATGTTTTACAACTTGGCTGCAATATGTGTACCTTTAGGCCAGACACTTCTTCATTCATTTGCTAATTGTGATGCCGCTGCCATAGTGCAGCCTTGGTGTTCTAGTATTTCTCTGATGGCATCTATCCATCTTCGTCTGGGTCTTCCCTTATTTCTCTTTTCAGGTGGTCTTTTATTGAAGGATATCGATGGAATGCAACCTTGTTCCTTCCATTCTGATTAAGTCTGATTAACACAAATATATAACATCCGTATTCATACTATAAGGACCAATAGGTCTTCTTGTAAACATAAATAACATATAGACAGTACAATTTTGCTTCAAATAATTGCTTATACAAGATTGATAGCATCCATTGTAAACTGAAAAGTATATTGCCTAGATGATAGGGTATTGGTTCGTCTATGGTTCGAGGCTCATCTCATTTTAGTCATCCCAACTGTACAAATGAATATGTGATTCATAAATATATGTTGTGTTAAACATGAAAGAGGTGCACAAGCACCCTTGCCTCACAGAAAGTGTAGACAGTGAAAAACACCTCACTCTAATACATTTAATATGATATGATATCATTAGTATTACTTGAAGTTAATCAAACATACCCATTGTCATCAGAAGCTACACCAAGCACACCAGGTTCAACACCAACAGAATCCCCAAGCTCACCATCTAGTACACCAAGCACACCAGGTTCTACACCAACAGAATCCCCAAGCTCACCATCTAGTACACCAAGCACACCAGGTTCTACACCAACAGAATCCCCAAGCTCACCATCTAGCACACCAAGCACACCAGGTTCTACACCAACAGAATCCCCAAGCTCACCATCTAGTACACCAAGCACACCAGGTTCTACACCAACAGAATCCCCAAGCTCACCATCTAGTACACCAAGCACACCAGGTTCTACACCAACAGAATCCCCAAGCTCACCATCTAGTACACCAAGCACACCAGGTTCTACACCAACAGAATCCCCAAGCTCACCATCTAGTACACCAAGCACACCAGGTTCTACACCAACAGAATCCCCAAGCTCACCATCTAGTACACCAAGCACACCAGGTTCTACACCAACAGAATCCCCAAGCTCACCATCTAGTACACCAAGCACACCAGGTTCTACACCAACAGAATCCCCAAGCTCACCATCTAGTACACCAAGCACACCAGGTTCTACACCAACAGAATCCCCAAGCTCACCATCTAGTACACCAAGCACACCAGGTTCTACACCAACAGAATCCCCAAGCTCACCATCTAGTACACCAAGCACACCAGGTTCTACACCAACAGAATCCCCAAGCTCACCATCTAGTACACCAAGCACACCAGGTTCTACACCAACAGAATCCCCAAGCTCACCATCTAGTACACCAAGCACACCAGGTTCTACACCAACAGAATCCCCAAGCTCACCATCTAGTACACCAAGCACACCAGGTTCTACACCAACAGAATCCCCAAGCTCACCATCTAGTACACCAAGCACACCAGGTTCTACACCAACAGAATCCCCAAGCTCACCATCTAGTACACCAAGCACACCAGGTTCTACACCAACAGAATCCCCAAGCTCACCATCTAGTACACCAAGCACACCAGGTTCTACACCAACAGAATCCCCAAGCTCACCATCTAGTACACCAAGCACACCAGGTTCTACACCAACAGAATCCCCAAGCTCACCATCTAGTACACCAAGCACACCAGGTTCTACACCAACAGAATCCCCAAGCTCACCATCTAGTACACCAAGCACACCAGGTTCTACACCAACAGAATCCCCAAGCTCACCATCTAGTACACCAAGCACACCAGGTTCTACACCAACAGAATCCCCAAGCTCACCATCTAGTACACCAAGCACACCAGGTTCTACACCAACAGAATCCCCAAGCTCACCATCTAGTACACCAAGCACACCAGGTTCTACACCAACAGAATCCCCAAGCTCACCATCTAGTACACCAAGCACACCAGGTTCTACACCAACAGAATCCCCAAGCTCACCATCTAGTACACCAAGCACACCAGGTTCTACACCAACAGAATCCCCAAGCTCACCATCTAGTACACCAAGCACACCAGGTTCTACACCAACAGAATCCCCAAGCTCACCATCTAGTACACCAAGCACACCAGGTTCTACACCAACAGAATCCCCAAGCTCACCATCTAGTACACCAAGCACACCAGGTTCTACACCAACAGAATCCCCAAGCTCACCATCTAGTACACCAAGCACACCAGGTTCTACACCAACAGAATCCCCAAGCTCACCATCTAGTACACCAAGCACACCAGGTTCTACACCAACAGAATCCCCAAGCTCACCATCTAGTACACCAAGCACACCAGGTTCTACACCAACAGAATCCCCAAGCTCACCATCTAGTACACCAAGCACACCAGGTTCTACACCAACAGAATCCCCAAGCTCACCATCTAGTACACCAAGCACACCAGGTTCTACACCAACAGAATCCCCAAGCTCACCATCTAGTACACCAAGCACACCAGGTTCTACACCAACAGAATCCCCAAGCTCACCATCTAGTACACCAAGCACACCAGGTTCTACACCAACAGAATCCCCAAGCTCACCATCTAGTACACCAAGCACACCAGGTTCTACACCAACAGAATCCCCAAGCTCACCATCTAGTACACCAAGCACACCAGGTTCTACACCAACAGAATCCCCAAGCTCACCATCTAGTACACCAAGCACACCAGGTTCTACACCAACAGAATCCCCAAGCTCACCATCTAGTACACCAAGCACACCAGGTTCTACACCAACAGAATCCCCAAGCTCACCATCTAGTACACCAAGCACACCAGGTTCTACACCAACAGAATCCCCAAGCTCACCATCTAGTACACCAAGCACACCAGGTTCTACACCAACAGAATCCCCAAGCTCACCATCTAGTACACCAAGCACACCAGGTTCTACACCAACAGAATCCCCAAGCTCACCATCTAGTACACCAAGCACACCAGGTTCTACACCAACAGAATCCCCAAGCTCACCATCTAGTACACCAAGCACACCAGGTTCTACACCAACAGAATCCCCAAGCTCACCATCTAGTACACCAAGCACACCAGGTTCTACACCAACAGAATCCCCAAGCTCACCATCTAGTACACCAAGCACACCAGGTTCTACACCAACAGAATCCCCAAGCTCACCATCTAGTACACCAAGCACACCAGGTTCTACACCAACAGAATCCCCAAGCTCACCATCTAGTACACCAAGCACACCAGGTTCTACACCAACAGAATCCCCAAGCTCACCATCTAGTACACCAAGCACACCAGGTTCTACACCAACAGAATCCCCAAGCTCACCATCTAGTACACCAAGCACACCAGGTTCTACACCAACAGAATCCCCAAGCTCACCATCTAGTACACCAAGCACACCAGGTTCTACACCAACAGAATCCCCAAGCTCACCATCTAGTACACCAAGCACACCAGGTTCTACACCAACAGAATCCCCAAGCTCACCATCTAGTACACCAAGCACACCAGGTTCTACACCAACAGAATCCCCAAGCTCACCATCTAGTACACCAAGCACACCAGGTTCTACACCAACAGAATCCCCAAGCTCACCATCTAGTACACCAAGCACACCAGGTTCTACACCAACAGAATCCCCAAGCTCACCATCTAGTACACCAAGCACACCAGGTTCTACACCAACAGAATCCCCAAGCTCACCATCTAGTACACCAAGCACACCAGGTTCTACACCAACAGAATCCCCAAGCTCACCATCTAGTACACCAAGCACACCAGGTTCTACACCAACAGAATCCCCAAGCTCACCATCTAGTACACCAAGCACACCAGGTTCTACACCAACAGAATCCCCAAGCTCACCATCTAGTACACCAAGCACACCAGGTTCTACACCAACAGAATCCCCAAGCTCACCATCTAGTACACCAAGCACACCAGGTTCTACACCAACAGAATCCCCAAGCTCACCATCTAGTACACCAAGCACACCAGGTTCTACACCAACAGAATCCCCAAGCTCACCATCTAGTACACCAAGCACACCAGGTTCTACACCAACAGAATCCCCAAGCTCACCATCTAGTACACCAAGCACACCAGGTTCTACACCAACAGAATCCCCAAGCTCACCATCTAGTACACCAAGCACACCAGGTTCTACACCAACAGAATCCCCAAGCTCACCATCTAGTACACCAAGCACACCAGGTTCTACACCAACAGAATCCCCAAGCTCACCATCTAGTACACCAAGCACACCAGGTTCTACACCAACAGAATCCCCAAGCTCACCATCTAGTACACCAAGCACACCAGGTTCTACACCAACAGAATCCCCAAGCTCACCATCTAGTACACCAAGCACACCAGGTTCTACACCAACAGAATCCCCAAGCTCACCATCTAGTACACCAAGCACACCAGGTTCTACACCAACAGAATCCCCAAGCTCACCATCTAGTACACCAAGCACACCAGGTTCTACACCAACAGAATCCCCAAGCTCACCATCTAGTACACCAAGCACACCAGGTTCTACACCAACAGAATCCCCAAGCTCACCATCTAGTACACCAAGCACACCAGGTTCTACACCAACAGAATCCCCAAGCTCACCATCTAGTACACCAAGCACACCAGGTTCTACACCAACAGAATCCCCAAGCTCACCATCTAGTACACCAAGCACACCAGGTTCTACACCAACAGAATCCCCAAGCTCACCATCTAGTACACCAAGCACACCAGGTTCTACACCAACAGAATCCCCAAGCTCACCATCTAGTACACCAAGCACACCAGGTTCTACACCAACAGAATCCCCAAGCTCACCATCTAGTACACCAAGCACACCAGGTTCTACACCAACAGAATCCCCAAGCTCACCATCTAGTACACCAAGCACACCAGGTTCTACACCAACAGAATCCCCAAGCTCACCATCTAGTACACCAAGCACACCAGGTTCTACACCAACAGAATCCCCAAGCTCACCATCTAGTACACCAAGCACACCAGGTTCTACACCAACAGAATCCCCAAGCTCACCATCTAGTACACCAAGCACACCAGGTTCTACACCAACAGAATCCCCAAGCTCACCATCTAGTACACCAAGCACACCAGGTTCTACACCAACAGAATCCCCAAGCTCACCATCTAGTACACCAAGCACACCAGGTTCTACACCAACAGAATCCCCAAGCTCACCATCTAGTACACCAAGCACACCAGGTTCTACACCAACAGAATCCCCAAGCTCACCATCTAGTACACCAAGCACACCAGGTTCTACACCAACAGAATCCCCAAGCTCACCATCTAGTACACCAAGCACACCAGGTTCTACACCAACAGAATCCCCAAGCTCACCATCTAGTACACCAAGCACACCAGGTTCTACACCAACAGAATCCCCAAGCTCACCATCTAGTACACCAAGCACACCAGGTTCTACACCAACAGAATCCCCAAGCTCACCATCTAGTACACCAAGCACACCAGGTTCTACACCAACAGAATCCCCAAGCTCACCATCTAGTACACCAAGCACACCAGGTTCTACACCAACAGAATCCCCAAGCTCACCATCTAGTACACCAAGTACACCAGGTTCTACACCAACAGAATCCCCAAGCTCACCATCTAGTACACCAAGCACACCAGGTTCTACACCAACAGAATCCCCAAGCTCACCATCTAGTACACCAAGCACACCAGGTTCTACACCAACAGAATCCCCAAGCTCACCATCTAGTACACCAAGCACACCAGGTTCTACACCAACAGAATCCCCAAGCTCACCATCTAGTACACCAAGCACACCAGGTTCTACACCAACAGAATCCCCAAGCTCACCATCTAGTACACCAAGCACACCAGGTTCTACACCAACAGAATCCCCAAGCTCACCATCTAGTACACCAAGCACACCAGGTTCTACACCAACAGAATCCCCAAGCTCACCATCTAGTACACCAAGCACACCAGGTTCTACACCAACAGAATCCCCAAGCTCACCATCTAGTACACCAAGCACACCAGGTTCTACACCAACAGAATCCCCAAGCTCACCATCTAGTACACCAAGTACACCAGGTTCTACACCAACAGAATCCCCAAGCTCACCATCTAGTACACCAAGCACACCAGGTTCTACACCAACAGAATCCCCAAGCTCACCATCTAGTACACCAAGCACACCAGGTTCTACACCAACAGAATCCCCAAGCTCACCATCTAGTACACCAAGCACACCAGGTTCTACACCAACAGAATCCCCAAGCTCACCATCTAGTACACCAAGCACACCAGGTTCTACACCAACAGAATCCCCAAGCTCACCATCTAGTACACCAAGCACACCAGGTTCTACACCAACAGAATCCCCAAGCTCACCATCTAGTACACCAAGCACACCAGGTAGTATGACATTTTTATATATGACACATTATTCATTCAATATTGTTTTTTTATATTTCAACTAAATTTCCTCTTTTTCTGCTTTTCTATTCAACTTTGATATCATGATATTTCTTATAATATTATGGAAAATTCAAAATATGTCATCATCATCAAACTCTGTCTCTACAACGAAGGTTGGCTGCAACAGGCCTCCAACATCCCATGTCTCTTATTTTGGTGGTGCACTCTGCTAGACTGTAACATGTCCATTTCCTGATCTTACTATCCTACTTGTATCTCAGCATACCTCTTGATCGCTTCCCTTTGACTTTACCCTTAAGTAGAGACCAATATGGTGTCATGTCTTTTAATGTGTGCCAAATATTTTATTTGCCTGAACTTTATTTCTCTTAGTAATTCTTGCTTTTTATTAAGTGTTGTTAGAACCTCTTTGTTTGTTGTCATCTCATTCCATGTTCTCCCTATTCTTCTCTTTACTCACACCTCAAAGGCATCAATTCTGTCTTGTAATTGTTGAGTGTCCATGTTTCTGAGCCATACATTATTATACAATAGATGTAGCATTTTATAATTCTTATTTTAACTCCTTTATAATTTGTCTACATGTGACTATTTTCCTCATGTCATTGAAGGTACTTTTAACCATTCCTATTCTCCTTTTAACTTCTGTTTCACATCTGCCATCATTTGTGACTATGTCTCCAAGATATTGATACCGTTTTACTTGTTGCAGTTTCTCTCACCTATATCATAAATCTATGTTGGCTTCCTTATAACCAATAAGATTTCAAATCAACACACTTCTACACACGTGACTACCCTTTATCATGGGATTTAGGCTTTTTATCATGTCTTTATCTATATTTATAAACTCGTAACACGGCAGGGTCATATGCGTACTTCATTGGATGCTTCAGCAAACAGAGTTTTTCAATGATTTCTATCTTCAACGATGCATATGAGTGAGGAACCTATTCAGTTATGCTGTATGGTTGTGAGAGTTGGACACTCACTGCGGACATGGAGAGAAGATTACATGCTTTCGAGTGCAAATGCTACAGAAGAATTCTATGAATTTTTTATAGAGAACATAAGACTAATGTGTGCATAAGAAATAAAGTAGAGATGTGTGCAGGTGTTCAGGAACCATTACAATGTCGAGGGTGGAAGAAGCAGAGGAGGACAAATAAAGGCATGGTCAGACAACATCAAGGAATGGACAGGAAAAGATGTTGCCACACTCATCCGCATTGCTGAGGATATAATTTGCTGGATGACTCTGTGTGCTGAAGCATCCAATGTAGTGCCCCTACGACCCTGAAGGGTTACTGGTTTATTCTGATTGATGATTGATTCTCAAAATTATTATCAAAAATAAATTGTCCCAGCATGTGCCACAGACCATCAAGCCAAACACAGTCAATGGCCTTTGTAAAATCAATTAAATTGTTGTATAGATCACGGTGGTGCTGAATACGTTTTTCAATTAGTATTCTGATATTAAATATGTGTTCAAGGGTACTTCTGTTTCCTCTGAATCAGTTGTTCTTCTGCAATTACATCTTTGATGAGTTGCATAACGGCAAGCGTTCTCAAAGTGGCCAAAGCAGCGACACAAGGACTTGTCAAAGAACTTTTTGAAAGCTTTTGAAAAAACCAAGATACATGGGAAGAACTTGTAAAAAATAGAGCTACATGTCGCCCTGCAGTTTTAAAAAAGGCACAGCATCTCAACAGCAGAGAGTAGCTTGAAAGTCACGTGTAGACCAAATACCGTTTACAGAGGGCATCTCACGCCCAAACTGTACAAGGACATTTGCTGCCAGAATAGGGCTTAGGCTTATTAGCCATCAACGAACTTATGGTCAAGGACATACTCTAACTGAATTTCAAAATTCGATGTAACAAATGGCCATCATCACTTGTGATGGACGAACAACAACTTTGTTTCAAATTCAGTGCACATTGACCTTACAGACATGCTGCATTTTTCCAAAAGTATCTGCATTTGCAAGTACAGTATCTACCTCTACAGTCAGTAACATAGAACATCTAATGGAATACAAAAACAGCACAATTAATGCACAGACTACAAAATATATTATGATATTATGCACACACACATTATTTATTCAGCATATGGTTTAGAAATTGGTAACCCTTAGTTAACGTGACATAATTATGTTTTTTTATAACACATAGGTCCAGTGCAAGATTTACCAATAGCTTAGGGCCCCCGCTTTCTTGGGGCCCCCGAAATAATCATATTTGGCACTGACATATAATATCTCGACTTAAAAAGGGCGCCATATCTTAAATAGGTTAGGGCCTTGTGTTATGTGACGTATTCCTTCCAGAACGTTGTCTTCCCAATGAACTCTCTGAACCTCTCTCTGTCTTGGGCGATGTGGCTTGCATTTTCTAGCGATGTATTCATGTTATCTTTAATGTTGTCAGTCCATCGTCTTCTTGGTCTATTATGTTAGGGCCTTATTAAGTCTAAATCCGGCACTGCATTATTAGGGCTATAGTAAACTTCCGGTTACATGATAATGAGAAGAAACATTTATTACCACATTGATTTAAGGTCTTGTAATCAAATGGACATAAGTACAGCACAGCATTAAAATATGTGATACTGAAAAGGGATTTTCCCAGTGAAGGTCTGTAAGCCCTATAGCCTATAGGGATAAAAGTTCCAGTGCTGGGTAACTACCCTAAAGAGGAAATATGTGGCTGGGGTAACAAAAGGCAAATATCAAAGAGAATGGAAATAGGTATATATGTTACCAAATTAAGTATAACATAACCTAACAACGAGATACTGTGACAGACGAGGTTTCGACTAAGAATTATTCATCAGGACAAACACGGATCACAGTAAAACAATATTACATAGAAAAATGCATGGTTGTGATAGGAAAGGGCACAAATTTCTAGTATAGGTCTCCACTGCTCTATAAATAGTGCACTGTTTACATGAACATCATGGATTTCCCATACCTAACACTACAAAGGTTAGGTAATACATCGTAAATAGAATAAAGGTCACAATGGAGACGTATACTAGAAATTACCCGTCCTGTGCAAAGAATGAACTTTGTTGATCAAAGACTTTTTGGGAAAGGGACCTATAAAAATAATGGAGGTGATGGTTCAGGCCACCAAAATTCTTTGAGAGAATTAATTATATTATAATTTCTGTTATCATTTATAACGCAAGCACCAGAGAACTAAATTAGTCTATTACGAAATTAATTTACTGCCACACTTTGATGTTTTCCCATAGGTCCTAGAATAGAAGCTCTACAATAAGATAGATCCAGCAAGAGTTTGAGAATGGAAACTAACAAACAGCAACAAATATTTTTCTAATGTTTAATGAAGCATGTTGAATTTAGATAAGTGCTCCAACAATAAATGGGCATATTGTTTTTTCACAGTAACTCCATGTCAAGAACAGTCTAGCACAGTGGGATTAACTCCGGCTTCCAAAGGTGCATCAGATACAAATGGAGCTGCTATTGTATCATATGGAGACAAACAGAATGGTGATGCTACTAGCGTGAAAGTATCAAAGGTTCCACCGGGGCGCATTGTACAACTTGTAACACAAAACAAAGACACATCGGTAAGATTAATGAATTTTTCTCTAGGCCTATATATTATATGTAAATATATTATGTGCTTTAGTTTAGTTTAGAATAATTTTCTGAAATGGTAGTAAGTCACTCATGGGCAAACCCGTAGGTTTAGGAGTAGGCCTATGCATGTCATGGTTTCTGTATGCATATTGTAAAAGTCAAGTAATGAGAGTTGGCAGGGCCATAGATAGGGGGCTTATCATGGGGGATTCTAATCATGACATTTACTATATAAAACATTGGATAGGCCTAGGCCCCTAAACATTGTGTGTAGTTATTTGATATTTAGGTAAACTCCCTTCCTTTATCAAAGAGCTATCTATCTGGCCACTAGAATTGGGCATAGTTTAAGAGTGTCTATCTTATCTTGCTAAAAGTGTGGAAGAAATTGAAGAACTGATTAATGTTCTAGTAGCCACAGAAAATAAAGAGAAAGGCCTCTTCTTAACTCTTTCAGGGCACAATTATTCCAGGGTTTTGATGTACCGGTAATTAATTTTAGACAAAATTTTTAGGCAGAAAAATAGGCACGAACTTCCTGAAGACAAAGTGAATTAAGTCATATAAAGTATCAAAAGAAAGGTACTTGAATGTGGAATTCATACACAATATAAAATTATAACAACAAAATACAAAAATTACACCACAAACAGAAATGTTAGATGACCATACATTTATTGGACACATATTTTATTCTACCACCCCTCAATTTTACTTGTCTTGAAATGTTGCTGTCCAATCTTACTAAAATAGATGTATTGACTGTTTATTTATTGATCATAATTTGTTTATCTGAAGTAGATCTTTTAACTGTCTAGTGTTTTATGTGATTTGTGTGTGTTCCATGTCAAATTTCAGAATTGAACACAATATTGTGAAAATTTAGGAAATATTCACCAGTACTGGATTTCTCATTGGAGTTTAAAATTCACATTTATGTCCTATTTACATCTGATGACTTACGTTTACTCTTGTTTGGTGTGATATACCCTAAAACATGTTTTGGGGCGCTGGTGAGGTTTGTCTATACACCTGATAAGTAGAAACTGTTGCATTTTTTCAGCTTTGAATTGCTACACTGTACACACTGCCAGTCTGCAACATCATAATCAACTAAATGCACAGCGCAAACATATTTTTCATCATGTGAGAGTACTGGCTTTCGGGAATTTTCTGACCAGATAGAGCAATAAGTTGGTTGATAAGTGCATCTTTATACTGTGCAAGGGTCATATACTGGGATGCAGTCAGGTGGGATAATACATACAGAATATGTGAATTGACCTATGTCACTTCTATAATCCATGTGAAAATCTTATTTCCACCACTTCACTGTTTTCCTTTTATGATTGCCATAGTATGATACTATTTGGTTCATGCGATCACAGTCATTCATATTCATGTTACACGAAAGAATGGGGCCAGTCTTCTGGACAATTCTATACTCTTCCTGAAACTCCAGAAGTGTGGATGACCATGTGTTGTGTTGTCATTAAGGGTTTTTTGTCTTGCCAGGAAACACAAAGAACATTATCTCTTTGTTTGAGAACCTTCTTGGAATTCCAAAGATAGTTTTTTTCCTGCTTCAGCTATGGTGGCAAGCCTTTATGGTTCAAATTTATAGTGCAAGTGTAATTCATTTTCTTTGATATAAGAAATTCAATGAGGGACATTGATGAATAATATGTATCTGCATATGATGGTTAGTCGTAATGCCATTCAGTAAGTTTGAAATGAATTTCACTGCATGAGTATCGGTTATGTCAAGATCAGAGTCGTATGCAGTGTTTGCTCCAAAATAAATGATCAAATTCAGCATATGCCCAGAGGCACAATCAAAAATAACAAATGTCTGTATGTGATATTTATCTGGTTTTCTTGCATTACACTGTCATGCATGAAAATGGATCTTGCATGAAAACAACCCTTTTTTCCAATCACCATCACATCAACATGTAGACATCATGGCTATAAAGCCAGAGGTAAAAACAAAGATGGACCACAGAAATCAAAGAAGCCACAGGAACAAGCTTACAAATGGCACACAAGAAGGCCATCTCCAGAGAACTCTTCTACCCCTGACACCGCAAGGCAAACAAGGGCCACAGTGTATAGATAGATAAACCATCTCATTCTTGGAAAGGTTTCATATGGTTGTATGCAGACTTGTACTGTGTGACTAGGTAATTCACAAATGTCTCAATTTTTGCAGTGCCTAGTGCATCTGGTTCTGATGCATGCAACATTGTCATGTATAATATTGGAAATTTTGTCAGAGAAAACATAATCTTGAACCATGGCAACAATTTATAACATGGCAACAACTGTTGTCCAGTAATCCTTTAGTTCACGTTTTTTGTGTGAATCCTATTGCAATTATCACTGTAAGAGAATTCAAAAACTCTGCTCTGGTCAGCGTTTGCTATTCAGAAAATGTAGATATCTGTCATTGGTGTGTTCTTTTTTATTTGGTGCTTGAACACCAGATTCGGTAAATCTAAATAGAGGTGACCTGATAGACACATTCTCATTCTGTTTGAGTTCTTTCCACTGAATATCAATATCATCATTAGGACTATTGTATGTAAGAGCAAAAGTATCATTGCTGTCACTATCTGATTCATCATAAACAGCAACAGTAGAAACAGTTATAGATTTTTCAGCCAGTTTTCCTTTGCCCTTACCATTATTAGGCATATTTCATTTCCTACTTGCAATAAGTTCAGTAATTTTTCTAATTTTAGAAAAGCTGAATCTTCCTTGTCTCAGTGCTATGTTATGTACAGCCAAAATCGAGAATGTGGACAAATGTACACAAAATACTTACTGCATCACGGTCATATGTAGGCCTAGCAGAAGTAAACATGGCTCCGCAAATTACTTGTCATAAATGACATCGATTACATCACTTTTATACATTATAAACATCTCTCTTAATCACCATTTATTGATCTACACTAACTGAAACATTAAAGCTTTAAAGTTCATCCTTTTCTTAATCATAATCCGTGAAGAAATAGCAAAAAATGGCTGCACCTTGAAAAATTCTAAAAGATGCTAGGCCTATGCAGTTCAGTTTCCAATAATGAAAGGTCTAATTAATTATGACTATTTATATGGCTTTGGAAAACTAAGGAACAATCACTCTAGCACCGCTTACTATAAGAGCATGATGGAAAATAAACATGGCCAAATGTTATCCATGACTACAAATGGCTACCTTGATGTCGACATATGTCGACGTCGGACATCTATCGCTAGATGACGTTTGTAGACTACGTATTGCTACAGTTTAATCACTTATATAAGGAAAAGACAATCTTCATTTTTGACCACGTTATGAGACAGGGAGGTTTGGAGAATATAATTACAACAGGCAGGAATTTAGACAAGAGAGACAGATGGCGACAACGTGAGAAAATATTGAAAAGCTTAATAACCTGACATGGCATAAAGTCAACAACAAGCCTAATACATAGTACTAGTGATAGAGAGCTGTGGAGATCAATGATCTCCTACGCTCATAGTATTTTCTGCTCATAATATTTTCTGTGAAAATAAATAAAACACATTAATAATATCGTCTGTTAAAATTGAATAAAACACTTAGATGTCACTAACCTTCTTGATGCAGTCTTGACTAGATCTAAAGAATATTTATTTAAACACACAACATGATTTTTATTCATTGCATAATATCTAGGCGATTGTTTCCAGTGTCATTTATTAACAATACTAATGTGTTCATAATATTTTCTGTGAAAATAAATATAATCCCCAATTCCTCACAATTAGAAACACAATCTATACAAAATTCACTAAAAATGACTTCCATTTGCGATGATTGTAACAGGATAACTGAAACTTTCAAAATGCTTTAATTTGCTCACCGTTTTTCACACGACTTTGATTCAAAAGGAAGCTAGATTTTAATGCTAGCAGTGTTCCAGTTTTCTTAGAAAGAAAAAACTAAATTTAAAGTTTTTACCATGATTACAAAACTGCTTAGTGAAGTCACAATTATGCTACCATGGTGTTGAGTGAAGTACACCAGGATATGGGCATGTATTCATGCTGATGTCTTGGTAAAGGTTAAATAACATGAACAAGTATAGATACCAGCTCACAAAACAGACCTAATAAATGTTTTGACTAAAAGTCAAATTAATATTAATTATTAGTAATTGAACCGCAGACAGTACACTCTAGGCATCCCCATAGCAGTTCAGTCTCTTTCAGCAAGTGACGAAGGGTATGTATGCTGATAGTTCTCATGTCATGTTGATTATATATTTCCCTAGTCCTACCTGTCAATTACTTTACCATCTTCTTGAGTAATTCCAAACTCCCTCAATTTCTTAATAACAGTCTCATCCACCATGGTGTCCTCGTCCAACAGATGCATATACACAAAATGTACAGTGTCCCCCCCCCCCCACCAATCCATTGTAATCTGTTCTAACATAGGGTAGCCGGGGGCAATGATGCGCGTTTTTCAATTTTTTCCGTATTCTGACAAATAGACTTAACTATGAGAGACCAAACTAGCAGCAGTGTGTAGCTTATCCATCCATCTAACAATCGTCAGGGTATTTACAACATACAATCACGTTTAGTCCGTAGAATGAGATTTTATGAACATGAGTATAATCCCACCTTTGCCCCAATTTCTGGGGCAAACACGCGCAGGCAAAAACAATTACAAAATCATGGGAAAATTGACAAAACCAGCAAAATAACAACGTCACTTCCTATCTAAACATAGTCAGTCACAATGTGGGAAGATAATAGAGCACAAAGACTAGGCGTATGTATCTTTATGTAACTTTAATACGAAAAAAAATGAAAAAACGTACATATGAAAAACAAAATTTAATACAGAAAATGGATGCTTAGATCCGTTTAAAACTATAACAACGTGTTGGAGTGCTATATAAAGCGTTTGACTATAATTTCAACTATCTATGAATAGCGGAGGTCGTGCATCTATGATCAGCGGAGATCGTACAACTATGACAGGCAGAGATCGTGCAAATATGACCGGCGGCAATTATGCATCTATGACTGGCGGTGAACGTGCATCTATGACTGGCGGAGATTGTGCATCTATGACTGGCGGAGATTGTGCATATATGACTGGCGGAGATTTTGCATCTATGACTGGCGGAGAACGTGCATCTATGACTGGCGGAGATTGTGCATCTATGACTGGCGGAGAACGTGCATCTATGACTGGCGGAGATTGTGCATCTATGACTGGCGGAGATTGTGCATCTATGACTGGCGGAGAACGTGCATCTATGACTGGCGGAGAACGTGCATCTATGACTGGCGGAGATTGTGCATCTATGAAAAGCGGAGAACGTGCATCTATGAATAGCAGAGAACGTGTAACTATGACTGGCAGAGATAGTGCAGTTATGACCGGCGGAGATATTGCAATTATGCCCGGCGGAAATCGTGCATCTATGACCGGCGAAGAACGTGCATCTATGAATAGCGGAGAACGTGCATCTATGAATAGCGGAGAACGTGCATCTATGAATAGCCGGGAACGTGCATTTATGAATAGCTGAGATCGTGCATTTATGTATAGCGGGGATCGTGCATCGGCGGAGGTCGTGCATCTATTATCTGCGGAGGTCGTACAACTATGACCCGTGAAGATTGTGCAGCTATAACCGACAGGGATCGTGCAACTATGAATAGCGGGGAACGTGCATCTATTATCGGCGGAGACCGTACAACTATGACCCTTGGAGATTGTGCATCTGTGATCGGAAGGGATTGTGCATCTATAGCAGCGACTGCTTCATTTTCAGTCAGTGGCATCATTTTCTCAATTTTCCGTTTGTAATTCCTAAAAAGAAACATAACGTGACAATAAAATATTGGTTTAAATATTTGGCAACATGAGGGGGAAGTGACTGGGGCAAACATGAGCAGTCAGTCAGCAGCGCATGTTTGCCCCGTCAGCGTGCGCGGCTTTACCCCAAAATCACACTGTTCACAATTTTTATAAAATATCATGAAAACAAAAATTATCTTGACAATGTAACATGCTTAATAACTTAACAATACAATATAGTTTTCAGTACAGACATGTAAAATAACATGACAGTAAAGATAACAGAGGACAAAGAGTGAGAAGTGGAAAAAAAGTTAGATCGAAAACGTTAAAAAATGAATTTACCTCATAGCTCAAAAATGACCTGCCCGTGACCGATGAAAATTCGTTGTGCGACAGAAACGGATGTTAGCCTCCGGCGTGGCCACGTGGTTTGCGGGAAAAACCCATAGTTCCGGGAAAAAACGACTGCGAATCTTTGCCCCCAGCGCATCTTTACCCCCGGCTACCCTATGTGCTTTCAGTTCTAGTCTGTAGGATTTGTCTCGCATTACTCCAGTGTGACCAGGGCAAAATATCCATGTAAGTCCTTGGAGGTATGATATCCCAATATACTCCATCCACTCATGATACAGCCATTCATTCTGAATTTTGCTTATCATGGATTGAGAGTCCAACACAATAATTGCTCTGATTATCACTGTTTCTAAGATACATTTAGGGCCTCTGTAACTGCCTCAATTTCCATACTCATACCGGAGGTTGCTGTGGTAAACTCTCTACATTTTTCAGCACTCTACATTACTCTCTTCATTATTATTTCTCTTCTTTACCTCTTAGAATTTCAGAAAATCCCCAACCCTATCTTGACCCTTTCCATACAGAACTATCTGTGTATATGTCCCTATGACCACTTCTTCCATGTTGTTTGTTATAAGTTGCTTGATTTCTAGGTCAGCTTTGTGCATTGCACCACTACTTGTATCTTGATAGACTGTTCTACCATTCTATTTGTCTACAAACCTATTACTTTTTTTGTTCCTTGCAGGTTCTGATTTTTTCTCTCTGCAGCTTCTGTTAAATGTAATGACTACACAAAAGGCACCATGTAAATGCAGCTGGAGTGGGTATCCTCTCCAATATCAATGCAGGATTTCTCTGTAGGTAGTTTCAATGGAGATATCATGTAATAATTTAGACATTCTTCTTTGATTATGTGCTTTTAAAACTTGTTTTAGATGGTCAGCCTCTGTCAGGTGACATCTGCATTCTGAAAATCAGGATGAAAAATTATTTCATTTGTTTAAATCATTTCTACTGACTTATTTGCAGATTGGTGAAAATAAACCACGTTCGTATGCCGTATTAGACAAAGGTATGTATATTAACACTTAAATATTTTTGAGATATGTGTGTATATACAACATTGTTGCCTTGGAATTTTTTTCTGTTGTAAAATGTCTGCAGCCATCCATTTGTGCTATTACTATAATTTTTAATTATTTGTTCTCCATCTTGTATTTTTCTTGATAAAAACCGTATGGTTGAAATGTCAATTTTTTCTGTTCCATATTTTTATATATATTTTTTTCATGTCTGTTAGTCTGGGTGTGCACTGTAAAACTCATTACCCGTACTCTCTTTTTTTGTGTGCATAAGTACTTAATGTGATATGATATAATTTCTTGCACATGTGACATGGAAAAATTCATTAGACAGAAAAGTTGCAGCTAATATTAAAGAACTGTAATATATGGACAATTATTAGGCAACAAAAGAGCTTTATAAAAAAACATACTCAGAACTACTGAGGACACAACAGATCCAATTAAAATACAAACAGCAATATATTTCTTCAACAATAAGAAGAACAGGTTGCACTATGCACTTAGAATGAATGAAAATAGACTGCCACTACAAACATTAAAGTTGGTACAAGTTGACAAAAGAAAAAGAGGAAGACAAAGAGAGACTTTTCGCAGTACAACTATTGATGAGGATGCAAGTGTGTTGGTCCTCAGAAACTGTGTAACCCTATCATTTATCATTACAAAATGGAATTTTGTAATTATTTTTTAGGAATCATAGAAGCCAGTAACAAATTTAGAATATTTTATGAAGATAAATGTCAAAAATATAATTGTAATGGCATTATTATAAGTACAAAAGATATGGTCTGATAAATGTTTTCTATTTTTTCTTAAATTTTAGGTGATGGAAAAATTCCTCGATATATCTTGGGCTATTTAGGTGAGATTATTCATTTAAATTTTTAACAAATGTACAATTTCTATGACACTCCATCATTCTGATTTCAAGCAAAAAGGTGTCCACATTCCCTTTCATTTCATCCCAGAGGATAAATAAAAGATCACAAAGAGATTACTTCCAAATGCTGTATTTTATGTGAATCATTTTATAATTTTAAATAGATAGGCCTACTAACAAATATTACTTATCAATATAGCAAATTGTTACTATAGGCCTACATATAAAACCTCAAACTCAGTGGATCTATTGACCAAGATCAGTGTAGCAGATATTGAGTTAGCCAGTAGGCCTATGCTAGTTTTTAAAGTGTCCACAGTGTGTACTTATAACATAAATGTGATTTTGATATGGATATTGGTGACGATGATGATGTTCCTCCTTTGCAAGCAAAGATGAGCATGGCATGAAAAACAATAAATGTGATGAACAAGTAGAAAAACAACAAAACATTTGTTATTGTCTAATTTTGTTTGTGAGTGCGCAGATGCCCGATAAGTCTGATTCGTGCCAGGAAAGTTCTATTGCAGTGCATGCAGGAGTGTAGAGGGTTTGGGGTAGGAGAGTTTTTGGATTTGTCCTTCTGCTTCCGGTGCTTGTGAATTGCCCGCTCTGTTCTTTCTTTTTCAAATTTAGTAATGCAAGCAGTGAAAAGTGATCTGGGTGTGCCAAGCTGAGCGATCAAGGGCTGTAGTCTTCCAGGAGCTAGGATCGATACTGCAGTGTTTGAGAGAATTTTTTAGGTGATCCTTGACGAGTTTTTTTATTTGCCCTTCGCTTGAACATTTATCACCGCACAGCTACCCATAGAATAATCTCTTTGTAAGGCGCTTGTCTGGCACACAAAGAATGTGGCCAGTCCAGCATAGTTGGGACCTAGTCAGCAGGCCATGGATACTTTGTAAACAGGACTTTTGAAGGATTTCAGTGTCTGGTGCTTGATCCTGCTAATGTACTACCATGTGGTTTCTCAGGTACAGAAGGTGGAAAGAGTTAAGCTGTCGAGTGTGTCTCGCATAGATAGTGCAGGATGATGCAGGAAATATTGGTGACAGTCTTAGGTCTCTCCATAATACTTTTTTTCTCTAATGATGACTACAGTCAGCAAGAATATAAGCTAATCTTGAGGAAGGGAGAATTAGGAATAAAAGTAAAAGTAATATATGTTATGAACCAGCATCATAGCACACATTTTCACATAAGTGCTCAGCTGATTAGTCAGTGGTTGACCAAAAACCACCTGACTAGCTTCACTTATCCCTCTTGCTCAGTAACTGTGGTACAATTCCTTGAATTTCCCAGAGCATGAGCCCTACATGGTACCCTACTTCCTGGTGACTAGGTGAACCACAGTATAATTTTTATTTCACATCACAAATAATATGAGTGGATTAGACATCCAAGTTTCCTGGTCAGAGCGTGCATGATGTAACATTACACTACTACTGCTTCCAAATTAGGTATCAAATGGTATGATTTGACAAGACTATATCACAAAAAGATAACATATCTATAAGCCTTTGCCATCTGGTAGAAGAGACTGATCACCCAAAGATGGGACCTGAAGTACATCGACATTGATTCTATGACTGAACTTCTAATTATTCAATTAATAGATAATAATTTTGTTGATTTTCTTTCAGAAGAGGAAAATGCTATTGAGTACACTCTACCTACTGAACATGGTAGTTGGTCAACATTGTATGTGCTCAAAGGCATTCCTCATCCAGATTTACCTAAAGAGAATGTTCTCTCAGTTAAAGTTAGTATGATAATTAAAATATAATCTAATATATATGTTTGTGTGCGTGCATGATTAGTAGGATGATTAGTAATTATCAATCATTAAATCAAGTACTATGCCAAATGACTAAGTGATCATGATTCTTCCCAACTCTCTTGTGTTAATAAATTCAGTTGGTAGCATTCTTCCATGCCACAATGACAACCCATGTTCAAGTTTTTCTTTTCTTATCACATGCCCTAAAAATCTTTACTATCAGGATATAATTTTTGTTGGTCCAGCAGTCCATGGGCTCATACCCTTTGACCTAATGCGATTAAATGGCATTATATTGCTGGGAAGTCTGTGGATTTTCGGCCCACCCCGGGACAGAGCCAGAGAATAACTATCACACCTCCAGGAAGGTAGGTTTCAACCTATGCACTGCTCCTAACCACTGTAGCCAAGATAGGGTTCACTGTGCTCATTCCCCGCCACCAACTGACTACTGGTTATGTCGAACTTCTCTATTGCTCCAGGCATGCAACCAAATGTTCAAGTTAAAAGGATTGTCACGTCCTGAGTCACTGTGCCTCTGATGGGTCTAAGCCATAGGAAAAAACAGTGCTGTCAGTTTCCTCCTCCCCATTGCTGCACAGTACATCTCTGGCTCCCTCCCAACCACAGAGCCCTATACATGATTCAGGTAAACATGAAACACATTTCAACAACAAAATAAACGCACATTTGTATAGATGACGTGCCATGAAGCTTCTATAAGAAGATAACCATAATATAATGACATGTCATCCACTAAGGTTTTCTGTTGCATGGGTGGTTTGTCTAGTGGGCCATTGGTGAGACCCACAGATGCAACCACATGCGTATAATTTTTGCTAAACTATGTCTTTTACTCAAGGATCTCTGTGGACTTCAACGTTTGTTTTCTTAAACGTCAATAGAATTTTCATCTCCCCTTCTCATAAACCACATCTGAATAGCCTCCAGCTCACTGAATGTTTTTGTTTATTGTTCATACTTTACACCCATTAAAAAAAAGTTGATTATTGATTAGAAACTAGCATCACACTCCCATTAGTCTTCCGTTTCAGCGGCCATTCAAGTTTAAGTAGACTCAAAGTCCCAGTGAGGTTTTGATTATGTGATCTTCGGTTCTTTCAAAAAAAGAGTACATTTTCTTCCCTCTCCTCTAATGACTTCCATTTCTGTCATTCTTTGTATGTATACATTTTCAGTCTCATTGTCAACATCTTCATTTTGCAATGAATATGTGTATGCTTTAATTAAATCAGCTTTATATCTTTTCAGTGCTGTACTGCCAATCGCAGCATCATCTGCCAATGAGTCAGCTCTTTCGTTTCCACTTACTCCAGCGTGAAACAGACTCGGTACAATTTAATTGCATTGCAATCCATGTAATGCTCTGTACAATTGAGTTGTTCAATAAGGCAATTCATTACTTTTTCAAAATGTTCTTTTCTATCTTGCACTGCATGCTTTGAGAGTGTGTGAGTATTAGTGAGTGGGTTGATGTATCAGTTATCAACCAACTCATTGCTGCCGTAAAACCCTCTAACTCCATGCTCATGCTCAATGTGATAGTAGAATATGCATATGATACTTCAATGAACTTCAAGCCATTTCTGTAGGAAACTAAACCAAAACCGCATTTATTTGTATTTCTGTTGACTGAGTCATCGATGTATATAATTATGTCTTGTGGTTTCAAGTGTAACTGGGTGAGCTCTTGTACTGTAACTTCTGCCATGATACCAGTCAATTTCTGACACGATTTATCTAGTTGAATTATTACATTTATTACATTAGTCACTTTTTTTCAATGTCTGATTTCTCCAATTTGCTGCCCTTATTCTGTTACTTTTAGATATGACTTGACTTACGCTACTTGATGTCACACTCTAATATTGGGGAGATTTAACAAAAATCTCATTGTAGTGATGGGTGTGTCCCTATTACACCCCAGTACCATTCTCATTGCCTCATTTTAAATTTTTTCCAATCTATATACTTGTGTCTGTGACAGTGTCAGTAGGCCGAGGTCATAATCTATAACAGATAACACACCATTTGTAGAAGCGGAGAAAGTATCCATTGCTGCATGTTCTTGGTCGCCATAAGCTTGTTGACACTGATTCCTCTCTTTACTCTCCGAATCACATTTGTGATATGCTTGTTGAATGAGAGACATCTCTCAATCAAGAAAAAAAGTTTTTTTGATGTAATATCCTCATTATTGAATTTGCATATGCATTGCTAGTACTCTATTGCATAGAATGATTCTCTGGGATGATGCAAGTTAAAAGAACTAAATGAGAGGTAATAACAGTTTCAACCTTACCAACAGGAGAAGAATGGCTTCCAATCAATGAAACAATGACAGGCTTTCATAAAATAATTATCACTCTTGAAGTAGATGTAGAGATTGAGGAAATGGAAAAGGAAACCTGAAAACCGATTAGGTAATTGCTGATAACTGTAGATGATGCGTTTACCAATGTATCTGTGAGTCTGACTGGGGCTTTACAGCCAAGTATCATGGTAACACAGAGAACAGTGGAGCATACGAAATAAATACATTCAGTATGAGGATGGACATCAAGGCTGCTACTGCTGCCCTCAAATGGCTCCCTTGAACCTCAATCACGAAAGCAGTTATTGTATCAGACTACTAGTCCATGGTGCGAAAGATTCAAAATGGCAGATATTTGACAGATTGTTAACTGCTGGAGGAGATTGAACACTGATGAGTCTGCCTGGAGTGCAATGATATCTGTTCATAACCAATTATTAACCAATTATCAGTTCTTCATCATTCATTCTTAGTGACAGACATATTTCTTGCAGAGTTACATCATCTCAGGAATTCATACAACATCTACAGATGCCCATTTTGAACAAAAGCAATTAATTTTTTTGCATTTTCTTACATTGCAGGCACATTAACTTTAAATACCCATAGATGGTGGATATTTTCGTAAATGTTGCAAAAAGTGGATAACATTTAATCTTTCCATACTAAAACGTAATAAAGATCACAATATTTTTTTTCGAAGCAAAGAATAGTCTATTTCTTGTATTCACCTCATGTATCGTAGTTTTGCAGCAGTTCTAATATGACAATTACTATTTGTTTCTAGACAATACCTGCTGACAAGAAGATAGATCTTAGCAAAGAAGTAGGAACAGTCATTGTGTTAGCACCTACGGATTCAGAGGTGCATAAATTCACATGTTCTGGTAAGCTGTGTTGTATAAGTTGTGTTGCCCCTTGAACAAAAACATTTGTTGAGATAATTTTTATTGTTACTTTTGAATGTGTTACACAGAAATTATCAGTGTATAGTATAAATATCAAGATTAGATTTCTCAACATCACAGAGTGCATTAAAGTAATGTTTGGCTTTGCATCATTAATTTTCATAATGAGAATTTAAGTATGGTTTTTTAAATTGTTTTAAGAAGTTATTGAGTCATCAAAAAATAGTAACACTGGACTACCATGCATAATTAAGAAGGGCCAGACATGGATTCACTTAACTTATCCCACAAAAGGTCTAATTGTTGAGCCAAAAAGTGCAAGTGCCAATCACACTATACAACCATAGTACTTAGGTAGAATACAGGTTTTTGAAGTTTCACGTGAGCACACCTGATAGTCACTAAGGGGCGATGGAGTGTAAACATGAAGAGATAAAAATAACAACACACAAAACATTTTCAGTGTTTCGAACGTTAGGCCTTTGTCAAATATAGACAAAACAAACAGCGAAAAGGCAATTAAAAACAGTAAAAACAATGTTATCACAGAGGCACTAGAATTTAGACATGTAAAGAATACAAAGTTCAAGGTGACAATGACATGTGTAAACATTTAGTCATGGAAGCTGGTTTTATTGAAAAGGGGACAAGATATGAGAACAGAAAGAAACCATTTATTACCCCAAAACAGCATGAACAACAATACAACAAGGTTCACACCCACACAAATTGAAACACATGAATGTTCAGAGTTAAGTCCAAAAGGCTTTGAGGTACCAAACTCAAAAATAAATCAAATTTCAAGAGCGTACCTAGATCTGTCATCCGTGGTGCAGGATCTCAGGACTGTGAGACAGAGCAACAAACAGTTTACCAAAGTGAGCAGGAATATAAGAGCTGAAGTGAATGTGGACCAAGATGTCATTAAGATTTATGTCACTCATATGTGCAACCTGGAAAGCGGCACGAGCTAGATGATCAGACTGGAGCAGGGAATAATGCTTGAACAAGATTCAACAATACTGTGAAAGGATACTGTCACGGAATGAACGTCTATGAAAGAAATCAATCATCTCAGAGGATTTATCAAGAAAGTCATCATCGTCACTACATAAGCAACGACGGTGAAGAAGCTGGGAGAATTGCGACAAGCAGGAGGATGAGAAGTGTAGAGCAGAAAACCATGTGCATCAGTAGGTTTGTAGTAAATAGATATGCTGCGGTAAGGAGGATAAAAAGTGACAAGAAAGTTGAGAGAAGTAACAGAGATGTTAGATGTGAATTGAAGAGTAGGGTTAAATATGTTGATAAAGTTGATGAAGCGAGACAATTCTGTCTCAGTCATGTCAGTAATATCTATACCATCATCAATGTATCCAACGGCTGCATGTGAAATACATACAAATATAGAACCCCTTGAGATGCGGAGACATATGGCTGCAATGGAGGCTTATGAAAGAAGCAAAAGAATGAACAAAGACCACCCAAACAACCAACTTGTAGAAAACTGGGAACCAAACCACAGAATAAAACAAAAGTCAGTCCTGAGCCATGTCAATGAAATAAAAGAGTTATCACCTTCCAGACAAGAGACAAGAACTGCAAAGAGTAGAAAATGTTTACCCCCACATGCAGGATTTAAATTACCGGAAATAAAAACACAGTTAAGAGATAAAGCAATGAAAAGTTCCGACCCAGTAAGTCTTATGAAAGCAGCACAGAAAACAATAGACACCTACCCAGAACAATGGATTCATGTCTATACTGATGGGTCTGCCTTCAAAGCCATCATCAAAGCAGGTTATGGTCTATATAGAATATCCAGACAAATCATCTGATGAGTTGTTTGATGCCTGTGGGGAGATATGTTCTAACTATGAAGCTTAAATAACAGCACTAGAAATTGCAGTGTACCACCTGAAGATCATATTTGATGCCTTCCCATCAAAAGTCCAAAACATTGTTATTTTTTACAGACTCTATGTCTGCTCTCCAAGCACTGGAATGTGATGGACATTGTAAACCTGAGCTAGTTGAAATATATCACCATGCCAACCAGATGCTCACATCTTATGATGTCAACATTGTTATGCAGTGGATTCCTGGCCACTCAAACACACCTGGCAATGATAAAGCAGACAGACTAGCAAAGATGGGAGCACAACAAGAACAGCCTTATACAGAAACAACAATGCACACATTTAAAATGATTCTGAAATCTTTGAACAAAGAAAATTGGATGAAAAGATGGGCCATGGGAAACACTGGGAGGGAAATCTATAAATATATGACCAGCCCAAATCCTAAAGACAATATCAACCTCCTGGAAAGAAAAGACCAGAGTATCATATTCCGACTGCGCACACAACATGTACAGCTTAACAATCACCTGAACAGAATGCAACCACAACACATTCTAGGGTGCCGGCTGTGCACTCATCCATATGAAACTGTTGACCACCACTTTTTTGAATGTCCAGCGCTGGATGCCATCAGGAAAATACTTCTCCCTCCAGGGCCAGATAAATGGAACACATTATATGGAACAAAACAACAGCTCACAAACACATGCATATATCACACAATGGCATTGGGTCAAAGGGCATGAGCCCATGGACCGCTGGATCAGCAACCAACCATCATCAATGTATCTATGAAATAGAAATGGAAAAGGACCTTCATGTGTATCCCAAATTTGATGTTCAAGATGTCCCATGAAAAGACATGCATAACGGAATCCCATCTTAGTGCCCATAGCAACACCACTGATCTGATTGAAAAAGTGCCCATCGAGTTCAAAGGAGTTCACTATCAAGCCACAACACAGAGCATTCTATTCTCCTGACTACATCTTGTCAACTGTGAGAGGGAACGTAGAAAAAGTACTATTATCAGATGATATAATTTCAAACAATGTTTCCATATTCACTAAAACTGTACACATTAACAAGTGGGAATTTTTTTTTAAATGCTAGTGAAGGAAAAAAATGTATTAAAAATGTAAAACATCTGCTTTAGTAATTCTTCATTTGTTTCTTGACCATGAACTAATATCACTGCACAAAGGGGCATTCTCATAAGTGCTCCACTTGTCATGTCATCAACCACAGGGGCCAACCCGAAGTGTAGTGATGTTGATTCATAACCAATAACTAGTGTGTCATGTTTTACAACTTGGCTGCAATATGTGTACCTTTAGGCCAGACACTTCTTCATTCATTTGCTAATTGTGATGCCGCTGCCATGGTGCAGCCTTGGTGTTCTAGTATTTCTCTGATGGCATCTATCCATCTTCGTCTCGGTCTTCCCTTATTTCTCTTTTCAGGTGGTCTTTTATTGAAGGATATCGATGGAATGCAACCTTGTTCCTTCCATTCTGATTAAGTCTGATTAACACAAACATATAACATCCGTATTCATACTATAAGGACCAATAGGTCTTCTTGTAAACATAAATAACATATAGACAGTACAATTTTGCTTCCATATAATTGCTTATACAAGATTGATAGCATCCATTGTAAACTGAAAAGTATATTGCCTAGATGATTGGGTATTGGTTCGTCTATGGTTCGAGGCTCATCTCATTTTAGTCATCCCAACTGTACAAATGAATATGTGATTCATAAATATATGTTGTGTTAAACATGAAAGAGGTGCACTAGTTCCCTTGCCTCACAGAAAGTGTAGACAGGGAAAAACACCTCACTCTAATACATTTAATATGATATGATATCATTAGTAATACTTGAAGTTAATCAAACATACCCATTGTCATCAGAAGCAGTAACAACTACACCAAGCACACCAGGTTCTACACCAACAGAATCCCCAAGCTCACCATCTAGTACACCAAGCACACCAGGTTCTACACCAACAGAATCCCCAAGCTCACCATCTAGTACACCAAGCACACCAGGTTCTACACCAACAGAATCCCCAAGCTCACCATCTAGTACACCAAGCACACCAGGCTCTACACCAACAGAATCCCCAAGCTCACCATCTAGTACACCAAGCACACCAGGTTCTACACCAACAGAATCCCCAAGTGGAACAACACTTACACCAGGTTTTACACCAATAGAATCCTCAAGCACTCCTGGTTTTACACCAATTCAACCAAGCACACCAGGTTCTACACCAACAGAATCCCCAAGCTCACCATCTAGTACACCAAGCACACCAGGTTCTACACCAACAGAATCCCCAAGCTCACCATCTAGTACACCAAGCACACCAGGTTCTACACCAACAGAATCCCCAAGCTCACCATCTAGTACACCAAGCACACCAGGTTCTACACCAACAGAATCCCCAAGCTCACCATCTAGTACACCAAGCACACCAGGTTCTACACCAACAGAATTTCCAAGCTCACCATCTAGTACACCAAGCACACCAGGTTCTACACCAACAGAATCCCCAAGCTCACCATCTATTACACCAAGCACACCAGGTTCTACACCAACAGAATCCCCAAGCTCACCATCTAGTACACCAAGCACACCAGGTTCTACACCAACAGAATCCCCAAGCTCACCATCTAGTACACCAAGCACACCAGGTTCTACACCAACAGAATCCCCAAGCTCACCATCTAGTACACCAAGCACACCAGGTTCTACACCAACAGAATCCCCAAGCTCACCATCTAGTACACCAAGCACACCAGGTTCTACACCAACAGAATCCCCAAGCTCACCATCTAGTACACCAAGCACACCAGGTTCTACACCAACAGAATCCCCAAGCTCACCATCTAGTACACCAAGCACACCAGGTTCTACACCAACAGAATCCCCAAGCTCACCATCTAGTACACCAAGCTCACCAGGTTCTACACCAACAGAATCCCCAAGCTCACCATCTAGTACACCAAGCACACCAGGTTCTACACCAACAGAATCCCCAAGCTCACCATCTAGTACACCAAGCACACCAGGTTCTACACCAACAGAATCCCCAAGCTCACCATCTAGTACACCAAGCACACCAGGTTCTACACCAACAGAATCCCCAAGCTCACCATCTAGTACACCAAGCACACCAGGTTCTACACCAACAGAATCCCCAAGCTCACCATCTAGTACACCAAGCACACCAGGTTCTACACCAACAGAATCCCCAAGCTCACCATCTAGCACACCAAGCACACCCGGTTCTACACCAACAGAATCCCCAAGCTCACCATCTAGTACACCAAGCACACCAGGTTCTACACCAACAGAATCCCCAAGCTCACCATCTAGTACACCTAGCACACCAGGTTCTACACCAACAGAATCCCCAAGCTCACCATCTAGTACACCAAGCACACCAGGTTCTACACCAACAGAATCCCCAAGCTCACCATCTAGTACACCAAGCACACCAGGTTCTACACCAACAGAATCCCCAAGCTCACCATCTAGCACACCAAGCACACCAGGTTCTACACCAACAGAATCCCCAAGCTCACCATCTAGTACACCAAGCACACCAGGTTCTACACCAACAGAATCCCCAAGCTCACCATCTAGTACACCAAGCACACCAGGTTCTACACCAACAGAATCCCCAAGCTCACCATCTAGTACACCAAGCACACCAGGTTCTACACCAACAGAATCCCCAAGCTCACCATCTAGTACACCAAGCACACCAGGTTCTACACCAACAGAATCCCCAAGCTCACCATCTAGTACACCAAGCACACCAGGTTCTACACCAACAGAATCCCCAAGCTCACCATCTAGTACACCAAGCACACCAGGTTCTACACCAACAGAATCCCCAAGCTCACCATCTAGTACACCAAGCACACCAGGTTCTACACCAACAGAATCCCCAAGCTCACCATCTAGTACACCAAGCACACCAGGTTCTACACCAACAGAATCCCCAAGCTCACCATCTAGTACACCAAGCACACCAGGTTCTACACCAACAGAATCCCCAAGCTCACCATCTAGTACACCAAGCACACCAGGTTCTACACCAACAGAATCCCCAAGCTCACCATCTAGTACACCAAGCACACCAGGTTCTACACCAACAGAATCCCCAAGCTCACCATCTAGTACACCAAGCACACCAGGTTCTACACCAACAGAATCCCCAAGCTCACCATCTAGTACACCTAGCACACCAGGTTCTACACCAACAGAATCCCCAAGCTCACCATCTAGTACACCAAGCACACCAGGTTCTACACCAACAGAATCCCCAAGCTCACCATCTAGTACACCAAGCACACCAGGTTCTACACCAACAGAATCCCCAAGCTCACCATCTAGTACACCAAGCACACCAGGTTCTACACCAACAGAATCCCCAAGCTCACCATCTAGTACACCAAGCACACCAGGTTCTACACCAACAGAATCCCCAAGCTCACCATCTAGTACACCAAGCACACCAGGTTCTACACCAACAGAATCCCCAAGCTCACCATCTAGTACACCAAGCACACCAGGTTCTACACCAACAGAATCCCCAAGCTCACCATCTAGTACACCAAGCACACCAGGTTCTACACCAACAGAATCCCCAAGCTCACCATCTAGTACACCAAGCACACCAGGTTCTACACCAACAGAATCCCCAAGTTCACCATCTAGTACACCAAGCACACCAGGTTCTACACCAACAGAATCCCCAAGCTCACCATCTAGTACACCAAGCACACCAGGTTCTACACCAACAGAATCCCCAAGCTCACCATCTAGTACACCAAGCACACCAGGTTCTACACCAACAGAATCCCCAAGTTCACCATCTAGTACACCAAGCACACCAGGTTCTACACCAACAGAATCCCCAAGCTCACCATCTAGTACACCAAGCACACCAGGTTCTACACCAACAGAATCCCCAAGCTCACCATCTAGTACACCAAGCACACCAGGTTCTACACCAACAGAATCCCCAAGCTCACCATCTAGTACACCAAGCACACCAGGTTCTACACCAACAGAATCCCCAAGCTCACCATCTAGTACACCAAGCACACCAGGTTCTACACCAACAGAATCCCCAAGCTCACCATCTAGTACACCAAGCACACCAGGTTCTACACCAACAGAATCCCCAAGCTCACCATCTAGTACACCAAGCACACCAGGTTCTACACCAACAGAATCCCCAAGTTCACCATCTAGTACACCAAGCACACCAGGTTCTACACCAACAGAATCCCCAAGCTCACCATCTAGTACACCAAGCACACCAGGTTCTACACCAACAGAATCCCCAAGCTCACCATCTAGTACACCAAGCACACCAGGTTCTACACCAACAGAATCCCCAAGCTCACCATCTAGTACACCAAGCACACCAGGTTCTACACCAACAGAATCCCCAAGCTCACCATCTAGTACACCAAGCACACCAGGTTCTACACCAACAGAATCCCCAAGCTCACCATCTAGTACACCAAGCACACCAGGTTCTACACCAACAGAATCCCCAAGCTCACCATCTAGTACACCAAGCACACCAGGTAGTGTGACATTTTTATATTGGACACATTATTTATTCAATATTGTTTTTTTATATTTCAACTAAATTTCCTCTATTTCTCTTTTCTATTCAACTTTGATATCATGATATTTCTTATAATATTATGGAAAATTCAAAATATATCATCATCATCAAACTCTGTCTCTACAACGAAGGTTAGCTGCAACAGGCCTCCAACATCCCATGTCTCTTATTTTGGTGGTGCACTCTGCTAGACTGTAACATGTCCATTTCCTGAGTTACTATCCCTCTTGTATCTCAGCATACCTCTTGATCGCTTCCCTTTGACTTTACAGGCATGGGCAAATACAGGCATGGACAGACAACATCAATGAATGGACAGGACAAGATATTGCCACACTCATCCACATTGCTGAGGATAGAATTGCATAACGGCAAGCGTTCTCAAAGTGGCCAAAGCAGCGACACAAGGACTTGTCAAAGAACTCTTTTAAAGCTTTTGAAAAAAACCAAGATACATGGGAAGAACTTGTACAAAATAGAGCTACATGTCGCCCTGCAGTTTTAAAAAAAGGCACAGCATCTCAACAGCAGAGAGTAGCTTGAAAGTCACGGGTAGACCAAATACTATTTACAGAGGGCATCTCATGCCCAAACTGTACAAGGACATTTGCTGCCAAAATAGGGCTTAGGCTTATTAGCCATCAACGAACTTATGGTCAAGGACATCTCTAACTGAATTTCAAAATTTGATGTAACAAATGGCCATCATCACTTGTGATGAATGAACAACAACTTCATTTCAAATTCAGTGCACATTGACCTTACAGACATGCTGCATTTTTCCAAAAGTATCTGCATTTGCAAGTACAGTATCTACCTCTACAGTCAGTAACATAGAACATCTAATGGAATACAAAAACAGCACAATTAATGCACAGACTACAAAATATATTATGATATTATGCACACACACATTATTTATTCAGCATATGGCTTAGAAATTGGTAACCCTTAGTTAACGTGACATAATAATTTTTTTATAACACATAGGCCCAGTGCAGGATTTACCTATAAGCTAAACATGATATAGCTTAGGGCCCCCGCTTTCTTGGGGGCCCCGAAATAATCATATTTGGCACTGACATATAATATCTGGACTTAAAAAGGGCGCCATATCTTAAATAGGTTAGGGCCTTATCAAGTCTAAATCCGGCACTGCATTATTAGGGCTATAGTAAACTTCCGGTTACATGATAATGAGAAGAAACATTTATATCCACATTGATTTAAGGTCTTGTAATCAAATGGACATTAGTACAGCACAGCATTAAAATATGTGATACTGAAAAGGGATTTTCCCAGTGAAGGTCTGTAGGCCCTATAGCCTATAGGGATAAAAGTTCCAGTGTTGGGTAACGACCCTAAAGAGAAAATATATGGCTGGGGTAACACAAGGAAAATATCAAAATGAAAGAAAATAGGTATACATGTTACCAAATTAAGTATAAAATAACCTAACAATGAGATACTGTGACAGAACAACGTTTCGACTCAAAATTCTTCATCAGGACAAACAAGGATCACAGTAAAACAATATTACATAGAAAAATGCATGGTTGTGATAGGAAGGGGCAAATTTCTAGTATAGGTCTCCACTGCGCTATTTACATGAACATCATGGATTTCCCTTGCAAGCCAATCATATCGATAGATGCCGTGATGTCACATCTCACATTGCAGACGACAATTCTGAGATAATTATTTATTAATTATAAATAATTAATTCCCCCCCCCCCATCTATAACTTTACACAACTTACCTAACACTGCAAAGGTTAGGTAATACATCGAAAATATAACAAAGGTCACAATGGAGAATGAACTTTGTTGATCAAAGAAGTTTTGAGAAAGGGGCCTATACAAAATAATGGAGGTGATGGTTCAGGTAATCCTGCCACCAAATTCTTTTAGAGTAATTAATTATATTATAATTTCTGTTATAATTTATAACGCAAGCCCCAGAGAACTAAATTAGTCTATTACAAAATTAATTTACTGCCACACTTTGTTGGTTTCCCATAGGTCCTAGAATAGAAGCTCTACAATAAGATAGATAGTAAAGCAAAATGAGTTAAACAGGTTACTAAAACACTTACTTTGCCTATTAATAAAAATATATTTAAAAAAGTATATATAAAAAAAACATACAATAAAACTAAACAGGACAATTCTCCACGTATCGGCTCAAATTTTAAAAGGTTCAATTTGAGCCGATACGTGGAGAATTGTCCTGTTTAGTTTTATTGTATGTTTTTTTATATATACTTTTTAAAATATATTTGTATTAATAGGCAAGGTAAGTGTTTTAGTAACCTGTTTAACTCATTTTGCTTTACTATTTGTTCATTAGGTTACTGCGGCACCATCCACTTTGTCGGACGCCCTCTGACCATTTGGTTATTTACAATAAGATAGATCCAGCCTGAGTTTGAGAATGAAAACTAATAAACAACAACAGATATTTTTCTAATGTTTAATGAAGCATGTTGAATTTAGATAAGAGCTCCAACAATAAATGGGCATATTGTTTTTTCACAGTAACTCCATGTCAAGAACAGTCTAGCACAGTGAATTTAACTCCGGCTTACAATGGTGCATATGATAAAAATGGAGCTGCTATTGTATCATATGGAGGCAAACAGAATGGTGATGCTACTAGCGTGAAAGTATCAAATGTTCCAGCGGGGGGCATTGTACAACTTGCAACACAAAACAAAGACACACCGGTAAGATTAATGAATTTTTCTCTAGGCCTATGCATTATATGAAAATATATTATTATGTGCTTTAGTTTAGTTTGGCATAATTTTCTGAAATGATAGTAACGCACTCGTTGGCAAACCCGTAGAGTAGTAGGCCTATGCTTGTGATGGTTTCTGTATGCATAATGTAAAAGTCAAGTAATGAGAGTTGGCAGGGCCATAGATAGGGGGCTTATGATGGGGGATTCTAATCATGACATTTACTATATAAAACATAGGATAGGCCTAGGCCCCTAAACATTTTGTGTAGTTATTTGATTTTTAGGTAAACACTCCATTCCTTTATAAAAGAGCTATCTATCCCGCCACAGTTTAAGAGTGTCTATCTTATCTTGCTAAAAGTGTGGAAGATATTGAAGAACTGATTAATGTTCTAGTAGTCACATAAAGTAAAGAGAAAGGCCTCTTCTTAACTCTTTCAGGGCACAATTATTCCAGGGTTTTGATGTACCTATAATTAATTTTAGGCGAAATTTTTTGACAGCAAAATAGGCACAAACTTCCTGAAGACAAAGTAATTTATGTCATATAAAGTATCAAAAGAAAGGTACTTGAATGTGGAATTCATACACAATATAAAATTATAACAACAAAATACAAAAATTACACCACAAACAGAAATGTTAGATGACCATACATTTTGTGGACACATATTTTATTCTACCGCCCCTCAATTTTACTTGTCTTGAAATGTTGCTGTCCGTTCTTACTAAAGTAGATGTCTTGACTGTCTATTTATTGATTATAATTTGTTTATTTGAAGTAAATCTTTTAACTGTCTAGTGTGTTATGTGATTTTTGTGTGTTCCATGTCAAATTTCAGAATTGAACAAAATATTGTGAAAATTTAGGAAATATTCCCCAGTACTGGATTTCTCAGTGGAGTTTAAAATTCACATTTATGTCCTATTTACATCTGATGACTTACGTTTACTCTTGTTTGGTGTGATATACCCTAAAACATGTTTTGGGGTGCTGGTGAGGTTTGTCTATACACCTGATACAGTAGAAAATGCTGCATTTTTTCAGCTTTGAATTGCTACACTGTACACACTGCCAGTCTGCAACATCATAATCAACTAAATGCACAGCGCAAACATATTTTTCATCATGTGAGAGTACTGGCTTTCATCTTCGTTTCCTAGTTACAGCTGCATTTATGTCTATGGGAATTTTCTGACCAGATAGAGCAATAAGTTGGTTGATAAGTGCATTTTTATACTGTGCAAGGGTCATACACTGAGATGCAGTCGGGTGGGACAATACATACAGAATATGTGCATTGACCTATGTCACTTCTATAATCCATGTGAAAATCTTATTTCCATCACTTCACTGTTTTCCTTTTATGATTGCCATAGTATGATACTATTTGGTTCATGTGATAACAGTCATTCATATTCTTGTTACACGAAAGAATGGGCCTGGTCTTCTGGACAATTCTATACCCTTCCTGATGCTCCAGAAGTGTGGATTGACCATGTGTTGTCATTAAGGGTTTTTTTGTCTTTCCAGGAAACACAAAGAACGTTATCTCTTTGTTTGAGAACCTTCTTGGAATTCCAAAGATAGTTTTTTTCCTGCTTCAGCTGTGGTGGCAAGCCTTTACGGTTCAAATTTACAGTGCAAGTGTAATTCATCTTCTTTGATGGAAGGAATTCAATAAGAGACATTGATGAATAATATGTATCTGCATATCATGGTTAGCTGTAATGCCATTCAGTAAGGTTGAAACAAATTTCACAGCATCAGTATCGGTTATGTCAAGATCAGGATCATATGCGGTATTCGCTCCAAAATAAATGATAAAATTCAGCACATACCCAGAGGCACAATCAAAAATAACAAATGTCTGTATGTGATATTTATCTGGCTTGTTTGCATTACACTGTCTTGCATGAAAATGGATCTTGCATGAAAACAACCCTTTTTTCTAATCACCATCACATCAACACGTATACATCATGGCTATAAAGCCAGGGGTAGACCATGTAAAATATGGATCACTGACATCAAAGAAGCCACGGGAACAAGCTGTGTATAGATAGATAGACCATCTCATTCATGGAAAGGTTTCATATGGTTGTATGCAGACTTGTACTGTGCGACTAGGTCATTCACAAATGTCTCAATTATTGCATTGCCTAGTGCATGTGGTTCTGATGCATGCAACATTGTCATGTATAATATTGGAAATTTTGTCAGAGAAAACATAATCTTGAACCATGGCAACAACTGTTGTCCAGTAATCCTTTAGTTCACGTTTTTTCTGTGAATCCTATTGCAATTATCACTGAAAGAGAGTTCAAAAACTCTGCTCTGGTCAGCATTTGCTATTCAGAAAATGTAGATATCTGTCATTGGTGCGTTATTTTTTATTTGGTGCTTGAACACCAGATCCGGTCGATCTAAATAGAGGTGACCTGATAGACACATTCTCATTCTGTTTGAGTTCTTTCCATTGAATATCAATATCATCATTAGGACTATTGTATGTAAGAGCAAAAGTATCATTGCTGTCACTATCTGATTCATCAGAAACAGCAACAGTAGAAACAGTTCTAGATTTTACAGCCATTTTTCCTTTGCACCTACCATTATTAGGCATATTTCATTTCCTACTTGCAATAAGTTCAGTAATTTTGCTAATTTTAGAAATGCTGAACTTATCATGTTTGAATTTATATTTAAAATAAATATGTCACTCGTATCAAATTACGCAGTATTTCGTTACAAAGGGTTTCATTTTGTTAACCAAATTTCTAAATTTTAAACAGCTAAATAAGTTAATACTAATTCACTTATGATCAAAACGAAGCAAATTTTGTTGGCATATTTGCAAGAACGATTAATCGTGGATACATCCACAATCGATTTGTATCTGCAACAATTAATTGTTTTTACGCTGGAAAAGATTTCAATAGCAAGAAGACAGAAATGATGATTACTTGAAAGAAACAAAATTCAACAACTTGCAAGATCAAAGTAAACAACATAATATTAAAATAGGTCTAACAATTCAATTAATTAGTTACAACGATAACATCAGATGGAAGAAGCTCAACAGAAATAAGAAGCAGAATAGGGCAGGCAAAAACAGCATTCAGAAAAATGAAAAATATATTGTGTAATATGACCCTAACATTATTGGTGGAAAGAGAGCACTGTAGTGCTACATTACTCCTATACTAACATATGGATGTGAGTCTTGAACAATAAACAAACAGGATAGTGGGAAATTAGAATCAGTAAAGATGTGGTTCTATAGAAGAATGCTGAGAATACATGAGCTGTTAGAAAAACTAATGTGGAGGTGTTGAAAGAATCAAATGTGAGATGAACCTTAACCTGTAGTAGACCAGCTAAAAATAGTGCTTATTGCGTCTGATATCCGACTCTTCTTTATGACTTATAGTTTTTCTGCACGTGTTTGCATTTTAGGCATAACGTTTTTATTCATTGAGTTATTGATTTCAAATTCAGAGACAATAGAGATAAATGGATGCTGGATATGATTCGGAGGTGTTATTTGCATGTGTCTCAATGCTATGTTATGTACAACCAAAATCGAGAATGTGAACAAACGTACACAAAGTACTTACTGCATCAAGGTCATATGTAGGCCTAGCAGAAGAAAACATGGCTCCTCAAATTCCTTGTCATAAATGACATCGATTACATAACTTTTAAACATTATAAACATCTCTCTTAAACACCATTTATTGATCTACACTAACTGAAACATTAAAGCTTTAAAATTTGTCCTTTTCTGAATCATAATCCGTGAAGAAATAGCGAAAAATGGCTGTACCTAGAAAAATGCTAAAAGATACTAGGCCTATGAAGTTCAGTTTCCAATCATGAAAGGTCTAATAAATTATGACTATTTATATAGCTTTAACTTTTGAAACAATCACTCTAGCACCGCTTACTATAAGAGCATGATGGTAAATAAACATGGCCAAACATTATGGGATGGAGTTGGCTGTCCCATCCCATATAGGGTCAGTGACCCAAAGCCATGCTGAAGTCAGATGTGTCAGGCCAAAAGGCACAGATATCACAGCAATGCTGTAAACCATGACACAACGCATTCTGTTATCAAGACTACATCCTGCTGATCTGCAGGAGTTTGAGAATGAATGCAGAAGAAGAAGAAGTTTCCAAGCATAAAAAGTATTATTAATTATGACTATTTATATGGCTTTGGAAAACTAAGGAACAATCACTCTAGCACCGCTTACTATAAGAGCATGATAGAAAATAAACATGGCCAAATGTTATCCATGACTACAAATGGCTACCTTGATGTCGACATATGTAGACATATGTCGGACATCTATTGCTAGATGTCATTTGTAGGCTACGTATTGCTACAGTTTAATCACTTATATAAGGAAAAGACAATCTTCTTTTTTGACCACGTTATGAGACAGGGAGGTTTGGAGAATATAATTACAACAGGCAGGAATTTAGACAAGAGAGACAGATGGCGACAACGGGAGAAAATATTGAAAAGTTTAATAACCTGACATGGCATAAAGTCAACAACGAGCCTAATACATAGTACTAGTGATAGAGAGCTGTGGAGATCCATGATCACCTACGCTCATAGTATTTTCTGCTCATAATATTTTCTGTGAAAATAAATAAAACACATTAATAATATCGTCTGTTAAAATTAAATAAAACACTTAGATGTCACTAACCTTCTTGATGCAGTCTTGACTAGATCTAAAGAATATTTATTTAAACACACAACATGATTTTTATTCATTGCATAATATCTTGGCCAATTTTTTCCAGTGTCATTTAATAACATTAATAATGTGTTCATAATATTTTGTTTGAAAATAAACGTAATCCCCAATTCCTCACAATTAGAAACACAATCTATACAAAATTCACTAAAAATGACTTCCATTTGCGATGATTGTAACAGGATAACTGAAACTTTCAAAATGCTTTAATTTGCTCACCATTTTTCACACGACTGATTCAAAAGGAAGCTAGATTTTAATGCTAGCAGTGTTCCAGTTTTCTTAGAAAGAAAAAACTAAATTTAAAGTTTTTACCATGATTACAAAACTGCTTAGTGAAGTCACAATTATGCTACCATGGTGTTGAGCGAAG
Source organism: Meghimatium bilineatum (assembly GCA_034231615.1). Classification (NCBI taxonomy): domain Eukaryota; kingdom Metazoa; phylum Mollusca; class Gastropoda; order Stylommatophora; family Philomycidae; genus Meghimatium; species Meghimatium bilineatum. The sequence continues at coordinate 114,092,571 of CM067298.1, read as the reverse complement.
TACACCAGGATATGGGCATGTATTCATGCTGATGTCTTGGTAAAGGTTAAATAACATGAACAAGTATAGATACCAGCTCACAAAACAGACCTAATAAATGTTTTGACTAAAAGTCTCATATACTGCCATATTAATTATTAGTAATTGAACCGCAGACAGTACACTCTAGGCATCCTCATAGAAGTTCCATCTCTTTCAGCAAGTGATGAAGGGTATGTATGCTGATAGTTCCCATGTCGTGTTGATTATATATTTTCCTAGTCCTACCTGTAAATTAATTCTTATTCAATTCCTGCGTTATTTCGGTGCTATCATATGGATGTGAGAGCTGGAAAAGCTCTTCATCTTCAGAAAAGAAATTACTGAGTTTCGAAAACAAATGTCTTCGTAGGATAAGTAACACCCATTGGAGTGAGTTCAAATCAAATGATAAAATCAGAGAAGAGACACATCAAAATTTCATCACAGATGTTAACAGAAAACTCCTTCGGTCCTACATCGGGCATGTCCTACGCGCAGACATCAGCAGAATACATCACTAATCTCTTGAATGGATACTTACAGGCAAAAGAGCCAGGGGTAGACCAAAAGAAACACTCAGAAGAACAATACTTAGAGAAAGTAAAACAATCAATATCCATAATATCCAGAATAGCTTTGAACAGACAGAATAGGAGAGATCTTACCTCTGCCCTATGCGCTAACTTCAGTGCAGAAGGAAAATGAATGAATGACCTGTCAATTACTTTACCATCTTCTTGAGTAATTCCAAACTCCCTCTATCTCTTTATAACAGTCTCATCCACCATGGTGTCTTCATCCAACAGATGCATATATAAAAAATGTACAGTGTCTCCCCAATCAATTGTAATCTGTTCTAACATATGTGCTTTCAGTTCTAGTTTGTAGACTTTGTCTCTCATTAACCTCAACTCCAGTGTGACCAGGGCAAAATATCCATGTAAGTCATGGAGGTATGATATCCCAATATACTCCATCCACTCATAATACAGCCATTCATTCTGAATTTTGCTTATCATGGATTGAGACTAAATACAACACCAAGCAATAATACAACAAAAGAAACCATAAAGAGTTGTAATGAACAAGAGCCAAATATTCTCATAGAGGAAATTGCCGAGGTCATAAAAAAGGCAAAAAATAACAAAGCTCCAGGGATAGATAACATACCACTAGAAATTATAAGAGCAGCAGGAGAAACAGGATTATATTGGCTACACAGAATTTTTAACACAGCGCGGAGGCAACAGAAGACACCAACAGACTGGAGAAAAGCTATCATAGTTCCAATATGGAAAAGGTAAGGCAGCAAAAGAGACTGTAACCAGTACAGGGGAATTACCTTGTTAAGCCATGCAGGAAAACTATATGCAAAAATAGTTGAGAAAAGACTGAGACCTGTAATAGAACAACAACTTAGCAATACACAAATGGGTTTTAGAAGAAACAGAGGATGTACTGATGCAATATTTATTCTTAAACAGTTGGCAGAGAAGTCAATAGAATACAACCAAAATTTATACATATCCTTCATAGATCAAGAGAAAGCATTTGACAGAGTAAACAGAAAAACTATGGGAAACATTAAAAATTTATGGAGTATGCCAACATTTAATTAACGTTTGTAGAAGTCTCTATAACAACAGCAGTTACACTATAAGAACTGCTGCAGGCTACACAGAGGACTTTGTGATTAGCACAGGAGTAAAGCAGGGATTTGTATTATCCCCACTACTTTTTATTACATACATGGACCATATAAACAAAACAGCAAATTCTAATGAAGCAAATGACTGTTTTTTGCAGATGACCAGGTTTTATTCCACAACAGCATTAAAAACCTGCAAGACCACCTAAGCATAATAGACAGCAGGCAAGCAATTTGGAATGAAAATCAACATAGACAAAACAGAAGTAATGAATATTGCAAGAGAAAAGGAGAACATCAACATACAGATAAACAATAAACAACTAAAACAAGTAGATGAATTCAAATATCTGGGCAGCACATTGAGATATGACAACAAACAAGAAGCAGAAATAAACGGAAGATGTAATAAGGCCTGTCAGATCATTGGTCAATTAACACCTTTACTAAGAAACAAAGATATTACACTAGAAACAAAGAAAGCGCTTTTCAACACCATTTTCTTACCAAGATTGTGTTATCAGTGTCAAACTTGGACATTAGATTCTAGAACAATACATAAGATTAACACCACTGAAATGAAATGTGTGAGACGTATAATTGGGGTTAGCTTGAGAGACAAAATCAGGAATGAAGCACTAAGGAAACAATTAGGGATCAAGCCAACAATAGAATACATACAGAAACAACAAGTTAAATGGTACGGCCACATAACCAGACAGAAAGAGCAAAGTATTATCCAAAAAACACTTAACAAACGATACGAAAACAGGAGACCTATTGGACACCCTCGTAAAAGGTGGATAGATAGTGTATTAGAGACACTCGGAAATATAACAGCTGAGGAGGCAAATAGAAGGGCAAAAGATCGTACACTCACTCTCCCCTCAACACCGAAAGGTACATAAGGACAGAAAGAAGAAGAAGAAGATGGATTGAGAGTCCAACACAATAATTGCCCTGATTATCACTGTTTCTAAGATACATTTAGGGCCTCTGTAACTGCCTCAATTTCCATACTCATACTGGAGGTTGCTGTGGTAAACTCTCTACATTTTTTCAGCACTCTACATTACTCTCTTTATTAGAATTTCTCTTCATTACCTCTTAGAATTTCAGAAAATCCCCAACCCTATCTTGACCCTTTCCATACAGAACTATTTGTGTATATGTCCCTATGACCACTTCTTCCATGTTGTTTGTTATAAGTTGCTTGATTTCTAGGTCAGCTTTGTGCATTGCACCACTACTTGTATCTCGGTAGACTGTTCTACCATTCTATTTGTCTACAATCCTATTACTTTTTTTGTTCCTTGCAGGTTCTGAATTTTTTCTCTGCAGCTTCTGTTAAATGTAATGACTACACAAAAGGTACCATGTAAATGCAGCTGGAGTGGGTATCCTCTCCAATAACAATGCAGGATTTCTCTGTAGGTAGTTTCAATGGAGATATCATGTAATAATTTAGACATTCTTCTTTGATTATGTGCTTTTAACACTTGTGTTAGATGGTCAGCCTCTGTCAGGTGACATCTGCATTCTGAAAATCAGGATGAAAAATTATTTCATTTGTTTAAATGATTTCTACTGACTTATTTGCAGATTGCTGACAATATTTTGTATGGCGTATTAGTTAATGGTATGTATATTAACACTTAAATATTTTTGAGATATGTGTGTGTATACATCATTGTTGCCTTGGATTTTTTTCTGTTGTTAAATGTCTGCAGTCATCCATTTGTACTATTACTATAATTTTTAATTATTTGTTCTCCAGCTTGTATTTTAATTGATAAAGACCTTATGGTTGAAATGTCAATTTTTCTGTTCAATACTTTTATATATATATTTTTTTCCATGTCTGTTAATTAGTCTGGATGTGCAGTGTAAAACTTAATACCCGTACTCTATTTTTTTGGATAAGTACCTAATGTGATATGATCTAATTTCTTGCACATGTGACTTGGAAAAAATCATTAGGCAGAGAAAAGTTGCAGCTAATATTAGAGGACTGGAATATATGGACAATTATTAGGCAACATAAGAGCTTTATACACACAAAAAACATAATCAGAACTACTGAGGGCACAATAGATCTATTTTAAATAAAACAGGCATCAGACAAACAGCAATATGTTTCTACAACAATAAGAAGAACAGGTTGCACTTATATCGGACATGTACTTAGAATGAATGAAAATAGACTGCCACTATAAACATTAAAATTGGTACAAGATGGCAAAAGAAAGAGAGGAAGATAAAGAGAGACTCTTTGCAGAACAACCATCGATGAGGGTGCAAGTGTGTTGGTCCTCAGAAACTGTGTAATCCTATCATTTATCATTACAAAATGTAATTTTGTAATTATTTTTTATGAATCATAGAAGCCAGTAACCAATTTAAAACATTTTATTAAGATAAATGTCAAAAATATAATTGTAATGGCTTTATTATAAGTACAATAGATATGGTCTGATAAATGTTTTCTATTCTTTTAAATTTTAGGTGATGGAAAAATTCCACAAGATGTTTTGGAAAATTTAGGTGAGATTATTCATTAAAATTTTTAACAAATGTACAATTTCTATGACACTCCATCATTTTGATTTCAAGCAAGAAGGTGTCCAAATTCCCTTTAATTTCATCCCAGAAGAGAAAATAAAAATATCAAAAGGAGATTACTTAAATCCTGTATTTTATGTGAATCATTTTATAATTTAAAATAGATAGGCCTACTAACAAATGTTTGCAGACGGAAAGACTCCCCTGTCAAGCTTTGATGTGGTCACCAAAGGGCAAGAGAAAATGAGGAAGATCAAAAGAAACTTTACGTAGAACTATTACAAGAGAACGTTTCACCATCGGTATCAGAAACAATGAAGACCTAAAGCAAATTTCAATGAAACGAGAGACATGGAAATCTATGGCATCCGCCCTATTGTCTTTGGCCCTAGATGAATAACTAACTAACTAACAAATATTGCTTATCAATATAGCAAATTTGTACTATAGGCCTACATATAAAACCTCAAACTTAGTGGATCTATTGACCAAGATCAGTGTAGCAGATATTGAGTTAGCCAGTAGGCCTATGCTAGTTTTTAAAGTGTACACAGTGTGCACTTATAACATAAATCTGATTTTGATATGGATATTGGTGACTATGATGATGTTCCTCCTTTGCAAGCGAAGATGAGCATGGCATGAAGAACAATAAATGTGATGAACTAATAGAAAAAAAAAAAATTTGTTGTTGTCTAATTTGGTTTGTGAGTTCGCAGATGCCCGATGAGTCTGATTCATGCTAGGAAAATTCTATTTCAGCGCATGCAAGAGGTTTAGGGTGGAGAGTTTTTGGATTTGGCCTTCCGCTTCCGTCATTTGTGAATTACCAGCAGTGTTCTTTCATTTTCAAATTTAGTAATGCAAGCAGTGATCTGGGTGTGTCAAGCTAAGCAATCAAGGGCTGTAGTCTCCCAAAAACTAGGATCAATGCTGCAGTGCTTGAGAGAGTTTTTTAGGTGATCCTTGAAGCGTTTTTTCTGCCCTCCGCTTGAAATTTACCATCGCACACCTACTCTAGAATAATCTCTTTGGAAGGCATTTGTCTGGCACACAGACAGTGTGAGAAGTACAGCGGAGTTGGAATCTAGACAGCAGGGCATGGATACTTTGCATACAGGACTTTTGAAGAATTTCAGTTTCTGGTGCTCGATCCTGCTAATGTACTGCCATGTGGTTTCTTAGGCACAGAAGGTGGAAGGAGTTAAGTTGTCGAGTGTGTCTCGCATAGACAGTCCAGGATGACACAACAAATATTGGTGACAGTCTTAGGTCTCTCTATAATCATTTTTTCTCTAATTGTGACTGCAATCAGCAAGAATATAGGCTAATATTGAGACAGGAGGAATTAGGAATCAAAGTAAAGTTAATATATGTTATGAACCAGCATCATAGCACACAGTATCCCATACGTGCTCAGCTCATTTGTCAGTGGTTGACCAGAAACAGCCTGACTAGCTTCACATACCCCTCTTGCTCAGTAACGGTGGTACAATTCCTCGAATTCCCAGAGCATGAGCCCTACATGGTACCCTACTTCCTGGTGACTAGGTGAACCACAGTATAATTTTTATTTCACATCACAAATAATATGAGTGGATTAGACATCCAAGTTTCCTGGTCAGAGCGTGCATGATGTAACATTACACTACTGCTGCTTCCAAATTAGGTATCAAGTGGTATGATTTGACAAGACTATATCACAAAAAGATAACAAAAATGCCTATAAACCTTTACCATCTAGTAGAAGAGACTGAAGACTGATCACCCGTAGATGTGACCTGAAGTAAATTGACATTGATTTTATGACTGAACTTCTAAATATTCAATTAATATATAATAATTTAGTTTATTTTCTTTCAACAGAGAGAAATAATGATCACTACATCCTGTATAGTGGACAAGGTGTATTCTCAACATTCTATATACTCAAAGGCAGACCTACTCCAGACTTACCTAAAGAGAGCATTTTCTCAATTGTGGTCAGTATTATTATTAAAATGTAATCTAATATATATGTGTGCGTGCGTGATCGTACATGAGTGCGTGCATGTGTGCTTCATTGCATGTGTATGTCCTGTTCTCTTTAGAATAACTACTAAACTTACGAATTTTATTTTTCAGATTAAACTTACAAAATCCAGATTTTTGCTGGATATCCTTTGTAGGCCAATATAAATGTATTTGATAAACAAAGCTCAGCATGTTATAAGATAATACTTGGAAGTCATTGAGACAGAATTAACCAAACTTCCACCTCCCATATGTTTAGTAGTCCCACACATATAACTAAAATAGACCTGTGACCATTGTTGAAAGGGGTGCACTTAAACCTAAAAGACTTAATCCCTTAGCCCCACCAACAATTAGGCTCTGTAATTAAAAGTCAGAAGAAAAAGAGACACCACGATGTGATGACACACCAACTAAACGTTTCCAAGTAGGATGATTAGTAATTATCAATCATTAAATCAAGTACTATGCCAAATGACATAAGTGATCATGTTTCTTCCCAACTCTCTTGTGTTAATAAATTCAGTTGGTAGCATTCTTCCATGCCACAATGACAACCCATGTTCAAGTTTTTCTTTTCTTATCACATGCCCTAAAAAGCTTGACTGTCAGGATATAATTTTTGCTAAACTATGTCTTTTACTCAAGGATCTCTGTGGACTTCAACGTTTGTTTTCTTAAACGTCAATAGAATTTTCATCTCCCCTTCTCATAAACCATGTCTGAATAGCCTCCAACTCACTTTGAATTTTTTGGTTTATTGTCCATACTTTACACCCAATAAAAAGAAAGTTGATTCTTGATTAGAAACTAGCATCACATTCCCATAAGTCTTCCGTTTCAGCAGCCATTTGAGCGTATGTAAACTCAAAGTCCCAGTGAGGTTTTGATTATGTGATCTTCGGTTCTTTCAAAAAAGAGTACATTTTATTCCCTCTCCTCTAATCACTTCCATTTCTGTCATTCTTTGTATGTATACATTTTCAGTCTCATTGCCAACATCTTCATTTTGCAATGAATATGTGACTGTTTTCATTAAGTCAGCTTTATATCTTTTCAGTGCTATACTGTCAATCGCAGCATCATCTTCAGCTGTTTCATTTCCTCTGACTCCAGTGTGATTAAGGCTCTGTACAATTGAGTTACATTATTATCCATGTAATTCTCTGTACAATTGAGTTGTTCAATAAGAAAACCCATTCCTTTCTCAAAACGTTCTTCTCTATATTGCACCGCACGCTGTGAGAGTCTGTGAGTATTAGCGAGTGGGTTGATGTATCAGTTATCAACCAACTCAGTGCTGCTGTAACTCCATTTCCATCCTCATGCTTGATGTGATAGTAGAGTGTGCATATGATCTTTCAAGCCATTTCTGTAGGCAACTTAATCAAAACCGCATTTATTTGTATTTCTGTTGACTGAGTCATCGATGTATATAATTATGTCTTGTGGTTTCAAGTGTAACTGGGTGAGCTCTTGTACTGTAACTTCTGCCATGATACCAGTCAATTTCTGACATGATTTATCTAGTTGAATTATTACATTTTTTACATTAGTCATTTTTTTCAATGTCTGATTTCTCCAATTTGCTGCCCTTATTCTGCTACTTTTAGATATGACTTGACTTACGCTACTTGATGTCACATTCTAATAGTGGGGAGAAATAGCAAAAACTCATTGTAGTGATGGGTGTGTCCCTATTACACCCCAGTGCCACTCTCATTGCCTCATTTTGAATTTTTTCCAATCTATATACTTGTGTCTGTGACAGTGTCAGTAGGCCGAGGTCATAATCTATAACAGATAACACACCATTTGTAGAAGCAGAGAAAGTATCCATTGCTGCATGTCCTTGGTCGCCATAAACTTGTTGACAATGATTCCTCTCTTTACTCTCCGAATCACATTTGTGATATGCTTGTTGAATGAGAGACATCTCTCAATCAAGAAAAAACGTTTTTTTGATGTAATATCCTCATTATTGAATTTGCATATGCATTGCTTGTACTCTATTGCATAGAATGATTCTCTGTGATGATGCAAGCTAAAAGAACTAAATGAGAGGTAATAACAGTTTCAACCTTACCAACAGGAGAAGAATGGCTTCCAATCAATGAAACAATGACAGGCTTTCATAAAATAATTATCACTCTTGAAGTAGATGTAGAGATTGAGGAAATGGAAAAGCAAACCTGAAAACCGATTAGGTAATTGCTGATAAATGTAGATGATGCGTTTACCAATGTATCTGTGAATCTGGCTTGGGCTTTACAGCCAAGTATCATGATAACACAGAGAACAGTGGAGCATATGAAATAAATACATTCAGTATGAGGATGGACATCAAGGCTGCTACTGCTGCCCTCAAATGGCTCCCTTGAACCTCAATCACAAAAGCAGTTATTGTGTCAGACTACTAGTCCATGGTGCGAAAGATTCAAAATGGCAGATATTTGACAGATTGTTAACTGCTGGAGGAGATTGAACACTGATGAGTCTGCCTGGAGTGCAATGATATCTGTTCATAACCAATTATTAACCAATTATCAGTTCTTCATCATTAATTCTTAGTGACAGACATATTTCTTGCAGAGTTACATCATCTCAGGAATTCATACAACATCTACAGATGCCCATTTTGAACAAAAGCAATTAATTTTATTGCATTTTCTTACATTGCAGGCACATTAACTTTAAATACCCATAGATGGTGGATATTTTCTTAAATGTTGCAAAAAGTGGATAACATTTAATCTTTCCAGACTAAAACGTAATAAAGATCACAATATTTTTTTTCGAAACAAAGAATAGTCTATTTCTTGTATTCACCTCTTGTATTGTAGTTTTGCAGCAGTTCTAATATGACAATTACTATTTGTTTCTAGACAATACCTGCTGACAAGAAGATAGATCTTAGCCAAGAAGTAGGACCAGTCATTGTGATAGCACCTCCTGACTCAGTTGTGCATAAATTTACATGTTCTGGTAAGCTGTGTTGAATAAGTTGTGTTGCCCCTTGAACAAAAACATTTGTTGAAATCATTTTTATTGTTACTTTTGAATGTGTTACACAGAAATTATCAGTGTATAGTATAAATATCAAGATTAGATTTCTCAACATCACAGAGTGCATTAAAGTAATGTTTGGCTTTGCATCATTAGTTTTCATAATGAGAATTTAAGTATTGTCTATTGTCTATCCCCAGGTGAATGATTGTTGATCACATTCACACTTGCTGTTAAGTGTAGGGGTGGTATCTTAAGCTGTTGTTTCAAGGCCAGATGTGTCGCAGAGGTTGCATTTAGTCCATGTTTGTTCAAGGTTATCTTAATGTTTTCTATCCACCGCTTTCTTAGTCTACCTTTGGCTTTACGCCTAGATATTCTTGTATTATATGCTCTTATTGGTATTTGGTTTGGCTTCATTCTCATAAGGTGACCGAACCATTTTCCTTGCTGTCTCTCAATATGTTCGATACATGATATTATACCAACTGTTTTCCTAATTTCTTCATTTCTTATTTTATCTAGTTTGGTAACCATTGCAGCTTTCCTCAGACACTTCATTTCACATGTGACGATTTTTCTTTGCTGCGAAGCTGTTAAAGACCATGTTTGACATTGGTAGTACAGTGTTGGTATAAAAATTGTAGATATTATTTGTTTTTTAATTTCCATCTTGATGTTTGGATGAAGAAGTAATGGTGAAAGTTGGTACATCTCTGTGTTTGCATTCTGGCACCTTGTTTCTTTTTAAGTATTGATTTTTTAAATTGTTTTAAGAAGTTATTTTCTCATCAAAGAATAGTAACACTGAACTACCATGCATAATTAAGAAGGGCCAGGCATGGGTTCACTTAACTCATCCCACAAAAGGTCTAACTGTTGTGCCAATCACACTATACAACCATAGTACTTAGGTAGAATACAGGTTTTTGAAGTTTAATTTGAGCACACCTGGCGGTCGCTAAGGGGAGATGGAGTGTAAACATGAAGAGATAAAAATAACAGCACACAAAACATTTTCAGTGTTTCGAACATTAGGCCGTTGTCAAATATAGACAAACAAACAGTGAAAAGGCAATTAAAAACAGTAAAAACAATGTTACCACAGAGGCACTAGAATTTAGACATGTAAAGAATACAAAGTTCAAGGTGACAATGACATGTGTAAACATGTAGTCATGGAAGCTGGTTTTATTGAAAAGGGGACAAGATATGAGAACAGAAAGAAACCATTTATTACCCCAAAACAGCATGAACAACAATACAACAAGGTTCACACCCACACAAATTGAAACACATGAATGTTCAGAGTTAAGTCGAAAAGGCTTTGAGGTACCAAACTCAAAAATAAATCAAATTTCAAGAGTGTACCTAGATCTGTCATCCGTGGTGCAGGATCTGAGGACAGTGAGACAGAGCAACAAACAGTTTACCAAATAAGAGCTGAAGTGAATGTGGACCAAGATGTCATTAAGATTTTTGTCACGCATATGTGCAACCTGGAAAGCGGCTCGAGCTAGATGATCAGATTGGAGCAGGAAATAATGCTTGAACAAGATTCGACGGACAGTAGAGTTATGGAGATGAAAAGAAAGGACATGTTGAACTCTATCAGAGGAGGATAAAGAACCCTGAGTATTATTCAAAGTATCACTCGAGATAACGTACAGACATGAAGCTATGCCAATGAAAGGATACTGTCACAGAATGAACGTCTATGAAAGAAATCAATCATCTCAGAGGATTTATCAAGAAAGTCATCATTGTCACTACATAAGCAACGACGGCGAAGAAGCTGGGAGAATTGCGACAAGCAGGAGGATGAGAAGACGTGTAGAGCAGAAAACCATGTAAGGAGGATCAATAGTGACAAGAAAGTTGAGAGAAGTAGTAGAGATGTTAGATGTGAATTGAAGAGTAGGGTTAAATATGTTGATAAAGTTCATGAAGCGAGACAATTCTGTCTCAGTCATGTCAGTAATATCTATACCATCATCAATGTAACTATGAAATAGAAATGGAAAAGGACCTTCATGTGTCTCCCAAACTTCATGTTCAAGATGTCCCATGAAAAGACACGCTAACTGAATCCCATCTTAGTGCCCATAGCAACATCACTGATCTGATTGAAAAAGTGCCCATTGAGTTCAAAGGAGTTCACTATCAAACCACAACACAGAGCATTCTATTCTCCTGATTACATCCTGTCAACTGTGAGAAGGAATGTAGAAAAAGTACTATTATCAGATATTATATTGTATTTAGGATATAATTTCAAACAATGTTTCCATATTCACTAAAACTGTACACATTAACTAGTGGGCATTATTTTTTAATGCTAGTGAAGGAAAGAAATGTATTAAATTTGTAAAACATCTGCTTTAGTAATTCTTGATTTGTTTCTTGACCATGAACTAATATCACTGCACAAAGGGGCATTCTCATAAGTGCTCCACTTGTCATTTCATCAACCATGGGGGCCAACCCGAAGTGTAATGATGTTGATTCATAACCAATAACTAGTGTGTCATGTTTTACAACTTGGCTGCAATATGTGTACCTTTAGGCCAGACACTTCTTCATTCATTTGCTAATTGTGATGCCGCTGCCATAGTGCAGCCTTGGTGTTCTAGTATTTCTCTGATGGCATCTATCCATCTTCGTCTCGGTCTTCCCTTATTTCTCTTTTCAGGTGGTCTTTTATTGAAGGATATCGATGGAATGCAACCTTGTTCCTTCCATTCTGATTAAGTCTGATTAACACAAACATATAACATCCGTATTCATACTATAAGGGCCAATAGGTCTTCTTGTAAACATAAATAACATATAGACAGTACAATTTTGCTTCAAATTTGCTTATACAAGATTGATAGCATCCATTGTAAACTGAAAAGTATATTGCCTAGATGATTGGGTATTGGTTCGTCTATGGTTCGAGGCTCATCTCATTTTAGTCATCCCAACTGTACAAATGAATATGTGATTCATAAATATATGTTGTGTTAAACATGAAAGAGGTGCACTTGTTCCCTTGCCTCACAGAAAGTGTAGACAGGGAAAAACACCTCACTCTAATACATTTAATATGATATGATATCATTAGTAATACTTGAAGTTAATCAAACATACCTATTGTCATCAGAAGCAGTAACAACTACACCAAGCACACCAGGTTCTACACCAACAGAATCCCCAAGCTCACCATCTAGTACACCAAGCACACCAGGTTCTACACCAACAGAATCCCCAAGCTCACCATCTAGTACACCAAGCACACCAGGTTCTACACCAACAGAATCCCCAAGCTCACCATCTAGTACACCAAGCACACCAGGTTCTACACCAACAGAATCCCCAAGCTCACCATCTAGTACACCAAGCACACCAGGTTCTACACCAACAGAATCCCCAAGCTCACCATCTAGTACACCAAGCACACCAGGTTCTACACCAACAGAATCCCCAAGCTCACCATCTAGTACACCAAGCACACCAGGTTCTACACCAACAGAATCCCCAAGCTCACCATCTAGTACACCAAGCACACCAGGTTCTACACCAACAGAATCCCCAAGCTCACCATCTAGTACACCAAGCACACCAGGTTCTACACCAACAGAATCCCCAAGCTCACCATCTAGTACACCAAGCACACCAGGTTCTACACCAACAGAATCCCCAAGCTCACCATCTAGTACACCTAGCACACCAGGTTCTACACCAACAGAATCCCCAAGCTCACCATCTAGTACACCAAGCACACCAGGTTCTACACCAACAGAATCCCCAAGCTCACCATCTAGTACACCAAGCACACCAGGTTCTACACCAACAGAATCCCCAAGCTCACCATCTAGTACACCAAGCACACCAGGTTCTACACCAACAGAATCCCCAAGCTCACCATCTAGTACACCAAGCACACCAGGTTCTACACCAACAGAATCCCCAAGCTCACCATCTAGTACACCAAGCACACCAGGTTCTACACCAACAGAATCCCCAAGCTCACCATCTAGTACACCAAGCACACCAGGTTCTACACCAACAGAATCCCCAAGCTCACCATCTAGTACACCAAGCACACCAGGTTCTACACCAACAGAATCCCCAAGCTCACCATCTAGTACACCAAGCACACCAGGTTCTACACCAACAGAATCCCCAAGCTCACCATCTAGTACACCAAGCACACCAGGTTCTACACCAACAGAATCCCCAAGCTCACCATCTAGTACACCAAGCACACCAGGTTCTACACCAACAGAATCCCCAAGCTCACCATCTAGTACACCAAGCACACCAGGTTCTACACCAACAGAATCCCCAAGCTCACCATCTAGTACACCAAGCACACCAGGTTCTACACCAACAGAATCCCCAAGCTCACCATCTAGTACACCAAGCACACCAGGTTCTACACCAACAGAATCCCCAAGCTCACCATCTAGTACACCAAGCACACCAGGTTCTACACCAACAGAATCCCCAAGCTCACCATCTAGTACACCAAGCACACCAGGTAGTGTGACATTTTTATATTGGACACATTATTTATTCAATATTGTTTTTTTATATTTCAACTAAATTTCCTCTATTTCTCTTTTCTATTCAACTTTGATATCATGATATTTCTTATAATATTATGGAAAATTCAAAATATATCATCATCATCAAACTCTGTCTCTACAACGAAGGTTAGCTGCAACAGGCCTCCAACATCCCATGTCTCTTATTTTGGTGGTGCACTCTGCTAGACTGTAACATGTCCATTTCCTGAGTTACTATCCCTCTTGTATCTCAGCATACCTCTTGATCGCTTCCCTTTGACTTTACAGGCATGGGCAAATACAGGCATGGACAGACAACATCAATGAATGGACAGGACAAGATATTGCCACACTCATCCACATTGCTGAGGATAGAATTGCATAACGGCAAGCGTTCTCAAAGTGGCCAAAGCAGCGACACAAGGACTTGTCAAAGAACTCTTTTAAAGCTTTTGAAAAAAACCAAGATACATGGGAAGAACTTGTACAAAATAGAGCTACATGTCGCCCTGCAGTTTTAAAAAAAGGCACAGCATCTCAACAGCAGAGAGTAGCTTGAAAGTCACGGGTAGACCAAATACTATTTACAGAGGGCATCTCATGCCCAAACTGTACAAGGACATTTGCTGCCAAAATAGGGCTTAGGCTTATTAGCCATCAACGAACTTATGGTCAAGGACATCTCTAACTGAATTTCAAAATTTGATGTAACAAATGGCCATCATCACTTGTGATGAATGAACAACAACTTCATTTCAAATTCAGTGCACATTGACCTTACAGACATGCTGCATTTTTCCAAAAGTATCTGCATTTGCAAGTACAGTATCTACCTCTACAGTCAGTAACATAGAACATCTAATGGAATACAAAAACAGCACAATTAATGCACAGACTACAAAATATATTATGATATTATGCACACACACATTATTTATTCAGCATATGGCTTAGAAATTGGTAACCCTTAGTTAACGTGACATAATAATTTTTTTATAACACATAGGCCCAGTGCAGGATTTACCTATAAGCTAAACATGATATAGCTTAGGGCCCCCGCTTTCTTGGGGGCCCCGAAATAATCATATTTGGCACTGACATATAATATCTGGACTTAAAAAGGGCGCCATATCTTAAATAGGTTAGGGCCTTATCAAGTCTAAATCCGGCACTGCATTATTAGGGCTATAGTAAACTTCCGGTTACATGATAATGAGAAGAAACATTTATATCCACATTGATTTAAGGTCTTGTAATCAAATGGACATTAGTACAGCACAGCATTAAAATATGTGATACTGAAAAGGGATTTTCCCAGTGAAGGTCTGTAGGCCCTATAGCCTATAGGGATAAAAGTTCCAGTGTTGGGTAACGACCCTAAAGAGAAAATATATGGCTGGGGTAACACAAGGAAAATATCAAAATGAAAGAAAATAGGTATACATGTTACCAAATTAAGTATAAAATAACCTAACAATGAGATACTGTGACAGAACAACGTTTCGACTCAAAATTCTTCATCAGGACAAACAAGGATCACAGTAAAACAATATTACATAGAAAAATGCATGGTTGTGATAGGAAGGGGCAAATTTCTAGTATAGGTCTCCACTGCGCTATTTACATGAACATCATGGATTTCCCTTGCAAGCCAATCATATCGATAGATGCCGTGATGTCACATCTCACATTGCAGACGACAATTCTGAGATAATTATTTATTAATTATAAATAATTAATTCCCCCCCCCCCCCATCTATAACTTTACACAACTTACCTAACACTGCAAAGGTTAGGTAATACATCGAAAATATAACAAAGGTCACAATGGAGAATGAACTTTGTTGATCAAAGAAGTTTTGAGAAAGGGGCCTATACAAAATAATGGAGGTGATGGTTCAGGTAATCCTGCCACCAAATTCTTTTAGAGTAATTAATTATATTATAATTTCTGTTATAATTTATAACGCAAGCCCCAGAGAACTAAATTAGTCTATTACAAAATTAATTTACTGCCACACTTTGTTGGTTTCCCATAGGTCCTAGAATAGAAGCTCTACAATAAGATAGATAGTAAAGCAAAATGAGTTAAACAGGTTACTAAAACACTTACTTTGCCTATTAATAAAAATATATTTAAAAAAGTATATATAAAAAAAACATACAATAAAACTAAACAGGACAATTCTCCACGTATCGGCTCAAATTTTAAAAGGTTCAATTTGAGCCGATACGTGGAGAATTGTCCTGTTTAGTTTTATTGTATGTTTTTTTATATATACTTTTTAAAATATATTTGTATTAATAGGCAAGGTAAGTGTTTTAGTAACCTGTTTAACTCATTTTGCTTTACTATTTGTTCATTAGGTTACTGCGGCACCATCCACTTTGTCGGACGCCCTCTGACCATTTGGTTATTTACAATAAGATAGATCCAGCCTGAGTTTGAGAATGAAAACTAATAAACAACAACAGATATTTTTCTAATGTTTAATGAAGCATGTTGAATTTAGATAAGAGCTCCAACAATAAATGGGCATATTGTTTTTTCACAGTAACTCCATGTCAAGAACAGTCTAGCACAGTGAATTTAACTCCGGCTTACAATGGTGCATATGATAAAAATGGAGCTGCTATTGTATCATATGGAGGCAAACAGAATGGTGATGCTACTAGCGTGAAAGTATCAAATGTTCCAGCGGGGGGCATTGTACAACTTGCAACACAAAACAAAGACACACCGGTAAGATTAATGAATTTTTCTCTAGGCCTATGCATTATATGAAAATATATTATTATGTGCTTTAGTTTAGTTTGGCATAATTTTCTGAAATGATAGTAACGCACTCGTTGGCAAACCCGTAGAGTAGTAGGCCTATGCTTGTGATGGTTTCTGTATGCATAATGTAAAAGTCAAGTAATGAGAGTTGGCAGGGCCATAGATAGGGGGCTTATGATGGGGGATTCTAATCATGACATTTACTATATAAAACATAGGATAGGCCTAGGCCCCTAAACATTTTGTGTAGTTATTTGATTTTTAGGTAAACACTCCATTCCTTTATAAAAGAGCTATCTATCCCGCCACAGTTTAAGAGTGTCTATCTTATCTTGCTAAAAGTGTGGAAGATATTGAAGAACTGATTAATGTTCTAGTAGTCACATAAAGTAAAGAGAAAGGCCTCTTCTTAACTCTTTCAGGGCACAATTATTCCAGGGTTTTGATGTACCTATAATTAATTTTAGGCGAAATTTTTTGACAGCAAAATAGGCACAAACTTCCTGAAGACAAAGTAATTTATGTCATATAAAGTATCAAAAGAAAGGTACTTGAATGTGGAATTCATACACAATATAAAATTATAACAACAAAATACAAAAATTACACCACAAACAGAAATGTTAGATGACCATACATTTTGTGGACACATATTTTATTCTACCGCCCCTCAATTTTACTTGTCTTGAAATGTTGCTGTCCGTTCTTACTAAAGTAGATGTCTTGACTGTTATTTATTGATTATAATTTGTTTATTTGAAGTAAATCTTTTAACTGTCTAGTGTGTTATGTGATTTTTGTGTGTTCCATGTCAAATTTCAGAATTGAACAAAATATTGTGAAAATTTAGGAAATATTCCCCAGTACTGGATTTCTCAGTGGAGTTTAAAATTCACATTTATGTCCTATTTACATCTGATGACTTACGTTTACTCTTGTTTGGTGTGATATACCCTAAAACATGTTTTGGGGTGCTGGTGAGGTTTGTCTATACACCTGATACAGTAGAAAATGCTGCATTTTTTCAGCTTTGAATTGCTACACTGTACACACTGCCAGTCTGCAACATCATAATCAACTAAATGCACAGCGCAAACATATTTTTCATCATGTGAGAGTACTGGCTTTCATCTTCGTTTCCTAGTTGCAGCTGCATTTATGTCTATGGGAATTTTCTGACCAGATAGAGCAATAAGTTGGTTGATAAGTGCATTTTTATACTGTGCAAGGGTCATACACTGAGATGCAGTCGGGTGGGACAATACATACAGAATATGTGCATTGACCTATGTCACTTCTATAATCCATGTGAAAATCTTATTTCCATCACTTCACTGTTTTCCTTTTATGATTGCCATAGTATGATACTATTTGGTTCATGTGATAACAGTCATTCATATTCTTGTTACACGAAAGAATGGGCCTGGTCTTCTGGACAATTCTATACCCTTCCTGATGCTCCAGAAGTGTGGATTGACCATGTGTTGTCATTAAGGGTTTTTTTGTCTTTCCAGGAAACACAAAGAACGTTATCTCTTTGTTTGAGAACCTTCTTGGAATTCCAAAGATAGTTTTTTTCCTGCTTCAGCTGTGGTGGCAAGCCTTTACGGTTCAAATTTACAGTGCAAGTGTAATTCATCTTCTTTGATGGAAGGAATTCAATAAGAGACATTGATGAATAATATGTATCTGCATATCATGGTTAGCTGTAATGCCATTCAGTAAGGTTGAAACAAATTTCACAGCATCAGTATCGGTTATGTCAAGATCAGGATCATATGCGGTATTCGCTCCAAAATAAATGATAAAATTCAGCACATACCCAGAGGCACAATCAAAAATAACAAATGTCTGTATGTGATATTTATCTGGCTTGTTTGCATTACACTGTCTTGCATGAAAATGGATCTTGCATGAAAACAACCCTTTTTTCTAATCACCATCACATCAACACGTATACATCATGGCTATAAAGCCAGGGGTAGACCATGTAAAATATGGATCACTGACATCAAAGAAGCCACGGGAACAAGCTGTGTATAGATAGATAGACCATCTCATTCATGGAAAGGTTTCATATGGTTGTATGCAGACTTGTACTGTGCGACTAGGTCATTCACAAATGTCTCAATTATTGCATTGCCTAGTGCATGTGGTTCTGATGCATGCAACATTGTCATGTATAATATTGGAAATTTTGTCAGAGAAAACATAATCTTGAACCATGGCAACAACTGTTGTCCAGTAATCCTTTAGTTCACGTTTTTTCTGTGAATCCTATTGCAATTATCACTGAAAGAGAGTTCAAAAACTCTGCTCTGGTCAGCATTTGCTATTCAGAAAATGTAGATATCTGTCATTGGTGCGTTATTTTTTATTTGGTGCTTGAACACCAGATCCGGTCGATCTAAATAGAGGTGACCTGATAGACACATTCTCATTCTGTTTGAGTTCTTTCCATTGAATATCAATATCATCATTAGGACTATTGTATGTAAGAGCAAAAGTATCATTGCTGTCACTATCTGATTCATCAGAAACAGCAACAGTAGAAACAGTTCTAGATTTTACAGCCATTTTTCCTTTGCACCTACCATTATTAGGCATATTTCATTTCCTACTTGCAATAAGTTCAGTAATTTTGCTAATTTTAGAAATGCTGAACTTATCATGTTTGAATTTATATTTAAAATAAATATGTCACTCGTATCAAATTACGCAGTATTTCGTTACAAAGGGTTTCATTTTGTTAACCAAATTTCTAAATTTTAAACAGCTAAATAAGTTAATACTAATTCACTTATGATCAAAACGAAGCAAATTTTGTTGGCATATTTGCAAGAACGATTAATCGTGGATACATCCACAATCGATTTGTATCTGCAACAATTAATTGTTTTTACGCTGGAAAAGATTTCAATAGCAAGAAGACAGAAATGATGATTACTTGAAAGAAACAAAATTCAACAACTTGCAAGATCAAAGTAAACAACATAATATTAAAATAGGTCTAACAATTCAATTAATTAGTTACAACGATAACATCAGATGGAAGAAGCTCAACAGAAATAAGAAGCAGAATAGGGCAGGCAAAAACAGCATTCAGAAAAATGAAAAATATATTGTGTAATATGACCCTAACATTATTGGTGGAAAGAGAGCACTGTAGTGCTACATTACTCCTATACTAACATATGGATGTGAGTCTTGAACAATAAACAAACAGGATAGTGGGAAATTAGAATCAGTAAAGATGTGGTTCTATAGAAGAATGCTGAGAATACATGAGCTGTTAGAAAAACTAATGTGGAGGTGTTGAAAGAATCAAATGTGAGATGAACCTTAACCTGTAGTAGACCAGCTAAAAATAGTGCTTATTGCGTCTGATATCCGACTCTTCTTTATGACTTATAGTTTTTCTGCACGTGTTTGCATTTTAGGCATAACGTTTTTATTCATTGAGTTATTGATTTCAAATTCAGAGACAATAGAGATAAATGGATGCTGGATATGATTCGGAGGTGTTATTTGCATGTGTCTCAATGCTATGTTATGTACAACCAAAATCGAGAATGTGAACAAACGTACACAAAGTACTTACTGCATCAAGGTCATATGTAGGCCTAGCAGAAGAAAACATGGCTCCTCAAATTCCTTGTCATAAATGACATCGATTACATAACTTTTAAACATTATAAACATCTCTCTTAAACACCATTTATTGATCTACACTAACTGAAACATTAAAGCTTTAAAATTTGTCCTTTTCTGAATCATAATCCGTGAAGAAATAGCGAAAAATGGCTGTACCTAGAAAAATGCTAAAAGATACTAGGCCTATGAAGTTCAGTTTCCAATCATGAAAGGTCTAATAAATTATGACTATTTATATAGCTTTAACTTTTGAAACAATCACTCTAGCACCGCTTACTATAAGAGCATGATGGTAAATAAACATGGCCAAACATTATGGGATGGAGTTGGCTGTCCCATCCCATATAGGGTCAGTGACCCAAAGCCATGCTGAAGTCAGATGTGTCAGGCCAAAAGGCACAGATATCACAGCAATGCTGTAAACCATGACACAACGCATTCTGTTATCAAGACTACATCCTGCTGATCTGCAGGAGTTTGAGAATGAATGCAGAAGAAGAAGAAGTTTCCAAGCATAAAAAGTATTATTAATTATGACTATTTATATGGCTTTGGAAAACTAAGGAACAATCACTCTAGCACCGCTTACTATAAGAGCATGATAGAAAATAAACATGGCCAAATGTTATCCATGACTACAAATGGCTACCTTGATGTCGACATATGTAGACATATGTCGGACATCTATTGCTAGATGTCATTTGTAGGCTACGTATTGCTACAGTTTAATCACTTATATAAGGAAAAGACAATCTTCTTTTTTGACCACGTTATGAGACAGGGAGGTTTGGAGAATATAATTACAACAGGCAGGAATTTAGACAAGAGAGACAGATGGCGACAACGGGAGAAAATATTGAAAAGTTTAATAACCTGACATGGCATAAAGTCAACAACGAGCCTAATACATAGTACTAGTGATAGAGAGCTGTGGAGATCCATGATCACCTACGCTCATAGTATTTTCTGCTCATAATATTTTCTGTGAAAATAAATAAAACACATTAATAATATCGTCTGTTAAAATTAAATAAAACACTTAGATGTCACTAACCTTCTTGATGCAGTCTTGACTAGATCTAAAGAATATTTATTTAAACACACAACATGATTTTTATTCATTGCATAATATCTTGGCCAATTTTTTCCAGTGTCATTTAATAACATTAATAATGTGTTCATAATATTTTGTTTGAAAATAAACGTAATCCCCAATTCCTCACAATTAGAAACACAATCTATACAAAATTCACTAAAAATGACTTCCATTTGCGATGATTGTAACAGGATAACTGAAACTTTCAAAATGCTTTAATTTGCTCACCATTTTTCACACGACTGATTCAAAAGGAAGCTAGATTTTAATGCTAGCAGTGTTCCAGTTTTCTTAGAAAGAAAAAACTAAATTTAAAGTTTTTACCATGATTACAAAACTGCTTAGTGAAGTCACAATTATGCTACCATGGTGTTGAGCGAAGTACACCAGGATATGGGCATGTATTCATGCTGATGTCTTGGTAAAGGTTAAATAACATGAACAAGTATAGATACCAGCTCACAAAACAGACCTAATAAATGTTTTGACTAAAAGTCTCATATACTGCCATATTAATTATTAGTAATTGAACCGCAGACAGTACACTCTAGGCATCCTCATAGAAGTTCCATCTCTTTCAGCAAGTGATGAAGGGTATGTATGCTGATAGTTCCCATGTCGTGTTGATTATATATTTTCCTAGTCCTACCTGTAAATTAATTCTTATTCAATTCCTGCGTTATTTCGGTGCTATCATATGGATGTGAGAGCTGGAAAAGCTCTTCATCTTCAGAAAAGAAATTACTGAGTTTCGAAAACAAATGTCTTCGTAGGATAAGTAACACCCATTGGAGTGAGTTCAAATCAAATGATAAAATCAGAGAAGAGACACATCAAAATTTCATCACAGATGTTAACAGAAAACTCCTTCGGTCCTACATCGGGCATGTCCTACGCGCAGACATCAGCAGAATACATCACTAATCTCTTGAATGGATACTTACAGGCAAAAGAGCCAGGGGTAGACCAAAAGAAACACTCAGAAGAACAATACTTAGAGAAAGTAAAACAATCAATATCCATAATATCCAGAATAGCTTTGAACAGACAGAATAGGAGAGATCTTACCTCTGCCCTATGCGCTAACTTCAGTGCAGAAGGAAAATGAATGAATGACCTGTCAATTACTTTACCATCTTCTTGAGTAATTCCAAACTCCCTCTATCTCTTTATAACAGTCTCATCCACCATGGTGTCTTCATCCAACAGATGCATATATAAAAAATGTACAGTGTCTCCCCAATCAATTGTAATCTGTTCTAACATATGTGCTTTCAGTTCTAGTTTGTAGACTTTGTCTCTCATTAACCTCAACTCCAGTGTGACCAGGGCAAAATATCCATGTAAGTCATGGAGGTATGATATCCCAATATACTCCATCCACTCATAATACAGCCATTCATTCTGAATTTTGCTTATCATGGATTGAGACTAAATACAACACCAAGCAATAATACAACAAAAGAAACCATAAAGAGTTGTAATGAACAAGAGCCAAATATTCTCATAGAGGAAATTGCCGAGGTCATAAAAAAGGCAAAAAATAACAAAGCTCCAGGGATAGATAACATACCACTAGAAATTATAAGAGCAGCAGGAGAAACAGGATTATATTGGCTACACAGAATTTTTAACACAGCGCGGAGGCAACAGAAGACACCAACAGACTGGAGAAAAGCTATCATAGTTCCAATATGGAAAAGGTAAGGCAGCAAAAGAGACTGTAACCAGTACAGGGGAATTACCTTGTTAAGCCATGCAGGAAAACTATATGCAAAAATAGTTGAGAAAAGACTGAGACCTGTAATAGAACAACAACTTAGCAATACACAAATGGGTTTTAGAAGAAACAGAGGATGTACTGATGCAATATTTATTCTTAAACAGTTGGCAGAGAAGTCAATAGAATACAACCAAAATTTATACATATCCTTCATAGATCAAGAGAAAGCATTTGACAGAGTAAACAGAAAAACTATGGGAAACATTAAAAATTTATGGAGTATGCCAACATTTAATTAACGTTTGTAGAAGTCTCTATAACAACAGCAGTTACACTATAAGAACTGCTGCAGGCTACACAGAGGACTTTGTGATTAGCACAGGAGTAAAGCAGGGATGTGTATTATCCCCACTACTTTTTATTACATACATGGACCATATAAACAAAACAGCAAATTCTAATGAAGCAAATGACTGTTTTTTGCAGATGACCAGGTTTTATTCCACAACAGCATTAAAAACCTGCAAGACCACCTAAGCATAATAGACAGCAGGCAAGCAATTTGGAATGAAAATCAACATAGACAAAACAGAAGTAATGAATATTGCAAGAGAAAAGGAGAACATCAACATACAGATAAACAATAAACAACTAAAACAAGTAGATGAATTCAAATATCTGGGCAGCACATTGAGATATGACAACAAACAAGAAGCAGAAATAAACGGAAGATGTAATAAGGCCTGTCAGATCATTGGTCAATTAACACCTTTACTAAGAAACAAAGATATTACACTAGAAACAAAGAAAGCGCTTTTCAACACCATTTTCTTACCAAGATTGTGTTATCAGTGTCAAACTTGGACATTAGATTCTAGAACAATACATAAGATTAACACCACTGAAATGAAATGTGTGAGACGTATAATTGGGGTTAGCTTGAGAGACAAAATCAGGAATGAAGCACTAAGGAAACAATTAGGGATCAAGCCAACAATAGAATACATACAGAAACAACAAGTTAAATGGTACGGCCACATAACCAGACAGAAAGAGCAAAGTATTATCCAAAAAACACTTAACAAACGATACGAAAACAGGAGACCTATTGGACACCCTCGTAAAAGGTGGATAGATAGTGTATTAGAGACACTCGGAAATATAACAGCAGAGGAGGCAAATAGAAGGGCAAAAGATCGTACACTCACTCTCCCCTCAACACCGAAAGGTACATAAGGACAGAAAGAAGAAGAAGAAGATGGATTGAGAGTCCAACACAATAATTGCCCTGATTATCACTGTTTCTAAGATACATTTAGGGCCTCTGTAACTGCCTCAATTTCCATACTCATACTGGAGGTTGCTGTGGTAAACTCTCTACATTTTTTCAGCACTCTACATTACTCTCTTTATTAGAATTTCTCTTCTTTACCTCTTAGAATTTCAGAAAATCCCCAACCCTATCTTGACCCTTTCCATACAGAACTATTTGTGTATATGTCCCTATGACCACTTCTTCCATGTTGTTTGTTATAAGTTGCTTGATTTCTAGGTCAGCTTTGTGCATTGCACCACTACTTGTATCTCGGTAGACTGTTCTACCATTCTATTTGTCTACAATCCTATTACTTTTTTTGTTCCTTGCAGGTTCTGAATTTTTTCTCTGCAGCTTCTGTTAAATGTAATGACTACACAAAAGGTACCATGTAAATGCAGCTGGAGTGGGTATCCTCTCCAATAACAATGCAGGATTTCTCTGTAGGTAGTTTCAATGGAGATATCATGTAATAATTTAGACATTCTTCTTTGATTATGTGCTTTTAACACTTGTGTTAGATGGTCAGCCTCTGTCAGGTGACATCTGCATTCTGAAAATCAGGATGAAAAATTATTTCATTTGTTTAAATGATTTCTACTGACTTATTTGCAGATTGCTGACAATATTTTGTATGGCGTATTAGTTAATGGTATGTATATTAACACTTAAATATTTTTGAGATATGTGTGTGTATACATCATTGTTGCCTTGGATTTTTTTCTGTTGTTAAATGTCTGCAGTCATCCATTTGTACTATTACTATAATTTTTAATTATTTGTTCTCCAGCTTGTATTTTAATTGATAAAGACCTTATGGTTGAAATGTCAATTTTTCTGTTCAATACTTTTATATATATATTTTTTTCCATGTCTGTTAATTAGTCTGGATGTGCAGTGTAAAACTTAATACCCGTACTCTATTTTTTTGGATAAGTACCTAATGTGATATGATCTAATTTCTTGCACATGTGACTTGGAAAAAATCATTAGGCAGAGAAAAGTTGCAGCTAATATTAGAGGACTGGAATATATGGACAATTATTAGGCAACATAAGAGCTTTATACACACAAAAAACATAATCAGAACTACTGAGGGCACAATAGATCTATTTTAAATAAAACAGGCATCAGACAAACAGCAATATGTTTCTACAACAATAAGAAGAACAGGTTGCACTTATATCGGACATGTACTTAGAATGAATGAAAATAGACTGCCACTATAAACATTAAAATTGGTACAAGATGGCAAAAGAAAGAGAGGAAGATAAAGAGAGACTCTTTGCAGAACAACCATCGATGAGGGTGCAAGTGTGTTGGTCCTCAGAAACTGTGTAATCCTATCATTTATCATTACAAAATGTAATTTTGTAATTATTTTTTATGAATCATAGAAGCCAGTAACCAATTTAGAACATTTTATTAAGATAAATGTCAAAAATATAATTGTAATGGCTTTATTATAAGTACAATAGATATGGTCTGATAAATGTTTTCTATTCTTTTAAATTTTAGGTGATGGAAAAATTCCACAAGATGTTTTGGAAAATTTAGGTGAGATTATTCATTAAAATTTTTAACAAATGTACAATTTCTATGACACTCCATCATTTTGATTTCAAGCAAGAAGGTGTCCACATTCCCTTTAATTTCATCCCAGAAGAGAAAATAAAAATATCAAAAGGAGATTACTTAAATCCTGTATTTTATGTGAATCATTTTATAATTTAAAATAGATAGGCCTACTAACAAATGTTTGCAGACGGAAAGACTCCCCTGTCAAGCTTTGATGTGGTCACCAAAGGGCAAGAGAAAATGAGGAAGATCAAAAGAAACTTTACGTAGAACTATTACAAGAGAACGTTTCACCATCGGTATCAGAAACAATGAAGACCTAAAGCAAATTTCAATGAAACGAGAGACATGGAAATCTATGGCATCCGCCCTATTGTCTTTGGCCCTAGAAGAATAACTAACTAACTAACAAATATTGCTTATCAATATAGCAAATTTGTACTATAGGCCTACATATAAAACCTCAAACTTAGTGGATCTATTGACCAAGATCAGTGTAGCAGATATTGAGTTAGCCAGTAGGCCTATGCTAGTTTTTAAAGTGTACACAGTGTGCACTTATAACATAAATCTGATTTTGATATGGATATTGGTGACTATGATGATGTTCCTCCTTTGCAAGCGAAGATGAGCATGGCATGAAGAACAATAAATGTGATGAACTAATAGAAAAAAAAAAAAATTTGTTGTTGTCTAATTTGGTTTGTGAGTTCGCAGATGCCCGATGAGTCTGATTCATGCTAGGAAAATTCTATTTCAGCGCATGCAAGAGGTTTAGGGTGGAGAGTTTTTGGATTTGGCCTTCCGCTTCCGTCATTTGTGAATTACCAGCAGTGTTCTTTCATTTTCAAATTTAGTAATGCAAGCAGTGATCTGGGTGTGTCAAGCTAAGCAATCAAGGGCTGTAGTCTCCCAAAAACTAGGATCAATGCTGCAGTGCTTGAGAGAGTTTTTTAGGTGATCCTTGAAGCGTTTTTTCTGCCCTCCGCTTGAAATTTACCATCGCACACCTACTCTAGAATAATCTCTTTGGAAGGCATTTGTCTGGCACACAGACAGTGTGAGAAGTACAGCGGAGTTGGAATCTAGACAGCAGGGCATGGATACTTTGCATACAGGACTTTTGAAGAATTTCAGTTTCTGGTGCTCGATCCTGCTAATGTACTGCCATGTGGTTTCTTAGGCACAGAAGGTGGAAGGAGTTAAGTTGTCGAGTGTGTCTCGCATAGACAGTCCAGGATGACACAACAAATATTGGTGACAGTCTTAGGTCTCTCTATAATCATTTTTTCTCTAATTGTGACTGCAATCAGCAAGAATATAGGCTAATATTGAGACAGGAGGAATTAGGAATCAAAGTAAAGTTAATATATGTTATGAACCAGCATCATAGCACACAGTATCCCATACGTGCTCAGCTCATTTGTCAGTGGTTGACCAGAAACAGCCTGACTAGCTTCACATACCCCTCTTGCTCAGTAACGGTGGTACAATTCCTTGAATTTCCCAGAGCATGAGCCCTACATGGTACCCTACTTCCTGGTGACTAGGTGAACCACAGTATAATTTTTATTTCACATCACAAATAATATGAGTGGATTAGACATCCAAGTTTCCTGGTCAGAGCGTGCATGATGTAACATTACACTACTGCTGCTTCCAAATTAGGTATCAAGTGGTATGATTTGACAAGACTATATCACAAAAAGATAACAAAAATGCCTATAAACCTTTACCATCTAGTAGAAGAGACTGAAGACTGATCACCCGTAGATGTGACCTGAAGTAAATTGACATTGATTTTATGACTGAACTTCTAAATATTCAATTAATATATAATAATTTAGTTTATTTTCTTTCAACAGAGAGAAATAATGATCACTACATCCTGTATAGTGGACAAGGTGTATTCTCAACATTCTATATACTCAAAGGCAGACCTACTCCAGACTTACCTAAAGAGAGCATTTTCTCAATTGTGGTCAGTATTATTATTAAAATGTAATCTAATATATATGTGTGCGTGCGTGATCGTACATGAGTGCGTGCATGTGTGCTTCATTGCATGTGTATGTCCTGTTCTCTTTAGAATAACTACTAAACTTACGAATTTTATTTTTCAGATTAAACTTACAAAATCCAGATTTTTGCTGGATATCCTTTGTAGGCCAATATAAATGTATTTGATAAACAAAGCTCAGCATGTTATAAGATAATACTTGGAAGTCATTGAGACAGAATTAACCAAACTTCCACCTCCCATATGTTTAGTAGTCCCACACATATAACTAAAATAGACCTGTGACCATTGTTGAAAGGGGTGCACTTAAACCTAAAAGACTTAATCCCTTAGCCCCACCAACAATTAGGCTCTGTAATTAAAAGTCAGAAGAAAAAGAGACACCACGATGTGATGACACACCAACTAAACGTTTCCAAGTAGGATGATTAGTAATTATCAATCATTAAATCAAGTACTATGCCAAATGACATAAGTGATCATGTTTCTTCCCAACTCTCTTGTGTTAATAAATTCAGTTGGTAGCATTCTTCCATGCCACAATGACAACCCATGTTCAAGTTTTTCTTTTCTTATCACATGCCCTAAAAAGCTTGACTGTCAGGATATAATTTTTGCTAAACTATGTCTTTTACTCAAGGATCTCTGTGGACTTCAACGTTTGTTTTCTTAAACGTCAATAGAATTTTCATCTCCCCTTCTCATAAACCATGTCTGAATAGCCTCCAGCTCACTGAATGTTTTTGTTTATTGTTCATACTTTACACCCATTAAAAAAAAGTTGATTATTGATTAGAAACTAGCATCACACTCTCATTAGTCTTCCGTTTCAGCAGCCATTTGAGCGTATGTAAACTCAAAGTCCCAGTGAGGTTTTGATTATGTGATCTTCGGTTCTTTCAAAAAAGAGTACATTTTATTCCCTCTCCTCTAATCACTTCCATTTCTGTCATTCTTTGTATGTATACATTTTCAGTCTCATTGCCAACATCTTCATTTTGCAATGAATATGTGACTGTTTTCATTAAGTCAGCTTTATATCTTTTCAGTGCTATACTGTCAATCGCAGCATCATCTTCAGCTGTTTCATTTCCTCTGACTCCAGTGTGATTAAGGCTCTGTACAATTGAGTTACATTATTATCCATGTAATTCTCTGTACAATTGAGTTGTTCAATAAGAAAACCCATTCCTTTCTCAAAACGTTCTTCTCTATATTGCACCGCACGCTGTGAGAGTCTGTGAGTATTAGCGAGTGGGTTGATGTATCAGTTATCAACCAACTCAGTGCTGCTGTAACTCCATTTCCATCCTCATGCTTGATGTGATAGTAGAGTGTGCATATGATCTTTCAAGCCATTTCTGTAGGCAACTTAATCAAAACCGCATTTATTTGTATTTCTGTTGACTGAGTCATCGATGTATATAATTATGTCTTGTGGTTTCAAGTGTAACTGGGTGAGCTCTTGTACTGTAACTTCTGCCATGATACCAGTCAATTTCTGACATGATTTATCTAGTTGAATTATTACATTTTTTACATTAGTCATTTTTTTCAATGTCTGATTTCTCCAATTTGCTGCCCTTATTCTGCTACTTTTAGATATGACTTGACTTACGCTACTTGATGTCACATTCTAATAGTGGGGAGAAATAGCAAAAACTCATTGTAGTGATGGGTGTGTCCCTATTACACCCCAGTGCCACTCTCATTGCCTCATTTTGAATTTTTTCCAATCTATATACTTGTGTCTGTGACAGTGTCAGTAGGCCGAGGTCATAATCTATAACAGATAACACACCATTTGTAGAAGCAGAGAAAGTATCCATTGCTGCATGTCCTTGGTCGCCATAAACTTGTTGACAATGATTCCTCTCTTTACTCTCCGAATCACATTTGTGATATGCTTGTTGAATGAGAGACATCTCTCAATCAAGAAAAAACGTTTTTTTGATGTAATATCCTCATTATTGAATTTGCATATGCATTGCTTGTACTCTATTGCATAGAATGATTCTCTGTGATGATGCAAGCTAAAAGAACTAAATGAGAGGTAATAACAGTTTCAACCTTACCAACAGGAGAAGAATGGCTTCCAATCAATGAAACAATGACAGGCTTTCATAAAATAATTATCACTCTTGAAGTAGATGTAGAGATTGAGGAAATGGAAAAGCAAACCTGAAAACCGATTAGGTAATTGCTGATAAATGTAGATGATGCGTTTACCAATGTATCTGTGAATCTGGCTTGGGCTTTACAGCCAAGTATCATGATAACACAGAGAACAGTGGAGCATATGAAATAAATACATTCAGTATGAGGATGGACATCAAGGCTGCTACTGCTGCCCTCAAATGGCTCCCTTGAACCTCAATCACAAAAGCAGTTATTGTGTCAGACTACTAGTCCATGGTGCGAAAGATTCAAAATGGCAGATATTTGACAGATTGTTAACTGCTGGAGGAGATTGAACACTGATGAGTCTGCCTGGAGTGCAATGATATCTGTTCATAACCAATTATTAACCAATTATCAGTTCTTCATCATTCATTCTTAGTGACAGACATATTTCTTGCAGAGTTACATCATCTCAGGAATTCATACAACATCTACAGATGCCCATTTTGAACAAAAGCAATTAATTTTATTGCATTTTCTTACATTGCAGGCACATTAACTTTAAATACCCATAGATGGTGGATATTTTCTTAAATGTTGCAAAAAGTGGATAACATTTAATCTTTCCAGACTAAAACGTAATAAAGATCACAATATTTTTTTTCGAAACAAAGAATAGTCTATTTCTTGTATTCACCTCTTGTATTGTAGTTTTGCAGCAGTTCTAATATGACAATTACTATTTGTTTCTAGACAATACCTGCTGACAAGAAGATAGATCTTAGCCAAGAAGTAGGACCAGTCATTGTGATAGCACCTCCTGACTCAGTTGTGCATAAATTTACATGTTCTGGTAAGCTGTGTTGAATAAGTTGTGTTGCCCCTTGAACAAAAACATTTGTTGAAATCATTTTTATTGTTACTTTTGAATGTGTTACACAGAAATTATCAGTGTATAGTATAAATATCAAGATTAGATTTCTCAACATCACAGAGTGCATTAAAGTAATGTTTGGCTTTGCATCATTAGTTTTCATAATGAGAATTTAAGTATTGTCTATTGTCTATCCCCAGGTGAATGATTGTTGATCACATTCACACTTGCTGTTAAGTGTAGGGGTGGTATCTTAAGCTGTTGTTTCAAGGCCAGATGTGTCGCAGAGGTTGCATTTAGTCCATGTTTGTTCAAGGTTATCTTAATGTTTTCTATCCACCGCTTTCTTAGTCTACCTTTGGCTTTACGCCTAGATATTCTTGTATTATATGCTCTTATTGGTATTTGGTTTGGCTTCATTCTCATAAGGTGACCGAACCATTTTCCTTGCTGTCTCTCAATATGTTCGATACATGATATTATACCAACTGTTTTCCTAATTTCTTCATTTCTTATTTTATCTAGTTTGGTAACCATTGCAGCTTTCCTCAGACACTTCATTTCACATGTGACGATTTTTCTTTGCTGCGAAGCTGTTAAAGACCATGTTTGACATTGGTAGTACAGTGTTGGTATAAAAATTGTAGATATTATTTGTTTTTTAATTTCCATCTTGATGTTTGGATGAAGAAGTAATGGTGAAAGTTGGTACATCTCTGTGTTTGCATTCTGGCACCTTGTTTCTTTTTAAGTATTGATTTTTTAAATTGTTTTAAGAAGTTATTTTCTCATCAAAGAATAGTAACACTGAACTACCATGCATAATTAAGAAGGGCCAGGCATGGGTTCACTTAACTCATCCCACAAAAGGTCTAACTGTTGTGCCAATCACACTATACAACCATAGTACTTAGGTAGAATACAGGTTTTTGAAGTTTAATTTGAGCACACCTGGCGGTCGCTAAGGGGAGATGGAGTGTAAACATGAAGAGATAAAAATAACAGCACACAAAACATTTTCAGTGTTTCGAACATTAGGCCGTTGTCAAATATAGACAAACAAACAGTGAAAAGGCAATTAAAAACAGTAAAAACAATGTTACCACAGAGGCACTAGAATTTAGACATGTAAAGAATACAAAGTTCAAGGTGACAATGACATGTGTAAACATGTAGTCATGGAAGCTGGTTTTATTGAAAAGGGGACAAGATATGAGAACAGAAAGAAACCATTTATTACCCCAAAACAGCATGAACAACAATACAACAAGGTTCACACCCACACAAATTGAAACACATGAATGTTCAGAGTTAAGTCGAAAAGGCTTTGAGGTACCAAACTCAAAAATAAATCAAATTTCAAGAGTGTACCTAGATCTGTCATCCGTGGTGCAGGATCTGAGGACAGTGAGACAGAGCAACAAACAGTTTACCAAATAAGAGCTGAAGTGAATGTGGACCAAGATGTCATTAAGATTTTTGTCACGCATATGTGCAACCTGGAAAGCGGCTCGAGCTAGATGATCAGATTGGAGCAGGAAATAATGCTTGAACAAGATTCGACGGACAGTAGAGTTATGGAGATGAAAAGAAAGGACATGTTGAACTCTATCAGAGGAGGATAAAGAACCCTGAGTATTATTCAAAGTATCACTCGAGATAACGTACAGACATGAAGCTATGCCAATGAAAGGATACTGTCACAGAATGAACGTCTATGAAAGAAATCAATCATCTCAGAGGATTTATCAAGAAAGTCATCATTGTCACTACATAAGCAACGACGGCGAAGAAGCTGGGAGAATTGCGACAAGCAGGAGGATGAGAAGACGTGTAGAGCAGAAAACCATGTAAGGAGGATCAATAGTGACAAGAAAGTTGAGAGAAGTAGTAGAGATGTTAGATGTGAATTGAAGAGTAGGGTTAAATATGTTGATAAAGTTCATGAAGCGAGACAATTCTGTCTCAGTCATGTCAGTAATATCTATACCATCATCAATGTAACTATGAAATAGAAATGGAAAAGGACCTTCATGTGTCTCCCAAACTTCATGTTCAAGATGTCCCATGAAAAGACACGCTAACTGAATCCCATCTTAGTGCCCATAGCAACATCACTGATCTGATTGAAAAAGTGCCCATTGAGTTCAAAGGAGTTCACTATCAAACCACAACACAGAGCATTCTATTCTCCTGATTACATCCTGTCAACTGTGAGAAGGAATGTAGAAAAAGTACTATTATCAGATATTATATTGTATTTAGGATATAATTTCAAACAATGTTTCCATATTCACTAAAACTGTACACATTAACTAGTGGGCATTATTTTTTAATGCTAGTGAAGGAAAGAAATGTATTAAATTTGTAAAACATCTGCTTTAGTAATTCTTGATTTGTTTCTTGACCATGAACTAATATCACTGCACAAAGGGGCATTCTCATAAGTGCTCCACTTGTCATTTCATCAACCACGGGGGCCAACCCGAAGTGTAATGATGTTGATTCATAACCAATAACTAGTGTGTCATGTTTTACAACTTGGCTGCAATATGTGTACCTTTAGGCCAGACACTTCTTCATTCATTTGCTAATTGTGATGCCGCTGCCATAGTGCAGCCTTGGTGTTCTAGTATTTCTCTGATGGCATCTATCCATCTTCGTCTCGGTCTTCCCTTATTTCTCTTTTCAGGTGGTCTTTTATTGAAGGATATCGATGGAATGCAACCTTGTTCCTTCCATTCTGATTAAGTCTGATTAACACAAACATATAACATCCGTATTCATACTATAAGGGCCAATAGGTCTTCTTGTAAACATAAATAACATATAGACAGTACAATTTTGCTTCAAATTTGCTTATACAAGATTGATAGCATCCATTGTAAACTGAAAAGTATATTGCCTAGATGATTGGGTATTGGTTCGTCTATGGTTCGAGGCTCATCTCATTTTAGTCATCCCAACTGTACAAATGAATATGTGATTCATAAATATATGTTGTGTTAAACATGAAAGAGGTGCACTTGTTCCCTTGCCTCACAGAAAGTGTAGACAGGGAAAAACACCTCACTCTAATACATTTAATATGATATGATATCATTAGTAATACTTGAAGTTAATCAAACATACCTATTGTCATCAGAAGCAGTAACAACTACACCAAGCACACCAGGTTCTACACCAACAGAATCCCCAAGCTCACCATCTAGTACACCAAGCACACCAGGTTCTACACCAACAGAATCCCCAAGCTCACCATCTAGTACACCAAGCACACCAGGTTCTACACCAACAGAATCCCCAAGCTCACCATCTAGTACACCAAGCACACCAGGTTCTACACCAACAGAATCCCCAAGCTCACCATCTAGTACACCAAGCACACCAGGTTCTACACCAACAGAATCCCCAAGCTCACCATCTAGTACACCAAGCACACCAGGTTCTACACCAACAGAATCCCCAAGCTCACCATCTAGTACACCAAGCACACCAGGTTCTACACCAACAGAATCCCCAAGCTCACCATCTAGTACACCAAGCACACCAGGTTCTACACCAACAGAATCCCCAAGCTCACCATCTAGTACACCAAGCACACCAGGTTCTACACCAACAGAATCCCCAAGCTCACCATCTAGTACACCAAGCACACCAGGTTCTACACCAACAGAATCCCCAAGCTCACCATCTAGTACACCTAGCACACCAGGTTCTACACCAACAGAATCCCCAAGCTCACCATCTAGTACACCAAGCACACCAGGTTCTACACCAACAGAATCCCCAAGCTCACCATCTAGTACACCAAGCACACCAGGTTCTACACCAACAGAATCCCCAAGCTCACCATCTAGTACACCAAGCACACCAGGTTCTACACCAACAGAATCCCCAAGCTCACCATCTAGTACACCAAGCACACCAGGTTCTACACCAACAGAATCCCCAAGCTCACCATCTAGTACACCAAGCACACCAGGTTCTACACCAACAGAATCCCCAAGCTCACCATCTAGTACACCAAGCACACCAGGTTCTACACCAACAGAATCCCCAAGCTCACCATCTAGTACACCAAGCACACCAGGTAGTGTGACATTTTTATATTGGACACATTATTTATTCAATATTGTTTTTTTATATTTCAACTAAATTTCCTCTATTTCTCTTTTCTATTCAACTTTGATATCATGATATTTCTTATAATATTATGGAAAATTCAAAATATATCATCATCATCAAACTCTGTCTCTACAACGAAGGTTAGCTGCAACAGGCCTCCAACATCCCATGTCTCTTATTTTGGTGGTGCACTCTGCTAGACTGTAACATGTCCATTTCCTGAGTTACTATCCCTCTTGTATCTCAGCATACCTCTTGATCGCTTCCCTTTGACTTTACAGGCATGGGCAAATACAGGCATGGACAGACAACATCAATGAATGGACAGGACAAGATATTGCCACACTCATCCACATTGCTGAGGATAGAATTGCATAACGGCAAGCGTTCTCAAAGTGGCCAAAGCAGCGACACAAGGACTTGTCAAAGAACTCTTTTAAAGCTTTTGAAAAAAACCAAGATACATGGGAAGAACTTGTACAAAATAGAGCTACATGTCGCCCTGCAGTTTTAAAAAAAGGCACAGCATCTCAACAGCAGAGAGTAGCTTGAAAGTCACGGGTAGACCAAATACTATTTACAGAGGGCATCTCATGCCCAAACTGTACAAGGACATTTGCTGCCAAAATAGGGCTTAGGCTTATTAGCCATCAACGAACTTATGGTCAAGGACATCTCTAACTGAATTTCAAAATTTGATGTAACAAATGGCCATCATCACTTGTGATGAATGAACAACAACTTCATTTCAAATTCAGTGCACATTGACCTTACAGACATGCTGCATTTTTCCAAAAGTATCTGCATTTGCAAGTACAGTATCTACCTCTACAGTCAGTAACATAGAACATCTAATGGAATACAAAAACAGCACAATTAATGCACAGACTACAAAATATATTATGATATTATGCACACACACATTATTTATTCAGCATATGGCTTAGAAATTGGTAACCCTTAGTTAACGTGACATAATAATTTTTTTATAACACATAGGCCCAGTGCAGGATTTACCTATAAGCTAAACATGATATAGCTTAGGGCCCCCGCTTTCTTGGGGGCCCCGAAATAATCATATTTGGCACTGACATATAATATCTGGACTTAAAAAGGGCGCCATATCTTAAATAGGTTAGGGCCTTATCAAGTCTAAATCCGGCACTGCATTATTAGGGCTATAGTAAACTTCCGGTTACATGATAATGAGAAGAAACATTTATATCCACATTGATTTAAGGTCTTGTAATCAAATGGACATTAGTACAGCACAGCATTAAAATATGTGATACTGAAAAGGGATTTTCCCAGTGAAGGTCTGTAGGCCCTATAGCCTATAGGGATAAAAGTTCCAGTGTTGGGTAACGACCCTAAAGAGAAAATATATGGCTGGGGTAACACAAGGAAAATATCAAAATGAAAGAAAATAGGTATACATGTTACCAAATTAAGTATAAAATAACCTAACAATGAGATACTGTGACAGAACAACGTTTCGACTCAAAATTCTTCATCAGGACAAACAAGGATCACAGTAAAACAATATTACATAGAAAAATGCATGGTTGTGATAGGAAGGGGCAAATTTCTAGTATAGGTCTCCACTGCGCTATTTACATGAACATCATGGATTTCCCTTGCAAGCCAATCATATCGATAGATGCCGTGATGTCACATCTCACATTGCAGACGACAATTCTGAGATAATTATTTATTAATTATAAATAATTAATTCCCCCCCCCCCATCTATAACTTTACACAACTTACCTAACACTGCAAAGGTTAGGTAATACATCGAAAATATAACAAAGGTCACAATGGAGAATGAACTTTGTTGATCAAAGAAGTTTTGAGAAAGGGGCCTATACAAAATAATGGAGGTGATGGTTCAGGTAATCCTGCCACCAAATTCTTTTAGAGTAATTAATTATATTATAATTTCTGTTATAATTTATAACGCAAGCCCCAGAGAACTAAATTAGTCTATTACAAAATTAATTTACTGCCACACTTTGTTGGTTTCCCATAGGTCCTAGAATAGAAGCTCTACAATAAGATAGATAGTAAAGCAAAATGAGTTAAACAGGTTACTAAAACACTTACTTTGCCTATTAATAAAAATATATTTAAAAAAGTATATATAAAAAAAACATACAATAAAACTAAACAGGACAATTCTCCACGTATCGGCTCAAATTTTAAAAGGTTCAATTTGAGCCGATACGTGGAGAATTGTCCTGTTTAGTTTTATTGTATGTTTTTTTATATATACTTTTTAAAATATATTTGTATTAATAGGCAAGGTAAGTGTTTTAGTAACCTGTTTAACTCATTTTGCTTTACTATTTGTTCATTAGGTTACTGCGGCACCATCCACTTTGTCGGACGCCCTCTGACCATTTGGTTATTTACAATAAGATAGATCCAGCCTGAGTTTGAGAATGAAAACTAATAAACAACAACAGATATTTTTCTAATGTTTAATGAAGCATGTTGAATTTAGATAAGAGCTCCAACAATAAATGGGCATATTGTTTTTTCACAGTAACTCCATGTCAAGAACAGTCTAGCACAGTGAATTTAACTCCGGCTTACAATGGTGCATATGATAAAAATGGAGCTGCTATTGTATCATATGGAGGCAAACAGAATGGTGATGCTACTAGCGTGAAAGTATCAAATGTTCCAGCGGGGGGCATTGTACAACTTGCAACACAAAACAAAGACACACCGGTAAGATTAATGAATTTTTCTCTAGGCCTATGCATTATATGAAAATATATTATTATGTGCTTTAGTTTAGTTTGGCATAATTTTCTGAAATGATAGTAACGCACTCGTTGGCAAACCCGTAGAGTAGTAGGCCTATGCTTGTGATGGTTTCTGTATGCATAATGTAAAAGTCAAGTAATGAGAGTTGGCAGGGCCATAGATAGGGGGCTTATGATGGGGGATTCTAATCATGACATTTACTATATAAAACATAGGATAGGCCTAGGCCCCTAAACATTTTGTGTAGTTATTTGATTTTTAGGTAAACACTCCATTCCTTTATAAAAGAGCTATCTATCCCGCCACAGTTTAAGAGTGTCTATCTTATCTTGCTAAAAGTGTGGAAGATATTGAAGAACTGATTAATGTTCTAGTAGTCACATAAAGTAAAGAGAAAGGCCTCTTCTTAACTCTTTCAGGGCACAATTATTCCAGGGTTTTGATGTACCTATAATTAATTTTAGGCGAAATTTTTTGACAGCAAAATAGGCACAAACTTCCTGAAGACAAAGTAATTTATGTCATATAAAGTATCAAAAGAAAGGTACTTGAATGTGGAATTCATACACAATATAAAATTATAACAACAAAATACAAAAATTACACCACAAACAGAAATGTTAGATGACCATACATTTTGTGGACACATATTTTATTCTACCGCCCCTCAATTTTACTTGTCTTGAAATGTTGCTGTCCGTTCTTACTAAAGTAGATGTCTTGACTGTTATTTATTGATTATAATTTGTTTATTTGAAGTAAATCTTTTAACTGTCTAGTGTGTTATGTGATTTTTGTGTGTTCCATGTCAAATTTCAGAATTGAACAAAATATTGTGAAAATTTAGGAAATATTCCCCAGTACTGGATTTCTCAGTGGAGTTTAAAATTCACATTTATGTCCTATTTACATCTGATGACTTACGTTTACTCTTGTTTGGTGTGATATACCCTAAAACATGTTTTGGGGTGCTGGTGAGGTTTGTCTATACACCTGATACAGTAGAAAATGCTGCATTTTTTCAGCTTTGAATTGCTACACTGTACACACTGCCAGTCTGCAACATCATAATCAACTAAATGCACAGCGCAAACATATTTTTCATCATGTGAGAGTACTGGCTTTCATCTTCGTTTCCTAGTTACAGCTGCATTTATGTCTATGGGAATTTTCTGACCAGATAGAGCAATAAGTTGGTTGATAAGTGCATTTTTATACTGTGCAAGGGTCATACACTGAGATGCAGTCGGGTGGGACAATACATACAGAATATGTGCATTGACCTATGTCACTTCTATAATCCATGTGAAAATCTTATTTCCATCACTTCACTGTTTTCCTTTTATGATTGCCATAGTATGATACTATTTGGTTCATGTGATAACAGTCATTCATATTCTTGTTACACGAAAGAATGGGCCTGGTCTTCTGGACAATTCTATACCCTTCCTGATGCTCCAGAAGTGTGGATTGACCATGTGTTGTCATTAAGGGTTTTTTTGTCTTTCCAGGAAACACAAAGAACGTTATCTCTTTGTTTGAGAACCTTCTTGGAATTCCAAAGATAGTTTTTTTCCTGCTTCAGCTGTGGTGGCAAGCCTTTACGGTTCAAATTTACAGTGCAAGTGTAATTCATCTTCTTTGATGGAAGGAATTCAATAAGAGACATTGATGAATAATATGTATCTGCATATCATGGTTAGCTGTAATGCCATTCAGTAAGGTTGAAACAAATTTCACAGCATCAGTATCGGTTATGTCAAGATCAGGATCATATGCGGTATTCGCTCCAAAATAAATGATAAAATTCAGCACATACCCAGAGGCACAATCAAAAATAACAAATGTCTGTATGTGATATTTATCTGGCTTGTTTGCATTACACTGTCTTGCATGAAAATGGATCTTGCATGAAAACAACCCTTTTTTCTAATCACCATCACATCAACACGTATACATCATGGCTATAAAGCCAGGGGTAGACCATGTAAAATATGGATCACTGACATCAAAGAAGCCACGGGAACAAGCTGTGTATAGATAGATAGACCATCTCATTCATGGAAAGGTTTCATATGGTTGTATGCAGACTTGTACTGTGCGACTAGGTCATTCACAAATGTCTCAATTATTGCATTGCCTAGTGCATGTGGTTCTGATGCATGCAACATTGTCATGTATAATATTGGAAATTTTGTCAGAGAAAACATAATCTTGAACCATGGCAACAACTGTTGTCCAGTAATCCTTTAGTTCACGTTTTTTCTGTGAATCCTATTGCAATTATCACTGAAAGAGAGTTCAAAAACTCTGCTCTGGTCAGCATTTGCTATTCAGAAAATGTAGATATCTGTCATTGGTGCGTTATTTTTTATTTGGTGCTTGAACACCAGATCCGGTCGATCTAAATAGAGGTGACCTGATAGACACATTCTCATTCTGTTTGAGTTCTTTCCATTGAATATCAATATCATCATTAGGACTATTGTATGTAAGAGCAAAAGTATCATTGCTGTCACTATCTGATTCATCAGAAACAGCAACAGTAGAAACAGTTCTAGATTTTACAGCCATTTTTCCTTTGCACCTACCATTATTAGGCATATTTCATTTCCTACTTGCAATAAGTTCAGTAATTTTGCTAATTTTAGAAATGCTGAACTTATCATGTTTGAATTTATATTTAAAATAAATATGTCACTCGTATCAAATTACGCAGTATTTCGTTACAAAGGGTTTCATTTTGTTAACCAAATTTCTAAATTTTAAACAGCTAAATAAGTTAATACTAATTCACTTATGATCAAAACGAAGCAAATTTTGTTGGCATATTTGCAAGAACGATTAATCGTGGATACATCCACAATCGATTTGTATCTGCAACAATTAATTGTTTTTACGCTGGAAAAGATTTCAATAGCAAGAAGACAGAAATGATGATTACTTG
Source organism: Meghimatium bilineatum (assembly GCA_034231615.1). Classification (NCBI taxonomy): domain Eukaryota; kingdom Metazoa; phylum Mollusca; class Gastropoda; order Stylommatophora; family Philomycidae; genus Meghimatium; species Meghimatium bilineatum. Next base: position 114,051,760 of record CM067298.1, on the reverse strand, counting down.
AAAGAAACAAAATTCAACAACTTGCAAGATCAAAGTAAACAACATAATATTAAAATAGGTCTAACAATTCAATTAATTAGTTACAACGATAACATCAGATGGAAGAAGCTCAACAGAAATAAGAAGCAGAATAGGGCAGGCAAAAACAGCATTCAGAAAAATGAAAAATATATTGTGTAATATGACCCTAACATTATTGGTGGAAAGAGAGCACTGTAGTGCTACATTACTCCTATACTAACATATGGATGTGAGTCTTGAACAATAAACAAACAGGATAGTGGGAAATTAGAATCAGTAAAGATGTGGTTCTATAGAAGAATGCTGAGAATACATGAGCTGTTAGAAAAACTAATGTGGAGGTGTTGAAAGAATCAAATGTGAGATGAACCTTAACCTGTAGTAGACCAGCTAAAAATAGTGCTTATTGCGTCTGATATCCGACTCTTCTTTATGACTTATAGTTTTTCTGCACGTGTTTGCATTTTAGGCATAACGTTTTTATTCATTGAGTTATTGATTTCAAATTCAGAGACAATAGAGATAAATGGATGCTGGATATGATTCGGAGGTGTTATTTGCATGTGTCTCAATGCTATGTTATGTACAACCAAAATCGAGAATGTGAACAAACGTACACAAAGTACTTACTGCATCAAGGTCATATGTAGGCCTAGCAGAAGAAAACATGGCTCCTCAAATTCCTTGTCATAAATGACATCGATTACATAACTTTTAAACATTATAAACATCTCTCTTAAACACCATTTATTGATCTACACTAACTGAAACATTAAAGCTTTAAAATTTGTCCTTTTCTGAATCATAATCCGTGAAGAAATAGCGAAAAATGGCTGTACCTAGAAAAATGCTAAAAGATACTAGGCCTATGAAGTTCAGTTTCCAATCATGAAAGGTCTAATAAATTATGACTATTTATATAGCTTTAACTTTTGAAACAATCACTCTAGCACCGCTTACTATAAGAGCATGATGGTAAATAAACATGGCCAAACATTATGGGATGGAGTTGGCTGTCCCATCCCATATAGGGTCAGTGACCCAAAGCCATGCTGAAGTCAGATGTGTCAGGCCAAAAGGCACAGATATCACAGCAATGCTGTAAACCATGACACAACGCATTCTGTTATCAAGACTACATCCTGCTGATCTGCAGGAGTTTGAGAATGAATGCAGAAGAAGAAGAAGTTTCCAAGCATAAAAAGTATTATTAATTATGACTATTTATATGGCTTTGGAAAACTAAGGAACAATCACTCTAGCACCGCTTACTATAAGAGCATGATAGAAAATAAACATGGCCAAATGTTATCCATGACTACAAATGGCTACCTTGATGTCGACATATGTAGACATATGTCGGACATCTATTGCTAGATGTCATTTGTAGGCTACGTATTGCTACAGTTTAATCACTTATATAAGGAAAAGACAATCTTCTTTTTTGACCACGTTATGAGACAGGGAGGTTTGGAGAATATAATTACAACAGGCAGGAATTTAGACAAGAGAGACAGATGGCGACAACGGGAGAAAATATTGAAAAGTTTAATAACCTGACATGGCATAAAGTCAACAACGAGCCTAATACATAGTACTAGTGATAGAGAGCTGTGGAGATCCATGATCACCTACGCTCATAGTATTTTCTGCTCATAATATTTTCTGTGAAAATAAATAAAACACATTAATAATATCGTCTGTTAAAATTAAATAAAACACTTAGATGTCACTAACCTTCTTGATGCAGTCTTGACTAGATCTAAAGAATATTTATTTAAACACACAACATGATTTTTATTCATTGCATAATATCTTGGCCAATTTTTTCCAGTGTCATTTAATAACATTAATAATGTGTTCATAATATTTTGTTTGAAAATAAACGTAATCCCCAATTCCTCACAATTAGAAACACAATCTATACAAAATTCACTAAAAATGACTTCCATTTGCGATGATTGTAACAGGATAACTGAAACTTTCAAAATGCTTTAATTTGCTCACCATTTTTCACACGACTGATTCAAAAGGAAGCTAGATTTTAATGCTAGCAGTGTTCCAGTTTTCTTAGAAAGAAAAAACTAAATTTAAAGTTTTTACCATGATTACAAAACTGCTTAGTGAAGTCACAATTATGCTACCATGGTGTTGAGCGAAGTACACCAGGATATGGGCATGTATTCATGCTGATGTCTTGGTAAAGGTTAAATAACATGAACAAGTATAGATACCAGCTCACAAAACAGACCTAATAAATGTTTTGACTAAAAGTCTCATATACTGCCATATTAATTATTAGTAATTGAACCGCAGACAGTACACTCTAGGCATCCTCATAGAAGTTCCATCTCTTTCAGCAAGTGATGAAGGGTATGTATGCTGATAGTTCCCATGTCGTGTTGATTATATATTTTCCTAGTCCTACCTGTAAATTAATTCTTATTCAATTCCTGCGTTATTTCGGTGCTATCATATGGATGTGAGAGCTGGAAAAGCTCTTCATCTTCAGAAAAGAAATTACTGAGTTTCGAAAACAAATGTCTTCGTAGGATAAGTAACACCCATTGGAGTGAGTTCAAATCAAATGATAAAATCAGAGAAGAGACACATCAAAATTTCATCACAGATGTTAACAGAAAACTCCTTCGGTCCTACATCGGGCATGTCCTACGCGCAGACATCAGCAGAATACATCACTAATCTCTTGAATGGATACTTACAGGCAAAAGAGCCAGGGGTAGACCAAAAGAAACACTCAGAAGAACAATACTTAGAGAAAGTAAAACAATCAATATCCATAATATCCAGAATAGCTTTGAACAGACAGAATAGGAGAGATCTTACCTCTGCCCTATGCGCTAACTTCAGTGCAGAAGGAAAATGAATGAATGACCTGTCAATTACTTTACCATCTTCTTGAGTAATTCCAAACTCCCTCTATCTCTTTATAACAGTCTCATCCACCATGGTGTCTTCATCCAACAGATGCATATATAAAAAATGTACAGTGTCTCCCCAATCAATTGTAATCTGTTCTAACATATGTGCTTTCAGTTCTAGTTTGTAGACTTTGTCTCTCATTAACCTCAACTCCAGTGTGACCAGGGCAAAATATCCATGTAAGTCATGGAGGTATGATATCCCAATATACTCCATCCACTCATAATACAGCCATTCATTCTGAATTTTGCTTATCATGGATTGAGACTAAATACAACACCAAGCAATAATACAACAAAAGAAACCATAAAGAGTTGTAATGAACAAGAGCCAAATATTCTCATAGAGGAAATTGCCGAGGTCATAAAAAAGGCAAAAAATAACAAAGCTCCAGGGATAGATAACATACCACTAGAAATTATAAGAGCAGCAGGAGAAACAGGATTATATTGGCTACACAGAATTTTTAACACAGCGCGGAGGCAACAGAAGACACCAACAGACTGGAGAAAAGCTATCATAGTTCCAATATGGAAAAGGTAAGGCAGCAAAAGAGACTGTAACCAGTACAGGGGAATTACCTTGTTAAGCCATGCAGGAAAACTATATGCAAAAATAGTTGAGAAAAGACTGAGACCTGTAATAGAACAACAACTTAGCAATACACAAATGGGTTTTAGAAGAAACAGAGGATGTACTGATGCAATATTTATTCTTAAACAGTTGGCAGAGAAGTCAATAGAATACAACCAAAATTTATACATATCCTTCATAGATCAAGAGAAAGCATTTGACAGAGTAAACAGAAAAACTATGGGAAACATTAAAAATTTATGGAGTATGCCAACATTTAATTAACGTTTGTAGAAGTCTCTATAACAACAGCAGTTACACTATAAGAACTGCTGCAGGCTACACAGAGGACTTTGTGATTAGCACAGGAGTAAAGCAGGGATTTGTATTATCCCCACTACTTTTTATTACATACATGGACCATATAAACAAAACAGCAAATTCTAATGAAGCAAATGACTGTTTTTTGCAGATGACCAGGTTTTATTCCACAACAGCATTAAAAACCTGCAAGACCACCTAAGCATAATAGACAGCAGGCAAGCAATTTGGAATGAAAATCAACATAGACAAAACAGAAGTAATGAATATTGCAAGAGAAAAGGAGAACATCAACATACAGATAAACAATAAACAACTAAAACAAGTAGATGAATTCAAATATCTGGGCAGCACATTGAGATATGACAACAAACAAGAAGCAGAAATAAACGGAAGATGTAATAAGGCCTGTCAGATCATTGGTCAATTAACACCTTTACTAAGAAACAAAGATATTACACTAGAAACAAAGAAAGCGCTTTTCAACACCATTTTCTTACCAAGATTGTGTTATCAGTGTCAAACTTGGACATTAGATTCTAGAACAATACATAAGATTAACACCACTGAAATGAAATGTGTGAGACGTATAATTGGGGTTAGCTTGAGAGACAAAATCAGGAATGAAGCACTAAGGAAACAATTAGGGATCAAGCCAACAATAGAATACATACAGAAACAACAAGTTAAATGGTACGGCCACATAACCAGACAGAAAGAGCAAAGTATTATCCAAAAAACACTTAACAAACGATACGAAAACAGGAGACCTATTGGACACCCTCGTAAAAGGTGGATAGATAGTGTATTAGAGACACTCGGAAATATAACAGCTGAGGAGGCAAATAGAAGGGCAAAAGATCGTACACTCACTCTCCCCTCAACACCGAAAGGTACATAAGGACAGAAAGAAGAAGAAGAAGATGGATTGAGAGTCCAACACAATAATTGCCCTGATTATCACTGTTTCTAAGATACATTTAGGGCCTCTGTAACTGCCTCAATTTCCATACTCATACTGGAGGTTGCTGTGGTAAACTCTCTACATTTTTTCAGCACTCTACATTACTCTCTTTATTAGAATTTCTCTTCATTACCTCTTAGAATTTCAGAAAATCCCCAACCCTATCTTGACCCTTTCCATACAGAACTATTTGTGTATATGTCCCTATGACCACTTCTTCCATGTTGTTTGTTATAAGTTGCTTGATTTCTAGGTCAGCTTTGTGCATTGCACCACTACTTGTATCTCGGTAGACTGTTCTACCATTCTATTTGTCTACAATCCTATTACTTTTTTTGTTCCTTGCAGGTTCTGAATTTTTTCTCTGCAGCTTCTGTTAAATGTAATGACTACACAAAAGGTACCATGTAAATGCAGCTGGAGTGGGTATCCTCTCCAATAACAATGCAGGATTTCTCTGTAGGTAGTTTCAATGGAGATATCATGTAATAATTTAGACATTCTTCTTTGATTATGTGCTTTTAACACTTGTGTTAGATGGTCAGCCTCTGTCAGGTGACATCTGCATTCTGAAAATCAGGATGAAAAATTATTTCATTTGTTTAAATGATTTCTACTGACTTATTTGCAGATTGCTGACAATATTTTGTATGGCGTATTAGTTAATGGTATGTATATTAACACTTAAATATTTTTGAGATATGTGTGTGTATACATCATTGTTGCCTTGGATTTTTTTCTGTTGTTAAATGTCTGCAGTCATCCATTTGTACTATTACTATAATTTTTAATTATTTGTTCTCCAGCTTGTATTTTAATTGATAAAGACCTTATGGTTGAAATGTCAATTTTTCTGTTCAATACTTTTATATATATATTTTTTTCCATGTCTGTTAATTAGTCTGGATGTGCAGTGTAAAACTTAATACCCGTACTCTATTTTTTTGGATAAGTACCTAATGTGATATGATCTAATTTCTTGCACATGTGACTTGGAAAAAATCATTAGGCAGAGAAAAGTTGCAGCTAATATTAGAGGACTGGAATATATGGACAATTATTAGGCAACATAAGAGCTTTATACACACAAAAAACATAATCAGAACTACTGAGGGCACAATAGATCTATTTTAAATAAAACAGGCATCAGACAAACAGCAATATGTTTCTACAACAATAAGAAGAACAGGTTGCACTTATATCGGACATGTACTTAGAATGAATGAAAATAGACTGCCACTATAAACATTAAAATTGGTACAAGATGGCAAAAGAAAGAGAGGAAGATAAAGAGAGACTCTTTGCAGAACAACCATCGATGAGGGTGCAAGTGTGTTGGTCCTCAGAAACTGTGTAATCCTATCATTTATCATTACAAAATGTAATTTTGTAATTATTTTTTATGAATCATAGAAGCCAGTAACCAATTTAAAACATTTTATTAAGATAAATGTCAAAAATATAATTGTAATGGCTTTATTATAAGTACAATAGATATGGTCTGATAAATGTTTTCTATTCTTTTAAATTTTAGGTGATGGAAAAATTCCACAAGATGTTTTGGAAAATTTAGGTGAGATTATTCATTAAAATTTTTAACAAATGTACAATTTCTATGACACTCCATCATTTTGATTTCAAGCAAGAAGGTGTCCAAATTCCCTTTAATTTCATCCCAGAAGAGAAAATAAAAATATCAAAAGGAGATTACTTAAATCCTGTATTTTATGTGAATCATTTTATAATTTAAAATAGATAGGCCTACTAACAAATGTTTGCAGACGGAAAGACTCCCCTGTCAAGCTTTGATGTGGTCACCAAAGGGCAAGAGAAAATGAGGAAGATCAAAAGAAACTTTACGTAGAACTATTACAAGAGAACGTTTCACCATCGGTATCAGAAACAATGAAGACCTAAAGCAAATTTCAATGAAACGAGAGACATGGAAATCTATGGCATCCGCCCTATTGTCTTTGGCCCTAGATGAATAACTAACTAACTAACAAATATTGCTTATCAATATAGCAAATTTGTACTATAGGCCTACATATAAAACCTCAAACTTAGTGGATCTATTGACCAAGATCAGTGTAGCAGATATTGAGTTAGCCAGTAGGCCTATGCTAGTTTTTAAAGTGTACACAGTGTGCACTTATAACATAAATCTGATTTTGATATGGATATTGGTGACTATGATGATGTTCCTCCTTTGCAAGCGAAGATGAGCATGGCATGAAGAACAATAAATGTGATGAACTAATAGAAAAAAAAAAAATTTGTTGTTGTCTAATTTGGTTTGTGAGTTCGCAGATGCCCGATGAGTCTGATTCATGCTAGGAAAATTCTATTTCAGCGCATGCAAGAGGTTTAGGGTGGAGAGTTTTTGGATTTGGCCTTCCGCTTCCGTCATTTGTGAATTACCAGCAGTGTTCTTTCATTTTCAAATTTAGTAATGCAAGCAGTGATCTGGGTGTGTCAAGCTAAGCAATCAAGGGCTGTAGTCTCCCAAAAACTAGGATCAATGCTGCAGTGCTTGAGAGAGTTTTTTAGGTGATCCTTGAAGCGTTTTTTCTGCCCTCCGCTTGAAATTTACCATCGCACACCTACTCTAGAATAATCTCTTTGGAAGGCATTTGTCTGGCACACAGACAGTGTGAGAAGTACAGCGGAGTTGGAATCTAGACAGCAGGGCATGGATACTTTGCATACAGGACTTTTGAAGAATTTCAGTTTCTGGTGCTCGATCCTGCTAATGTACTGCCATGTGGTTTCTTAGGCACAGAAGGTGGAAGGAGTTAAGTTGTCGAGTGTGTCTCGCATAGACAGTCCAGGATGACACAACAAATATTGGTGACAGTCTTAGGTCTCTCTATAATCATTTTTTCTCTAATTGTGACTGCAATCAGCAAGAATATAGGCTAATATTGAGACAGGAGGAATTAGGAATCAAAGTAAAGTTAATATATGTTATGAACCAGCATCATAGCACACAGTATCCCATACGTGCTCAGCTCATTTGTCAGTGGTTGACCAGAAACAGCCTGACTAGCTTCACATACCCCTCTTGCTCAGTAACGGTGGTACAATTCCTCGAATTCCCAGAGCATGAGCCCTACATGGTACCCTACTTCCTGGTGACTAGGTGAACCACAGTATAATTTTTATTTCACATCACAAATAATATGAGTGGATTAGACATCCAAGTTTCCTGGTCAGAGCGTGCATGATGTAACATTACACTACTGCTGCTTCCAAATTAGGTATCAAGTGGTATGATTTGACAAGACTATATCACAAAAAGATAACAAAAATGCCTATAAACCTTTACCATCTAGTAGAAGAGACTGAAGACTGATCACCCGTAGATGTGACCTGAAGTAAATTGACATTGATTTTATGACTGAACTTCTAAATATTCAATTAATATATAATAATTTAGTTTATTTTCTTTCAACAGAGAGAAATAATGATCACTACATCCTGTATAGTGGACAAGGTGTATTCTCAACATTCTATATACTCAAAGGCAGACCTACTCCAGACTTACCTAAAGAGAGCATTTTCTCAATTGTGGTCAGTATTATTATTAAAATGTAATCTAATATATATGTGTGCGTGCGTGATCGTACATGAGTGCGTGCATGTGTGCTTCATTGCATGTGTATGTCCTGTTCTCTTTAGAATAACTACTAAACTTACGAATTTTATTTTTCAGATTAAACTTACAAAATCCAGATTTTTGCTGGATATCCTTTGTAGGCCAATATAAATGTATTTGATAAACAAAGCTCAGCATGTTATAAGATAATACTTGGAAGTCATTGAGACAGAATTAACCAAACTTCCACCTCCCATATGTTTAGTAGTCCCACACATATAACTAAAATAGACCTGTGACCATTGTTGAAAGGGGTGCACTTAAACCTAAAAGACTTAATCCCTTAGCCCCACCAACAATTAGGCTCTGTAATTAAAAGTCAGAAGAAAAAGAGACACCACGATGTGATGACACACCAACTAAACGTTTCCAAGTAGGATGATTAGTAATTATCAATCATTAAATCAAGTACTATGCCAAATGACATAAGTGATCATGTTTCTTCCCAACTCTCTTGTGTTAATAAATTCAGTTGGTAGCATTCTTCCATGCCACAATGACAACCCATGTTCAAGTTTTTCTTTTCTTATCACATGCCCTAAAAAGCTTGACTGTCAGGATATAATTTTTGCTAAACTATGTCTTTTACTCAAGGATCTCTGTGGACTTCAACGTTTGTTTTCTTAAACGTCAATAGAATTTTCATCTCCCCTTCTCATAAACCATGTCTGAATAGCCTCCAACTCACTTTGAATTTTTTGGTTTATTGTCCATACTTTACACCCAATAAAAAGAAAGTTGATTCTTGATTAGAAACTAGCATCACATTCCCATAAGTCTTCCGTTTCAGCAGCCATTTGAGCGTATGTAAACTCAAAGTCCCAGTGAGGTTTTGATTATGTGATCTTCGGTTCTTTCAAAAAAGAGTACATTTTATTCCCTCTCCTCTAATCACTTCCATTTCTGTCATTCTTTGTATGTATACATTTTCAGTCTCATTGCCAACATCTTCATTTTGCAATGAATATGTGACTGTTTTCATTAAGTCAGCTTTATATCTTTTCAGTGCTATACTGTCAATCGCAGCATCATCTTCAGCTGTTTCATTTCCTCTGACTCCAGTGTGATTAAGGCTCTGTACAATTGAGTTACATTATTATCCATGTAATTCTCTGTACAATTGAGTTGTTCAATAAGAAAACCCATTCCTTTCTCAAAACGTTCTTCTCTATATTGCACCGCACGCTGTGAGAGTCTGTGAGTATTAGCGAGTGGGTTGATGTATCAGTTATCAACCAACTCAGTGCTGCTGTAACTCCATTTCCATCCTCATGCTTGATGTGATAGTAGAGTGTGCATATGATCTTTCAAGCCATTTCTGTAGGCAACTTAATCAAAACCGCATTTATTTGTATTTCTGTTGACTGAGTCATCGATGTATATAATTATGTCTTGTGGTTTCAAGTGTAACTGGGTGAGCTCTTGTACTGTAACTTCTGCCATGATACCAGTCAATTTCTGACATGATTTATCTAGTTGAATTATTACATTTTTTACATTAGTCATTTTTTTCAATGTCTGATTTCTCCAATTTGCTGCCCTTATTCTGCTACTTTTAGATATGACTTGACTTACGCTACTTGATGTCACATTCTAATAGTGGGGAGAAATAGCAAAAACTCATTGTAGTGATGGGTGTGTCCCTATTACACCCCAGTGCCACTCTCATTGCCTCATTTTGAATTTTTTCCAATCTATATACTTGTGTCTGTGACAGTGTCAGTAGGCCGAGGTCATAATCTATAACAGATAACACACCATTTGTAGAAGCAGAGAAAGTATCCATTGCTGCATGTCCTTGGTCGCCATAAACTTGTTGACAATGATTCCTCTCTTTACTCTCCGAATCACATTTGTGATATGCTTGTTGAATGAGAGACATCTCTCAATCAAGAAAAAACGTTTTTTTGATGTAATATCCTCATTATTGAATTTGCATATGCATTGCTTGTACTCTATTGCATAGAATGATTCTCTGTGATGATGCAAGCTAAAAGAACTAAATGAGAGGTAATAACAGTTTCAACCTTACCAACAGGAGAAGAATGGCTTCCAATCAATGAAACAATGACAGGCTTTCATAAAATAATTATCACTCTTGAAGTAGATGTAGAGATTGAGGAAATGGAAAAGCAAACCTGAAAACCGATTAGGTAATTGCTGATAAATGTAGATGATGCGTTTACCAATGTATCTGTGAATCTGGCTTGGGCTTTACAGCCAAGTATCATGATAACACAGAGAACAGTGGAGCATATGAAATAAATACATTCAGTATGAGGATGGACATCAAGGCTGCTACTGCTGCCCTCAAATGGCTCCCTTGAACCTCAATCACAAAAGCAGTTATTGTGTCAGACTACTAGTCCATGGTGCGAAAGATTCAAAATGGCAGATATTTGACAGATTGTTAACTGCTGGAGGAGATTGAACACTGATGAGTCTGCCTGGAGTGCAATGATATCTGTTCATAACCAATTATTAACCAATTATCAGTTCTTCATCATTAATTCTTAGTGACAGACATATTTCTTGCAGAGTTACATCATCTCAGGAATTCATACAACATCTACAGATGCCCATTTTGAACAAAAGCAATTAATTTTATTGCATTTTCTTACATTGCAGGCACATTAACTTTAAATACCCATAGATGGTGGATATTTTCTTAAATGTTGCAAAAAGTGGATAACATTTAATCTTTCCAGACTAAAACGTAATAAAGATCACAATATTTTTTTTCGAAACAAAGAATAGTCTATTTCTTGTATTCACCTCTTGTATTGTAGTTTTGCAGCAGTTCTAATATGACAATTACTATTTGTTTCTAGACAATACCTGCTGACAAGAAGATAGATCTTAGCCAAGAAGTAGGACCAGTCATTGTGATAGCACCTCCTGACTCAGTTGTGCATAAATTTACATGTTCTGGTAAGCTGTGTTGAATAAGTTGTGTTGCCCCTTGAACAAAAACATTTGTTGAAATCATTTTTATTGTTACTTTTGAATGTGTTACACAGAAATTATCAGTGTATAGTATAAATATCAAGATTAGATTTCTCAACATCACAGAGTGCATTAAAGTAATGTTTGGCTTTGCATCATTAGTTTTCATAATGAGAATTTAAGTATTGTCTATTGTCTATCCCCAGGTGAATGATTGTTGATCACATTCACACTTGCTGTTAAGTGTAGGGGTGGTATCTTAAGCTGTTGTTTCAAGGCCAGATGTGTCGCAGAGGTTGCATTTAGTCCATGTTTGTTCAAGGTTATCTTAATGTTTTCTATCCACCGCTTTCTTAGTCTACCTTTGGCTTTACGCCTAGATATTCTTGTATTATATGCTCTTATTGGTATTTGGTTTGGCTTCATTCTCATAAGGTGACCGAACCATTTTCCTTGCTGTCTCTCAATATGTTCGATACATGATATTATACCAACTGTTTTCCTAATTTCTTCATTTCTTATTTTATCTAGTTTGGTAACCATTGCAGCTTTCCTCAGACACTTCATTTCACATGTGACGATTTTTCTTTGCTGCGAAGCTGTTAAAGACCATGTTTGACATTGGTAGTACAGTGTTGGTATAAAAATTGTAGATATTATTTGTTTTTTAATTTCCATCTTGATGTTTGGATGAAGAAGTAATGGTGAAAGTTGGTACATCTCTGTGTTTGCATTCTGGCACCTTGTTTCTTTTTAAGTATTGATTTTTTAAATTGTTTTAAGAAGTTATTTTCTCATCAAAGAATAGTAACACTGAACTACCATGCATAATTAAGAAGGGCCAGGCATGGGTTCACTTAACTCATCCCACAAAAGGTCTAACTGTTGTGCCAATCACACTATACAACCATAGTACTTAGGTAGAATACAGGTTTTTGAAGTTTAATTTGAGCACACCTGGCGGTCGCTAAGGGGAGATGGAGTGTAAACATGAAGAGATAAAAATAACAGCACACAAAACATTTTCAGTGTTTCGAACATTAGGCCGTTGTCAAATATAGACAAACAAACAGTGAAAAGGCAATTAAAAACAGTAAAAACAATGTTACCACAGAGGCACTAGAATTTAGACATGTAAAGAATACAAAGTTCAAGGTGACAATGACATGTGTAAACATGTAGTCATGGAAGCTGGTTTTATTGAAAAGGGGACAAGATATGAGAACAGAAAGAAACCATTTATTACCCCAAAACAGCATGAACAACAATACAACAAGGTTCACACCCACACAAATTGAAACACATGAATGTTCAGAGTTAAGTCGAAAAGGCTTTGAGGTACCAAACTCAAAAATAAATCAAATTTCAAGAGTGTACCTAGATCTGTCATCCGTGGTGCAGGATCTGAGGACAGTGAGACAGAGCAACAAACAGTTTACCAAATAAGAGCTGAAGTGAATGTGGACCAAGATGTCATTAAGATTTTTGTCACGCATATGTGCAACCTGGAAAGCGGCTCGAGCTAGATGATCAGATTGGAGCAGGAAATAATGCTTGAACAAGATTCGACGGACAGTAGAGTTATGGAGATGAAAAGAAAGGACATGTTGAACTCTATCAGAGGAGGATAAAGAACCCTGAGTATTATTCAAAGTATCACTCGAGATAACGTACAGACATGAAGCTATGCCAATGAAAGGATACTGTCACAGAATGAACGTCTATGAAAGAAATCAATCATCTCAGAGGATTTATCAAGAAAGTCATCATTGTCACTACATAAGCAACGACGGCGAAGAAGCTGGGAGAATTGCGACAAGCAGGAGGATGAGAAGACGTGTAGAGCAGAAAACCATGTAAGGAGGATCAATAGTGACAAGAAAGTTGAGAGAAGTAGTAGAGATGTTAGATGTGAATTGAAGAGTAGGGTTAAATATGTTGATAAAGTTCATGAAGCGAGACAATTCTGTCTCAGTCATGTCAGTAATATCTATACCATCATCAATGTAACTATGAAATAGAAATGGAAAAGGACCTTCATGTGTCTCCCAAACTTCATGTTCAAGATGTCCCATGAAAAGACACGCTAACTGAATCCCATCTTAGTGCCCATAGCAACATCACTGATCTGATTGAAAAAGTGCCCATTGAGTTCAAAGGAGTTCACTATCAAACCACAACACAGAGCATTCTATTCTCCTGATTACATCCTGTCAACTGTGAGAAGGAATGTAGAAAAAGTACTATTATCAGATATTATATTGTATTTAGGATATAATTTCAAACAATGTTTCCATATTCACTAAAACTGTACACATTAACTAGTGGGCATTATTTTTTAATGCTAGTGAAGGAAAGAAATGTATTAAATTTGTAAAACATCTGCTTTAGTAATTCTTGATTTGTTTCTTGACCATGAACTAATATCACTGCACAAAGGGGCATTCTCATAAGTGCTCCACTTGTCATTTCATCAACCACGGGGGCCAACCCGAAGTGTAATGATGTTGATTCATAACCAATAACTAGTGTGTCATGTTTTACAACTTGGCTGCAATATGTGTACCTTTAGGCCAGACACTTCTTCATTCATTTGCTAATTGTGATGCCGCTGCCATAGTGCAGCCTTGGTGTTCTAGTATTTCTCTGATGGCATCTATCCATCTTCGTCTCGGTCTTCCCTTATTTCTCTTTTCAGGTGGTCTTTTATTGAAGGATATCGATGGAATGCAACCTTGTTCCTTCCATTCTGATTAAGTCTGATTAACACAAACATATAACATCCGTATTCATACTATAAGGGCCAATAGGTCTTCTTGTAAACATAAATAACATATAGACAGTACAATTTTGCTTCAAATTTGCTTATACAAGATTGATAGCATCCATTGTAAACTGAAAAGTATATTGCCTAGATGATTGGGTATTGGTTCGTCTATGGTTCGAGGCTCATCTCATTTTAGTCATCCCAACTGTACAAATGAATATGTGATTCATAAATATATGTTGTGTTAAACATGAAAGAGGTGCACTTGTTCCCTTGCCTCACAGAAAGTGTAGACAGGGAAAAACACCTCACTCTAATACATTTAATATGATATGATATCATTAGTAATACTTGAAGTTAATCAAACATACCTATTGTCATCAGAAGCAGTAACAACTACACCAAGCACACCAGGTTCTACACCAACAGAATCCCCAAGCTCACCATCTAGTACACCAAGCACACCAGGTTCTACACCAACAGAATCCCCAAGCTCACCATCTAGTACACCAAGCACACCAGGTTCTACACCAACAGAATCCCCAAGCTCACCATCTAGTACACCAAGCACACCAGGTTCTACACCAACAGAATCCCCAAGCTCACCATCTAGTACACCAAGCACACCAGGTTCTACACCAACAGAATCCCCAAGCTCACCATCTAGTACACCAAGCACACCAGGTTCTACACCAACAGAATCCCCAAGCTCACCATCTAGTACACCAAGCACACCAGGTTCTACACCAACAGAATCCCCAAGCTCACCATCTAGTACACCAAGCACACCAGGTTCTACACCAACAGAATCCCCAAGCTCACCATCTAGTACACCAAGCACACCAGGTTCTACACCAACAGAATCCCCAAGCTCACCATCTAGTACACCAAGCACACCAGGTTCTACACCAACAGAATCCCCAAGCTCACCATCTAGTACACCTAGCACACCAGGTTCTACACCAACAGAATCCCCAAGCTCACCATCTAGTACACCAAGCACACCAGGTTCTACACCAACAGAATCCCCAAGCTCACCATCTAGTACACCAAGCACACCAGGTTCTACACCAACAGAATCCCCAAGCTCACCATCTAGTACACCAAGCACACCAGGTTCTACACCAACAGAATCCCCAAGCTCACCATCTAGTACACCAAGCACACCAGGTTCTACACCAACAGAATCCCCAAGCTCACCATCTAGTACACCAAGCACACCAGGTTCTACACCAACAGAATCCCCAAGCTCACCATCTAGTACACCAAGCACACCAGGTTCTACACCAACAGAATCCCCAAGCTCACCATCTAGTACACCAAGCACACCAGGTTCTACACCAACAGAATCCCCAAGCTCACCATCTAGTACACCAAGCACACCAGGTTCTACACCAACAGAATCCCCAAGCTCACCATCTAGTACACCAAGCACACCAGGTTCTACACCAACAGAATCCCCAAGCTCACCATCTAGTACACCAAGCACACCAGGTTCTACACCAACAGAATCCCCAAGCTCACCATCTAGTACACCAAGCACACCAGGTTCTACACCAACAGAATCCCCAAGCTCACCATCTAGTACACCAAGCACACCAGGTTCTACACCAACAGAATCCCCAAGCTCACCATCTAGTACACCAAGCACACCAGGTTCTACACCAACAGAATCCCCAAGCTCACCATCTAGTACACCAAGCACACCAGGTTCTACACCAACAGAATCCCCAAGCTCACCATCTAGTACACCAAGCACACCAGGTAGTGTGACATTTTTATATTGGACACATTATTTATTCAATATTGTTTTTTTATATTTCAACTAAATTTCCTCTATTTCTCTTTTCTATTCAACTTTGATATCATGATATTTCTTATAATATTATGGAAAATTCAAAATATATCATCATCATCAAACTCTGTCTCTACAACGAAGGTTAGCTGCAACAGGCCTCCAACATCCCATGTCTCTTATTTTGGTGGTGCACTCTGCTAGACTGTAACATGTCCATTTCCTGAGTTACTATCCCTCTTGTATCTCAGCATACCTCTTGATCGCTTCCCTTTGACTTTACAGGCATGGGCAAATACAGGCATGGACAGACAACATCAATGAATGGACAGGACAAGATATTGCCACACTCATCCACATTGCTGAGGATAGAATTGCATAACGGCAAGCGTTCTCAAAGTGGCCAAAGCAGCGACACAAGGACTTGTCAAAGAACTCTTTTAAAGCTTTTGAAAAAAACCAAGATACATGGGAAGAACTTGTACAAAATAGAGCTACATGTCGCCCTGCAGTTTTAAAAAAAGGCACAGCATCTCAACAGCAGAGAGTAGCTTGAAAGTCACGGGTAGACCAAATACTATTTACAGAGGGCATCTCATGCCCAAACTGTACAAGGACATTTGCTGCCAAAATAGGGCTTAGGCTTATTAGCCATCAACGAACTTATGGTCAAGGACATCTCTAACTGAATTTCAAAATTTGATGTAACAAATGGCCATCATCACTTGTGATGAATGAACAACAACTTCATTTCAAATTCAGTGCACATTGACCTTACAGACATGCTGCATTTTTCCAAAAGTATCTGCATTTGCAAGTACAGTATCTACCTCTACAGTCAGTAACATAGAACATCTAATGGAATACAAAAACAGCACAATTAATGCACAGACTACAAAATATATTATGATATTATGCACACACACATTATTTATTCAGCATATGGCTTAGAAATTGGTAACCCTTAGTTAACGTGACATAATAATTTTTTTATAACACATAGGCCCAGTGCAGGATTTACCTATAAGCTAAACATGATATAGCTTAGGGCCCCCGCTTTCTTGGGGGCCCCGAAATAATCATATTTGGCACTGACATATAATATCTGGACTTAAAAAGGGCGCCATATCTTAAATAGGTTAGGGCCTTATCAAGTCTAAATCCGGCACTGCATTATTAGGGCTATAGTAAACTTCCGGTTACATGATAATGAGAAGAAACATTTATATCCACATTGATTTAAGGTCTTGTAATCAAATGGACATTAGTACAGCACAGCATTAAAATATGTGATACTGAAAAGGGATTTTCCCAGTGAAGGTCTGTAGGCCCTATAGCCTATAGGGATAAAAGTTCCAGTGTTGGGTAACGACCCTAAAGAGAAAATATATGGCTGGGGTAACACAAGGAAAATATCAAAATGAAAGAAAATAGGTATACATGTTACCAAATTAAGTATAAAATAACCTAACAATGAGATACTGTGACAGAACAACGTTTCGACTCAAAATTCTTCATCAGGACAAACAAGGATCACAGTAAAACAATATTACATAGAAAAATGCATGGTTGTGATAGGAAGGGGCAAATTTCTAGTATAGGTCTCCACTGCGCTATTTACATGAACATCATGGATTTCCCTTGCAAGCCAATCATATCGATAGATGCCGTGATGTCACATCTCACATTGCAGACGACAATTCTGAGATAATTATTTATTAATTATAAATAATTAATTCCCCCCCCCCCCCCCATCTATAACTTTACACAACTTACCTAACACTGCAAAGGTTAGGTAATACATCGAAAATATAACAAAGGTCACAATGGAGAATGAACTTTGTTGATCAAAGAAGTTTTGAGAAAGGGGCCTATACAAAATAATGGAGGTGATGGTTCAGGTAATCCTGCCACCAAATTCTTTTAGAGTAATTAATTATATTATAATTTCTGTTATAATTTATAACGCAAGCCCCAGAGAACTAAATTAGTCTATTACAAAATTAATTTACTGCCACACTTTGTTGGTTTCCCATAGGTCCTAGAATAGAAGCTCTACAATAAGATAGATAGTAAAGCAAAATGAGTTAAACAGGTTACTAAAACACTTACTTTGCCTATTAATAAAAATATATTTAAAAAAGTATATATAAAAAAAACATACAATAAAACTAAACAGGACAATTCTCCACGTATCGGCTCAAATTTTAAAAGGTTCAATTTGAGCCGATACGTGGAGAATTGTCCTGTTTAGTTTTATTGTATGTTTTTTTATATATACTTTTTAAAATATATTTGTATTAATAGGCAAGGTAAGTGTTTTAGTAACCTGTTTAACTCATTTTGCTTTACTATTTGTTCATTAGGTTACTGCGGCACCATCCACTTTGTCGGACGCCCTCTGACCATTTGGTTATTTACAATAAGATAGATCCAGCCTGAGTTTGAGAATGAAAACTAATAAACAACAACAGATATTTTTCTAATGTTTAATGAAGCATGTTGAATTTAGATAAGAGCTCCAACAATAAATGGGCATATTGTTTTTTCACAGTAACTCCATGTCAAGAACAGTCTAGCACAGTGAATTTAACTCCGGCTTACAATGGTGCATATGATAAAAATGGAGCTGCTATTGTATCATATGGAGGCAAACAGAATGGTGATGCTACTAGCGTGAAAGTATCAAATGTTCCAGCGGGGGGCATTGTACAACTTGCAACACAAAACAAAGACACACCGGTAAGATTAATGAATTTTTCTCTAGGCCTATGCATTATATGAAAATATATTATTATGTGCTTTAGTTTAGTTTGGCATAATTTTCTGAAATGATAGTAACGCACTCGTTGGCAAACCCGTAGAGTAGTAGGCCTATGCTTGTGATGGTTTCTGTATGCATAATGTAAAAGTCAAGTAATGAGAGTTGGCAGGGCCATAGATAGGGGGCTTATGATGGGGGATTCTAATCATGACATTTACTATATAAAACATAGGATAGGCCTAGGCCCCTAAACATTTTGTGTAGTTATTTGATTTTTAGGTAAACACTCCATTCCTTTATAAAAGAGCTATCTATCCCGCCACAGTTTAAGAGTGTCTATCTTATCTTGCTAAAAGTGTGGAAGATATTGAAGAACTGATTAATGTTCTAGTAGTCACATAAAGTAAAGAGAAAGGCCTCTTCTTAACTCTTTCAGGGCACAATTATTCCAGGGTTTTGATGTACCTATAATTAATTTTAGGCGAAATTTTTTGACAGCAAAATAGGCACAAACTTCCTGAAGACAAAGTAATTTATGTCATATAAAGTATCAAAAGAAAGGTACTTGAATGTGGAATTCATACACAATATAAAATTATAACAACAAAATACAAAAATTACACCACAAACAGAAATGTTAGATGACCATACATTTTGTGGACACATATTTTATTCTACCGCCCCTCAATTTTACTTGTCTTGAAATGTTGCTGTCCGTTCTTACTAAAGTAGATGTCTTGACTGTTATTTATTGATTATAATTTGTTTATTTGAAGTAAATCTTTTAACTGTCTAGTGTGTTATGTGATTTTTGTGTGTTCCATGTCAAATTTCAGAATTGAACAAAATATTGTGAAAATTTAGGAAATATTCCCCAGTACTGGATTTCTCAGTGGAGTTTAAAATTCACATTTATGTCCTATTTACATCTGATGACTTACGTTTACTCTTGTTTGGTGTGATATACCCTAAAACATGTTTTGGGGTGCTGGTGAGGTTTGTCTATACACCTGATACAGTAGAAAATGCTGCATTTTTTCAGCTTTGAATTGCTACACTGTACACACTGCCAGTCTGCAACATCATAATCAACTAAATGCACAGCGCAAACATATTTTTCATCATGTGAGAGTACTGGCTTTCATCTTCGTTTCCTAGTTGCAGCTGCATTTATGTCTATGGGAATTTTCTGACCAGATAGAGCAATAAGTTGGTTGATAAGTGCATTTTTATACTGTGCAAGGGTCATACACTGAGATGCAGTCGGGTGGGACAATACATACAGAATATGTGCATTGACCTATGTCACTTCTATAATCCATGTGAAAATCTTATTTCCATCACTTCACTGTTTTCCTTTTATGATTGCCATAGTATGATACTATTTGGTTCATGTGATAACAGTCATTCATATTCTTGTTACACGAAAGAATGGGCCTGGTCTTCTGGACAATTCTATACCCTTCCTGATGCTCCAGAAGTGTGGATTGACCATGTGTTGTCATTAAGGGTTTTTTTGTCTTTCCAGGAAACACAAAGAACGTTATCTCTTTGTTTGAGAACCTTCTTGGAATTCCAAAGATAGTTTTTTTCCTGCTTCAGCTGTGGTGGCAAGCCTTTACGGTTCAAATTTACAGTGCAAGTGTAATTCATCTTCTTTGATGGAAGGAATTCAATAAGAGACATTGATGAATAATATGTATCTGCATATCATGGTTAGCTGTAATGCCATTCAGTAAGGTTGAAACAAATTTCACAGCATCAGTATCGGTTATGTCAAGATCAGGATCATATGCGGTATTCGCTCCAAAATAAATGATAAAATTCAGCACATACCCAGAGGCACAATCAAAAATAACAAATGTCTGTATGTGATATTTATCTGGCTTGTTTGCATTACACTGTCTTGCATGAAAATGGATCTTGCATGAAAACAACCCTTTTTTCTAATCACCATCACATCAACACGTATACATCATGGCTATAAAGCCAGGGGTAGACCATGTAAAATATGGATCACTGACATCAAAGAAGCCACGGGAACAAGCTGTGTATAGATAGATAGACCATCTCATTCATGGAAAGGTTTCATATGGTTGTATGCAGACTTGTACTGTGCGACTAGGTCATTCACAAATGTCTCAATTATTGCATTGCCTAGTGCATGTGGTTCTGATGCATGCAACATTGTCATGTATAATATTGGAAATTTTGTCAGAGAAAACATAATCTTGAACCATGGCAACAACTGTTGTCCAGTAATCCTTTAGTTCACGTTTTTTCTGTGAATCCTATTGCAATTATCACTGAAAGAGAGTTCAAAAACTCTGCTCTGGTCAGCATTTGCTATTCAGAAAATGTAGATATCTGTCATTGGTGCGTTATTTTTTATTTGGTGCTTGAACACCAGATCCGGTCGATCTAAATAGAGGTGACCTGATAGACACATTCTCATTCTGTTTGAGTTCTTTCCATTGAATATCAATATCATCATTAGGACTATTGTATGTAAGAGCAAAAGTATCATTGCTGTCACTATCTGATTCATCAGAAACAGCAACAGTAGAAACAGTTCTAGATTTTACAGCCATTTTTCCTTTGCACCTACCATTATTAGGCATATTTCATTTCCTACTTGCAATAAGTTCAGTAATTTTGCTAATTTTAGAAATGCTGAACTTATCATGTTTGAATTTATATTTAAAATAAATATGTCACTCGTATCAAATTACGCAGTATTTCGTTACAAAGGGTTTCATTTTGTTAACCAAATTTCTAAATTTTAAACAGCTAAATAAGTTAATACTAATTCACTTATGATCAAAACGAAGCAAATTTTGTTGGCATATTTGCAAGAACGATTAATCGTGGATACATCCACAATCGATTTGTATCTGCAACAATTAATTGTTTTTACGCTGGAAAAGATTTCAATAGCAAGAAGACAGAAATGATGATTACTTGAAAGAAACAAAATTCAACAACTTGCAAGATCAAAGTAAACAACATAATATTAAAATAGGTCTAACAATTCAATTAATTAGTTACAACGATAACATCAGATGGAAGAAGCTCAACAGAAATAAGAAGCAGAATAGGGCAGGCAAAAACAGCATTCAGAAAAATGAAAAATATATTGTGTAATATGACCCTAACATTATTGGTGGAAAGAGAGCACTGTAGTGCTACATTACTCCTATACTAACATATGGATGTGAGTCTTGAACAATAAACAAACAGGATAGTGGGAAATTAGAATCAGTAAAGATGTGGTTCTATAGAAGAATGCTGAGAATACATGAGCTGTTAGAAAAACTAATGTGGAGGTGTTGAAAGAATCAAATGTGAGATGAACCTTAACCTGTAGTAGACCAGCTAAAAATAGTGCTTATTGCGTCTGATATCCGACTCTTCTTTATGACTTATAGTTTTTCTGCACGTGTTTGCATTTTAGGCATAACGTTTTTATTCATTGAGTTATTGATTTCAAATTCAGAGACAATAGAGATAAATGGATGCTGGATATGATTCGGAGGTGTTATTTGCATGTGTCTCAATGCTATGTTATGTACAACCAAAATCGAGAATGTGAACAAACGTACACAAAGTACTTACTGCATCAAGGTCATATGTAGGCCTAGCAGAAGAAAACATGGCTCCTCAAATTCCTTGTCATAAATGACATCGATTACATAACTTTTAAACATTATAAACATCTCTCTTAAACACCATTTATTGATCTACACTAACTGAAACATTAAAGCTTTAAAATTTGTCCTTTTCTGAATCATAATCCGTGAAGAAATAGCGAAAAATGGCTGTACCTAGAAAAATGCTAAAAGATACTAGGCCTATGAAGTTCAGTTTCCAATCATGAAAGGTCTAATAAATTATGACTATTTATATAGCTTTAACTTTTGAAACAATCACTCTAGCACCGCTTACTATAAGAGCATGATGGTAAATAAACATGGCCAAACATTATGGGATGGAGTTGGCTGTCCCATCCCATATAGGGTCAGTGACCCAAAGCCATGCTGAAGTCAGATGTGTCAGGCCAAAAGGCACAGATATCACAGCAATGCTGTAAACCATGACACAACGCATTCTGTTATCAAGACTACATCCTGCTGATCTGCAGGAGTTTGAGAATGAATGCAGAAGAAGAAGAAGTTTCCAAGCATAAAAAGTATTATTAATTATGACTATTTATATGGCTTTGGAAAACTAAGGAACAATCACTCTAGCACCGCTTACTATAAGAGCATGATAGAAAATAAACATGGCCAAATGTTATCCATGACTACAAATGGCTACCTTGATGTCGACATATGTAGACATATGTCGGACATCTATTGCTAGATGTCATTTGTAGGCTACGTATTGCTACAGTTTAATCACTTATATAAGGAAAAGACAATCTTCTTTTTTGACCACGTTATGAGACAGGGAGGTTTGGAGAATATAATTACAACAGGCAGGAATTTAGACAAGAGAGACAGATGGCGACAACGGGAGAAAATATTGAAAAGTTTAATAACCTGACATGGCATAAAGTCAACAACGAGCCTAATACATAGTACTAGTGATAGAGAGCTGTGGAGATCCATGATCACCTACGCTCATAGTATTTTCTGCTCATAATATTTTCTGTGAAAATAAATAAAACACATTAATAATATCGTCTGTTAAAATTAAATAAAACACTTAGATGTCACTAACCTTCTTGATGCAGTCTTGACTAGATCTAAAGAATATTTATTTAAACACACAACATGATTTTTATTCATTGCATAATATCTTGGCCAATTTTTTCCAGTGTCATTTAATAACATTAATAATGTGTTCATAATATTTTGTTTGAAAATAAACGTAATCCCCAATTCCTCACAATTAGAAACACAATCTATACAAAATTCACTAAAAATGACTTCCATTTGCGATGATTGTAACAGGATAACTGAAACTTTCAAAATGCTTTAATTTGCTCACCATTTTTCACACGACTGATTCAAAAGGAAGCTAGATTTTAATGCTAGCAGTGTTCCAGTTTTCTTAGAAAGAAAAAACTAAATTTAAAGTTTTTACCATGATTACAAAACTGCTTAGTGAAGTCACAATTATGCTACCATGGTGTTGAGCGAAGTACACCAGGATATGGGCATGTATTCATGCTGATGTCTTGGTAAAGGTTAAATAACATGAACAAGTATAGATACCAGCTCACAAAACAGACCTAATAAATGTTTTGACTAAAAGTCTCATATACTGCCATATTAATTATTAGTAATTGAACCGCAGACAGTACACTCTAGGCATCCTCATAGAAGTTCCATCTCTTTCAGCAAGTGATGAAGGGTATGTATGCTGATAGTTCCCATGTCGTGTTGATTATATATTTTCCTAGTCCTACCTGTAAATTAATTCTTATTCAATTCCTGCGTTATTTCGGTGCTATCATATGGATGTGAGAGCTGGAAAAGCTCTTCATCTTCAGAAAAGAAATTACTGAGTTTCGAAAACAAATGTCTTCGTAGGATAAGTAACACCCATTGGAGTGAGTTCAAATCAAATGATAAAATCAGAGAAGAGACACATCAAAATTTCATCACAGATGTTAACAGAAAACTCCTTCGGTCCTACATCGGGCATGTCCTACGCGCAGACATCAGCAGAATACATCACTAATCTCTTGAATGGATACTTACAGGCAAAAGAGCCAGGGGTAGACCAAAAGAAACACTCAGAAGAACAATACTTAGAGAAAGTAAAACAATCAATATCCATAATATCCAGAATAGCTTTGAACAGACAGAATAGGAGAGATCTTACCTCTGCCCTATGCGCTAACTTCAGTGCAGAAGGAAAATGAATGAATGACCTGTCAATTACTTTACCATCTTCTTGAGTAATTCCAAACTCCCTCTATCTCTTTATAACAGTCTCATCCACCATGGTGTCTTCATCCAACAGATGCATATATAAAAAATGTACAGTGTCTCCCCAATCAATTGTAATCTGTTCTAACATATGTGCTTTCAGTTCTAGTTTGTAGACTTTGTCTCTCATTAACCTCAACTCCAGTGTGACCAGGGCAAAATATCCATGTAAGTCATGGAGGTATGATATCCCAATATACTCCATCCACTCATAATACAGCCATTCATTCTGAATTTTGCTTATCATGGATTGAGACTAAATACAACACCAAGCAATAATACAACAAAAGAAACCATAAAGAGTTGTAATGAACAAGAGCCAAATATTCTCATAGAGGAAATTGCCGAGGTCATAAAAAAGGCAAAAAATAACAAAGCTCCAGGGATAGATAACATACCACTAGAAATTATAAGAGCAGCAGGAGAAACAGGATTATATTGGCTACACAGAATTTTTAACACAGCGCGGAGGCAACAGAAGACACCAACAGACTGGAGAAAAGCTATCATAGTTCCAATATGGAAAAGGTAAGGCAGCAAAAGAGACTGTAACCAGTACAGGGGAATTACCTTGTTAAGCCATGCAGGAAAACTATATGCAAAAATAGTTGAGAAAAGACTGAGACCTGTAATAGAACAACAACTTAGCAATACACAAATGGGTTTTAGAAGAAACAGAGGATGTACTGATGCAATATTTATTCTTAAACAGTTGGCAGAGAAGTCAATAGAATACAACCAAAATTTATACATATCCTTCATAGATCAAGAGAAAGCATTTGACAGAGTAAACAGAAAAACTATGGGAAACATTAAAAATTTATGGAGTATGCCAACATTTAATTAACGTTTGTAGAAGTCTCTATAACAACAGCAGTTACACTATAAGAACTGCTGCAGGCTACACAGAGGACTTTGTGATTAGCACAGGAGTAAAGCAGGGATGTGTATTATCCCCACTACTTTTTATTACATACATGGACCATATAAACAAAACAGCAAATTCTAATGAAGCAAATGACTGTTTTTTGCAGATGACCAGGTTTTATTCCACAACAGCATTAAAAACCTGCAAGACCACCTAAGCATAATAGACAGCAGGCAAGCAATTTGGAATGAAAATCAACATAGACAAAACAGAAGTAATGAATATTGCAAGAGAAAAGGAGAACATCAACATACAGATAAACAATAAACAACTAAAACAAGTAGATGAATTCAAATATCTGGGCAGCACATTGAGATATGACAACAAACAAGAAGCAGAAATAAACGGAAGATGTAATAAGGCCTGTCAGATCATTGGTCAATTAACACCTTTACTAAGAAACAAAGATATTACACTAGAAACAAAGAAAGCGCTTTTCAACACCATTTTCTTACCAAGATTGTGTTATCAGTGTCAAACTTGGACATTAGATTCTAGAACAATACATAAGATTAACACCACTGAAATGAAATGTGTGAGACGTATAATTGGGGTTAGCTTGAGAGACAAAATCAGGAATGAAGCACTAAGGAAACAATTAGGGATCAAGCCAACAATAGAATACATACAGAAACAACAAGTTAAATGGTACGGCCACATAACCAGACAGAAAGAGCAAAGTATTATCCAAAAAACACTTAACAAACGATACGAAAACAGGAGACCTATTGGACACCCTCGTAAAAGGTGGATAGATAGTGTATTAGAGACACTCGGAAATATAACAGCAGAGGAGGCAAATAGAAGGGCAAAAGATCGTACACTCACTCTCCCCTCAACACCGAAAGGTACATAAGGACAGAAAGAAGAAGAAGAAGATGGATTGAGAGTCCAACACAATAATTGCCCTGATTATCACTGTTTCTAAGATACATTTAGGGCCTCTGTAACTGCCTCAATTTCCATACTCATACTGGAGGTTGCTGTGGTAAACTCTCTACATTTTTTCAGCACTCTACATTACTCTCTTTATTAGAATTTCTCTTCTTTACCTCTTAGAATTTCAGAAAATCCCCAACCCTATCTTGACCCTTTCCATACAGAACTATTTGTGTATATGTCCCTATGACCACTTCTTCCATGTTGTTTGTTATAAGTTGCTTGATTTCTAGGTCAGCTTTGTGCATTGCACCACTACTTGTATCTCGGTAGACTGTTCTACCATTCTATTTGTCTACAATCCTATTACTTTTTTTGTTCCTTGCAGGTTCTGAATTTTTTCTCTGCAGCTTCTGTTAAATGTAATGACTACACAAAAGGTACCATGTAAATGCAGCTGGAGTGGGTATCCTCTCCAATAACAATGCAGGATTTCTCTGTAGGTAGTTTCAATGGAGATATCATGTAATAATTTAGACATTCTTCTTTGATTATGTGCTTTTAACACTTGTGTTAGATGGTCAGCCTCTGTCAGGTGACATCTGCATTCTGAAAATCAGGATGAAAAATTATTTCATTTGTTTAAATGATTTCTACTGACTTATTTGCAGATTGCTGACAATATTTTGTATGGCGTATTAGTTAATGGTATGTATATTAACACTTAAATATTTTTGAGATATGTGTGTGTATACATCATTGTTGCCTTGGATTTTTTTCTGTTGTTAAATGTCTGCAGTCATCCATTTGTACTATTACTATAATTTTTAATTATTTGTTCTCCAGCTTGTATTTTAATTGATAAAGACCTTATGGTTGAAATGTCAATTTTTCTGTTCAATACTTTTATATATATATTTTTTTCCATGTCTGTTAATTAGTCTGGATGTGCAGTGTAAAACTTAATACCCGTACTCTATTTTTTTGGATAAGTACCTAATGTGATATGATCTAATTTCTTGCACATGTGACTTGGAAAAAATCATTAGGCAGAGAAAAGTTGCAGCTAATATTAGAGGACTGGAATATATGGACAATTATTAGGCAACATAAGAGCTTTATACACACAAAAAACATAATCAGAACTACTGAGGGCACAATAGATCTATTTTAAATAAAACAGGCATCAGACAAACAGCAATATGTTTCTACAACAATAAGAAGAACAGGTTGCACTTATATCGGACATGTACTTAGAATGAATGAAAATAGACTGCCACTATAAACATTAAAATTGGTACAAGATGGCAAAAGAAAGAGAGGAAGATAAAGAGAGACTCTTTGCAGAACAACCATCGATGAGGGTGCAAGTGTGTTGGTCCTCAGAAACTGTGTAATCCTATCATTTATCATTACAAAATGTAATTTTGTAATTATTTTTTATGAATCATAGAAGCCAGTAACCAATTTAGAACATTTTATTAAGATAAATGTCAAAAATATAATTGTAATGGCTTTATTATAAGTACAATAGATATGGTCTGATAAATGTTTTCTATTCTTTTAAATTTTAGGTGATGGAAAAATTCCACAAGATGTTTTGGAAAATTTAGGTGAGATTATTCATTAAAATTTTTAACAAATGTACAATTTCTATGACACTCCATCATTTTGATTTCAAGCAAGAAGGTGTCCACATTCCCTTTAATTTCATCCCAGAAGAGAAAATAAAAATATCAAAAGGAGATTACTTAAATCCTGTATTTTATGTGAATCATTTTATAATTTAAAATAGATAGGCCTACTAACAAATGTTTGCAGACGGAAAGACTCCCCTGTCAAGCTTTGATGTGGTCACCAAAGGGCAAGAGAAAATGAGGAAGATCAAAAGAAACTTTACGTAGAACTATTACAAGAGAACGTTTCACCATCGGTATCAGAAACAATGAAGACCTAAAGCAAATTTCAATGAAACGAGAGACATGGAAATCTATGGCATCCGCCCTATTGTCTTTGGCCCTAGAAGAATAACTAACTAACTAACAAATATTGCTTATCAATATAGCAAATTTGTACTATAGGCCTACATATAAAACCTCAAACTTAGTGGATCTATTGACCAAGATCAGTGTAGCAGATATTGAGTTAGCCAGTAGGCCTATGCTAGTTTTTAAAGTGTACACAGTGTGCACTTATAACATAAATCTGATTTTGATATGGATATTGGTGACTATGATGATGTTCCTCCTTTGCAAGCGAAGATGAGCATGGCATGAAGAACAATAAATGTGATGAACTAATAGAAAAAAAAAAAAATTTGTTGTTGTCTAATTTGGTTTGTGAGTTCGCAGATGCCCGATGAGTCTGATTCATGCTAGGAAAATTCTATTTCAGCGCATGCAAGAGGTTTAGGGTGGAGAGTTTTTGGATTTGGCCTTCCGCTTCCGTCATTTGTGAATTACCAGCAGTGTTCTTTCATTTTCAAATTTAGTAATGCAAGCAGTGATCTGGGTGTGTCAAGCTAAGCAATCAAGGGCTGTAGTCTCCCAAAAACTAGGATCAATGCTGCAGTGCTTGAGAGAGTTTTTTAGGTGATCCTTGAAGCGTTTTTTCTGCCCTCCGCTTGAAATTTACCATCGCACACCTACTCTAGAATAATCTCTTTGGAAGGCATTTGTCTGGCACACAGACAGTGTGAGAAGTACAGCGGAGTTGGAATCTAGACAGCAGGGCATGGATACTTTGCATACAGGACTTTTGAAGAATTTCAGTTTCTGGTGCTCGATCCTGCTAATGTACTGCCATGTGGTTTCTTAGGCACAGAAGGTGGAAGGAGTTAAGTTGTCGAGTGTGTCTCGCATAGACAGTCCAGGATGACACAACAAATATTGGTGACAGTCTTAGGTCTCTCTATAATCATTTTTTCTCTAATTGTGACTGCAATCAGCAAGAATATAGGCTAATATTGAGACAGGAGGAATTAGGAATCAAAGTAAAGTTAATATATGTTATGAACCAGCATCATAGCACACAGTATCCCATACGTGCTCAGCTCATTTGTCAGTGGTTGACCAGAAACAGCCTGACTAGCTTCACATACCCCTCTTGCTCAGTAACGGTGGTACAATTCCTTGAATTTCCCAGAGCATGAGCCCTACATGGTACCCTACTTCCTGGTGACTAGGTGAACCACAGTATAATTTTTATTTCACATCACAAATAATATGAGTGGATTAGACATCCAAGTTTCCTGGTCAGAGCGTGCATGATGTAACATTACACTACTGCTGCTTCCAAATTAGGTATCAAGTGGTATGATTTGACAAGACTATATCACAAAAAGATAACAAAAATGCCTATAAACCTTTACCATCTAGTAGAAGAGACTGAAGACTGATCACCCGTAGATGTGACCTGAAGTAAATTGACATTGATTTTATGACTGAACTTCTAAATATTCAATTAATATATAATAATTTAGTTTATTTTCTTTCAACAGAGAGAAATAATGATCACTACATCCTGTATAGTGGACAAGGTGTATTCTCAACATTCTATATACTCAAAGGCAGACCTACTCCAGACTTACCTAAAGAGAGCATTTTCTCAATTGTGGTCAGTATTATTATTAAAATGTAATCTAATATATATGTGTGCGTGCGTGATCGTACATGAGTGCGTGCATGTGTGCTTCATTGCATGTGTATGTCCTGTTCTCTTTAGAATAACTACTAAACTTACGAATTTTATTTTTCAGATTAAACTTACAAAATCCAGATTTTTGCTGGATATCCTTTGTAGGCCAATATAAATGTATTTGATAAACAAAGCTCAGCATGTTATAAGATAATACTTGGAAGTCATTGAGACAGAATTAACCAAACTTCCACCTCCCATATGTTTAGTAGTCCCACACATATAACTAAAATAGACCTGTGACCATTGTTGAAAGGGGTGCACTTAAACCTAAAAGACTTAATCCCTTAGCCCCACCAACAATTAGGCTCTGTAATTAAAAGTCAGAAGAAAAAGAGACACCACGATGTGATGACACACCAACTAAACGTTTCCAAGTAGGATGATTAGTAATTATCAATCATTAAATCAAGTACTATGCCAAATGACATAAGTGATCATGTTTCTTCCCAACTCTCTTGTGTTAATAAATTCAGTTGGTAGCATTCTTCCATGCCACAATGACAACCCATGTTCAAGTTTTTCTTTTCTTATCACATGCCCTAAAAAGCTTGACTGTCAGGATATAATTTTTGCTAAACTATGTCTTTTACTCAAGGATCTCTGTGGACTTCAACGTTTGTTTTCTTAAACGTCAATAGAATTTTCATCTCCCCTTCTCATAAACCATGTCTGAATAGCCTCCAGCTCACTGAATGTTTTTGTTTATTGTTCATACTTTACACCCATTAAAAAAAAGTTGATTATTGATTAGAAACTAGCATCACACTCTCATTAGTCTTCCGTTTCAGCAGCCATTTGAGCGTATGTAAACTCAAAGTCCCAGTGAGGTTTTGATTATGTGATCTTCGGTTCTTTCAAAAAAGAGTACATTTTATTCCCTCTCCTCTAATCACTTCCATTTCTGTCATTCTTTGTATGTATACATTTTCAGTCTCATTGCCAACATCTTCATTTTGCAATGAATATGTGACTGTTTTCATTAAGTCAGCTTTATATCTTTTCAGTGCTATACTGTCAATCGCAGCATCATCTTCAGCTGTTTCATTTCCTCTGACTCCAGTGTGATTAAGGCTCTGTACAATTGAGTTACATTATTATCCATGTAATTCTCTGTACAATTGAGTTGTTCAATAAGAAAACCCATTCCTTTCTCAAAACGTTCTTCTCTATATTGCACCGCACGCTGTGAGAGTCTGTGAGTATTAGCGAGTGGGTTGATGTATCAGTTATCAACCAACTCAGTGCTGCTGTAACTCCATTTCCATCCTCATGCTTGATGTGATAGTAGAGTGTGCATATGATCTTTCAAGCCATTTCTGTAGGCAACTTAATCAAAACCGCATTTATTTGTATTTCTGTTGACTGAGTCATCGATGTATATAATTATGTCTTGTGGTTTCAAGTGTAACTGGGTGAGCTCTTGTACTGTAACTTCTGCCATGATACCAGTCAATTTCTGACATGATTTATCTAGTTGAATTATTACATTTTTTACATTAGTCATTTTTTTCAATGTCTGATTTCTCCAATTTGCTGCCCTTATTCTGCTACTTTTAGATATGACTTGACTTACGCTACTTGATGTCACATTCTAATAGTGGGGAGAAATAGCAAAAACTCATTGTAGTGATGGGTGTGTCCCTATTACACCCCAGTGCCACTCTCATTGCCTCATTTTGAATTTTTTCCAATCTATATACTTGTGTCTGTGACAGTGTCAGTAGGCCGAGGTCATAATCTATAACAGATAACACACCATTTGTAGAAGCAGAGAAAGTATCCATTGCTGCATGTCCTTGGTCGCCATAAACTTGTTGACAATGATTCCTCTCTTTACTCTCCGAATCACATTTGTGATATGCTTGTTGAATGAGAGACATCTCTCAATCAAGAAAAAACGTTTTTTTGATGTAATATCCTCATTATTGAATTTGCATATGCATTGCTTGTACTCTATTGCATAGAATGATTCTCTGTGATGATGCAAGCTAAAAGAACTAAATGAGAGGTAATAACAGTTTCAACCTTACCAACAGGAGAAGAATGGCTTCCAATCAATGAAACAATGACAGGCTTTCATAAAATAATTATCACTCTTGAAGTAGATGTAGAGATTGAGGAAATGGAAAAGCAAACCTGAAAACCGATTAGGTAATTGCTGATAAATGTAGATGATGCGTTTACCAATGTATCTGTGAATCTGGCTTGGGCTTTACAGCCAAGTATCATGATAACACAGAGAACAGTGGAGCATATGAAATAAATACATTCAGTATGAGGATGGACATCAAGGCTGCTACTGCTGCCCTCAAATGGCTCCCTTGAACCTCAATCACAAAAGCAGTTATTGTGTCAGACTACTAGTCCATGGTGCGAAAGATTCAAAATGGCAGATATTTGACAGATTGTTAACTGCTGGAGGAGATTGAACACTGATGAGTCTGCCTGGAGTGCAATGATATCTGTTCATAACCAATTATTAACCAATTATCAGTTCTTCATCATTCATTCTTAGTGACAGACATATTTCTTGCAGAGTTACATCATCTCAGGAATTCATACAACATCTACAGATGCCCATTTTGAACAAAAGCAATTAATTTTATTGCATTTTCTTACATTGCAGGCACATTAACTTTAAATACCCATAGATGGTGGATATTTTCTTAAATGTTGCAAAAAGTGGATAACATTTAATCTTTCCAGACTAAAACGTAATAAAGATCACAATATTTTTTTTCGAAACAAAGAATAGTCTATTTCTTGTATTCACCTCTTGTATTGTAGTTTTGCAGCAGTTCTAATATGACAATTACTATTTGTTTCTAGACAATACCTGCTGACAAGAAGATAGATCTTAGCCAAGAAGTAGGACCAGTCATTGTGATAGCACCTCCTGACTCAGTTGTGCATAAATTTACATGTTCTGGTAAGCTGTGTTGAATAAGTTGTGTTGCCCCTTGAACAAAAACATTTGTTGAAATCATTTTTATTGTTACTTTTGAATGTGTTACACAGAAATTATCAGTGTATAGTATAAATATCAAGATTAGATTTCTCAACATCACAGAGTGCATTAAAGTAATGTTTGGCTTTGCATCATTAGTTTTCATAATGAGAATTTAAGTATTGTCTATTGTCTATCCCCAGGTGAATGATTGTTGATCACATTCACACTTGCTGTTAAGTGTAGGGGTGGTATCTTAAGCTGTTGTTTCAAGGCCAGATGTGTCGCAGAGGTTGCATTTAGTCCATGTTTGTTCAAGGTTATCTTAATGTTTTCTATCCACCGCTTTCTTAGTCTACCTTTGGCTTTACGCCTAGATATTCTTGTATTATATGCTCTTATTGGTATTTGGTTTGGCTTCATTCTCATAAGGTGACCGAACCATTTTCCTTGCTGTCTCTCAATATGTTCGATACATGATATTATACCAACTGTTTTCCTAATTTCTTCATTTCTTATTTTATCTAGTTTGGTAACCATTGCAGCTTTCCTCAGACACTTCATTTCACATGTGACGATTTTTCTTTGCTGCGAAGCTGTTAAAGACCATGTTTGACATTGGTAGTACAGTGTTGGTATAAAAATTGTAGATATTATTTGTTTTTTAATTTCCATCTTGATGTTTGGATGAAGAAGTAATGGTGAAAGTTGGTACATCTCTGTGTTTGCATTCTGGCACCTTGTTTCTTTTTAAGTATTGATTTTTTAAATTGTTTTAAGAAGTTATTTTCTCATCAAAGAATAGTAACACTGAACTACCATGCATAATTAAGAAGGGCCAGGCATGGGTTCACTTAACTCATCCCACAAAAGGTCTAACTGTTGTGCCAATCACACTATACAACCATAGTACTTAGGTAGAATACAGGTTTTTGAAGTTTAATTTGAGCACACCTGGCGGTCGCTAAGGGGAGATGGAGTGTAAACATGAAGAGATAAAAATAACAGCACACAAAACATTTTCAGTGTTTCGAACATTAGGCCGTTGTCAAATATAGACAAACAAACAGTGAAAAGGCAATTAAAAACAGTAAAAACAATGTTACCACAGAGGCACTAGAATTTAGACATGTAAAGAATACAAAGTTCAAGGTGACAATGACATGTGTAAACATGTAGTCATGGAAGCTGGTTTTATTGAAAAGGGGACAAGATATGAGAACAGAAAGAAACCATTTATTACCCCAAAACAGCATGAACAACAATACAACAAGGTTCACACCCACACAAATTGAAACACATGAATGTTCAGAGTTAAGTCGAAAAGGCTTTGAGGTACCAAACTCAAAAATAAATCAAATTTCAAGAGTGTACCTAGATCTGTCATCCGTGGTGCAGGATCTGAGGACAGTGAGACAGAGCAACAAACAGTTTACCAAATAAGAGCTGAAGTGAATGTGGACCAAGATGTCATTAAGATTTTTGTCACGCATATGTGCAACCTGGAAAGCGGCTCGAGCTAGATGATCAGATTGGAGCAGGAAATAATGCTTGAACAAGATTCGACGGACAGTAGAGTTATGGAGATGAAAAGAAAGGACATGTTGAACTCTATCAGAGGAGGATAAAGAACCCTGAGTATTATTCAAAGTATCACTCGAGATAACGTACAGACATGAAGCTATGCCAATGAAAGGATACTGTCACAGAATGAACGTCTATGAAAGAAATCAATCATCTCAGAGGATTTATCAAGAAAGTCATCATTGTCACTACATAAGCAACGACGGCGAAGAAGCTGGGAGAATTGCGACAAGCAGGAGGATGAGAAGACGTGTAGAGCAGAAAACCATGTAAGGAGGATCAATAGTGACAAGAAAGTTGAGAGAAGTAGTAGAGATGTTAGATGTGAATTGAAGAGTAGGGTTAAATATGTTGATAAAGTTCATGAAGCGAGACAATTCTGTCTCAGTCATGTCAGTAATATCTATACCATCATCAATGTAACTATGAAATAGAAATGGAAAAGGACCTTCATGTGTCTCCCAAACTTCATGTTCAAGATGTCCCATGAAAAGACACGCTAACTGAATCCCATCTTAGTGCCCATAGCAACATCACTGATCTGATTGAAAAAGTGCCCATTGAGTTCAAAGGAGTTCACTATCAAACCACAACACAGAGCATTCTATTCTCCTGATTACATCCTGTCAACTGTGAGAAGGAATGTAGAAAAAGTACTATTATCAGATATTATATTGTATTTAGGATATAATTTCAAACAATGTTTCCATATTCACTAAAACTGTACACATTAACTAGTGGGCATTATTTTTTAATGCTAGTGAAGGAAAGAAATGTATTAAATTTGTAAAACATCTGCTTTAGTAATTCTTGATTTGTTTCTTGACCATGAACTAATATCACTGCACAAAGGGGCATTCTCATAAGTGCTCCACTTGTCATTTCATCAACCACGGGGGCCAACCCGAAGTGTAATGATGTTGATTCATAACCAATAACTAGTGTGTCATGTTTTACAACTTGGCTGCAATATGTGTACCTTTAGGCCAGACACTTCTTCATTCATTTGCTAATTGTGATGCCGCTGCCATAGTGCAGCCTTGGTGTTCTAGTATTTCTCTGATGGCATCTATCCATCTTCGTCTCGGTCTTCCCTTATTTCTCTTTTCAGGTGGTCTTTTATTGAAGGATATCGATGGAATGCAACCTTGTTCCTTCCATTCTGATTAAGTCTGATTAACACAAACATATAACATCCGTATTCATACTATAAGGGCCAATAGGTCTTCTTGTAAACATAAATAACATATAGACAGTACAATTTTGCTTCAAATTTGCTTATACAAGATTGATAGCATCCATTGTAAACTGAAAAGTATATTGCCTAGATGATTGGGTATTGGTTCGTCTGTGGTTCGAGGCTCATCTCATTTTAGTCATCCCAACTGTACAAATGAATATGTGATTCATAAATATATGTTGTGTTAAACATGAAAGAGGTGCACTTGTTCCCTTGCCTCACAGAAAGTGTAGACAGGGAAAAACACCTCACTCTAATACATTTAATATGATATGATATCATTAGTAATACTTGAAGTTAATCAAACATACCTATTGTCATCAGAAGCAGTAACAACTACACCAAGCACACCAGGTTCTACACCAACAGAATCCCCAAGCTCACCATCTAGTACACCAAGCACACCAGGTTCTACACCAACAGAATCCCCAAGCTCACCATCTAGTACACCAAGCACACCAGGTTCTACACCAACAGAATCCCCAAGCTCACCATCTAGTACACCAAGCACACCAGGTTCTACACCAACAGAATCCCCAAGCTCACCATCTAGTACACCAAGCACACCAGGTTCTACACCAACAGAATCCCCAAGCTCACCATCTAGTACACCAAGCACACCAGGTTCTACACCAACAGAATCCCCAAGCTCACCATCTAGTACACCAAGCACACCAGGTTCTACACCAACAGAATCCCCAAGCTCACCATCTAGTACACCAAGCACACCAGGTTCTACACCAACAGAATCCCCAAGCTCACCATCTAGTACACCAAGCACACCAGGTTCTACACCAACAGAATCCCCAAGCTCACCATCTAGTACACCAAGCACACCAGGTTCTACACCAACAGAATCCCCAAGCTCACCATCTAGTACACCTAGCACACCAGGTTCTACACCAACAGAATCCCCAAGCTCACCATCTAGTACACCAAGCACACCAGGTTCTACACCAACAGAATCCCCAAGCTCACCATCTAGTACACCAAGCACACCAGGTTCTACACCAACAGAATCCCCAAGCTCACCATCTAGTACACCAAGCACACCAGGTTCTACACCAACAGAATCCCCAAGCTCACCATCTAGTACACCAAGCACACCAGGTTCTACACCAACAGAATCCCCAAGCTCACCATCTAGTACACCAAGCACACCAGGTTCTACACCAACAGAATCCCCAAGCTCACCATCTAGTACACCAAGCACACCAGGTTCTACACCAACAGAATCCCCAAGCTCACCATCTAGTACACCAAGCACACCAGGTAGTGTGACATTTTTATATTGGACACATTATTTATTCAATATTGTTTTTTTATATTTCAACTAAATTTCCTCTATTTCTCTTTTCTATTCAACTTTGATATCATGATATTTCTTATAATATTATGGAAAATTCAAAATATATCATCATCATCAAACTCTGTCTCTACAACGAAGGTTAGCTGCAACAGGCCTCCAACATCCCATGTCTCTTATTTTGGTGGTGCACTCTGCTAGACTGTAACATGTCCATTTCCTGAGTTACTATCCCTCTTGTATCTCAGCATACCTCTTGATCGCTTCCCTTTGACTTTACAGGCATGGGCAAATACAGGCATGGACAGACAACATCAATGAATGGACAGGACAAGATATTGCCACACTCATCCACATTGCTGAGGATAGAATTGCATAACGGCAAGCGTTCTCAAAGTGGCCAAAGCA
Organism: Meghimatium bilineatum; assembly: GCA_034231615.1. Classification (NCBI taxonomy): domain Eukaryota; kingdom Metazoa; phylum Mollusca; class Gastropoda; order Stylommatophora; family Philomycidae; genus Meghimatium; species Meghimatium bilineatum. The sequence continues at coordinate 114,014,078 of CM067298.1, read as the reverse complement.
GCGACACAAGGACTTGTCAAAGAACTCTTTTAAAGCTTTTGAAAAAAACCAAGATACATGGGAAGAACTTGTACAAAATAGAGCTACATGTCGCCCTGCAGTTTTAAAAAAAGGCACAGCATCTCAACAGCAGAGAGTAGCTTGAAAGTCACGGGTAGACCAAATACTATTTACAGAGGGCATCTCATGCCCAAACTGTACAAGGACATTTGCTGCCAAAATAGGGCTTAGGCTTATTAGCCATCAACGAACTTATGGTCAAGGACATCTCTAACTGAATTTCAAAATTTGATGTAACAAATGGCCATCATCACTTGTGATGAATGAACAACAACTTCATTTCAAATTCAGTGCACATTGACCTTACAGACATGCTGCATTTTTCCAAAAGTATCTGCATTTGCAAGTACAGTATCTACCTCTACAGTCAGTAACATAGAACATCTAATGGAATACAAAAACAGCACAATTAATGCACAGACTACAAAATATATTATGATATTATGCACACACACATTATTTATTCAGCATATGGCTTAGAAATTGGTAACCCTTAGTTAACGTGACATAATAATTTTTTTATAACACATAGGCCCAGTGCAGGATTTACCTATAAGCTAAACATGATATAGCTTAGGGCCCCCGCTTTCTTGGGGGCCCCGAAATAATCATATTTGGCACTGACATATAATATCTGGACTTAAAAAGGGCGCCATATCTTAAATAGGTTAGGGCCTTATCAAGTCTAAATCCGGCACTGCATTATTAGGGCTATAGTAAACTTCCGGTTACATGATAATGAGAAGAAACATTTATATCCACATTGATTTAAGGTCTTGTAATCAAATGGACATTAGTACAGCACAGCATTAAAATATGTGATACTGAAAAGGGATTTTCCCAGTGAAGGTCTGTAGGCCCTATAGCCTATAGGGATAAAAGTTCCAGTGTTGGGTAACGACCCTAAAGAGAAAATATATGGCTGGGGTAACACAAGGAAAATATCAAAATGAAAGAAAATAGGTATACATGTTACCAAATTAAGTATAAAATAACCTAACAATGAGATACTGTGACAGAACAACGTTTCGACTCAAAATTCTTCATCAGGACAAACAAGGATCACAGTAAAACAATATTACATAGAAAAATGCATGGTTGTGATAGGAAGGGGCAAATTTCTAGTATAGGTCTCCACTGCGCTATTTACATGAACATCATGGATTTCCCTTGCAAGCCAATCATATCGATAGATGCCGTGATGTCACATCTCACATTGCAGACGACAATTCTGAGATAATTATTTATTAATTATAAATAATTAATTCCCCCCCCCCCATCTATAACTTTACACAACTTACCTAACACTGCAAAGGTTAGGTAATACATCGAAAATATAACAAAGGTCACAATGGAGAATGAACTTTGTTGATCAAAGAAGTTTTGAGAAAGGGGCCTATACAAAATAATGGAGGTGATGGTTCAGGTAATCCTGCCACCAAATTCTTTTAGAGTAATTAATTATATTATAATTTCTGTTATAATTTATAACGCAAGCCCCAGAGAACTAAATTAGTCTATTACAAAATTAATTTACTGCCACACTTTGTTGGTTTCCCATAGGTCCTAGAATAGAAGCTCTACAATAAGATAGATAGTAAAGCAAAATGAGTTAAACAGGTTACTAAAACACTTACTTTGCCTATTAATAAAAATATATTTAAAAAAGTATATATAAAAAAAACATACAATAAAACTAAACAGGACAATTCTCCACGTATCGGCTCAAATTTTAAAAGGTTCAATTTGAGCCGATACGTGGAGAATTGTCCTGTTTAGTTTTATTGTATGTTTTTTTATATATACTTTTTAAAATATATTTGTATTAATAGGCAAGGTAAGTGTTTTAGTAACCTGTTTAACTCATTTTGCTTTACTATTTGTTCATTAGGTTACTGCGGCACCATCCACTTTGTCGGACGCCCTCTGACCATTTGGTTATTTACAATAAGATAGATCCAGCCTGAGTTTGAGAATGAAAACTAATAAACAACAACAGATATTTTTCTAATGTTTAATGAAGCATGTTGAATTTAGATAAGAGCTCCAACAATAAATGGGCATATTGTTTTTTCACAGTAACTCCATGTCAAGAACAGTCTAGCACAGTGAATTTAACTCCGGCTTACAATGGTGCATATGATAAAAATGGAGCTGCTATTGTATCATATGGAGGCAAACAGAATGGTGATGCTACTAGCGTGAAAGTATCAAATGTTCCAGCGGGGGGCATTGTACAACTTGCAACACAAAACAAAGACACACCGGTAAGATTAATGAATTTTTCTCTAGGCCTATGCATTATATGAAAATATATTATTATGTGCTTTAGTTTAGTTTGGCATAATTTTCTGAAATGATAGTAACGCACTCGTTGGCAAACCCGTAGAGTAGTAGGCCTATGCTTGTGATGGTTTCTGTATGCATAATGTAAAAGTCAAGTAATGAGAGTTGGCAGGGCCATAGATAGGGGGCTTATGATGGGGGATTCTAATCATGACATTTACTATATAAAACATAGGATAGGCCTAGGCCCCTAAACATTTTGTGTAGTTATTTGATTTTTAGGTAAACACTCCATTCCTTTATAAAAGAGCTATCTATCCCGCCACAGTTTAAGAGTGTCTATCTTATCTTGCTAAAAGTGTGGAAGATATTGAAGAACTGATTAATGTTCTAGTAGTCACATAAAGTAAAGAGAAAGGCCTCTTCTTAACTCTTTCAGGGCACAATTATTCCAGGGTTTTGATGTACCTATAATTAATTTTAGGCGAAATTTTTTGACAGCAAAATAGGCACAAACTTCCTGAAGACAAAGTAATTTATGTCATATAAAGTATCAAAAGAAAGGTACTTGAATGTGGAATTCATACACAATATAAAATTATAACAACAAAATACAAAAATTACACCACAAACAGAAATGTTAGATGACCATACATTTTGTGGACACATATTTTATTCTACCGCCCCTCAATTTTACTTGTCTTGAAATGTTGCTGTCCGTTCTTACTAAAGTAGATGTCTTGACTGTTATTTATTGATTATAATTTGTTTATTTGAAGTAAATCTTTTAACTGTCTAGTGTGTTATGTGATTTTTGTGTGTTCCATGTCAAATTTCAGAATTGAACAAAATATTGTGAAAATTTAGGAAATATTCCCCAGTACTGGATTTCTCAGTGGAGTTTAAAATTCACATTTATGTCCTATTTACATCTGATGACTTACGTTTACTCTTGTTTGGTGTGATATACCCTAAAACATGTTTTGGGGTGCTGGTGAGGTTTGTCTATACACCTGATACAGTAGAAAATGCTGCATTTTTTCAGCTTTGAATTGCTACACTGTACACACTGCCAGTCTGCAACATCATAATCAACTAAATGCACAGCGCAAACATATTTTTCATCATGTGAGAGTACTGGCTTTCATCTTCGTTTCCTAGTTACAGCTGCATTTATGTCTATGGGAATTTTCTGACCAGATAGAGCAATAAGTTGGTTGATAAGTGCATTTTTATACTGTGCAAGGGTCATACACTGAGATGCAGTCGGGTGGGACAATACATACAGAATATGTGCATTGACCTATGTCACTTCTATAATCCATGTGAAAATCTTATTTCCATCACTTCACTGTTTTCCTTTTATGATTGCCATAGTATGATACTATTTGGTTCATGTGATAACAGTCATTCATATTCTTGTTACACGAAAGAATGGGCCTGGTCTTCTGGACAATTCTATACCCTTCCTGATGCTCCAGAAGTGTGGATTGACCATGTGTTGTCATTAAGGGTTTTTTTGTCTTTCCAGGAAACACAAAGAACGTTATCTCTTTGTTTGAGAACCTTCTTGGAATTCCAAAGATAGTTTTTTTCCTGCTTCAGCTGTGGTGGCAAGCCTTTACGGTTCAAATTTACAGTGCAAGTGTAATTCATCTTCTTTGATGGAAGGAATTCAATAAGAGACATTGATGAATAATATGTATCTGCATATCATGGTTAGCTGTAATGCCATTCAGTAAGGTTGAAACAAATTTCACAGCATCAGTATCGGTTATGTCAAGATCAGGATCATATGCGGTATTCGCTCCAAAATAAATGATAAAATTCAGCACATACCCAGAGGCACAATCAAAAATAACAAATGTCTGTATGTGATATTTATCTGGCTTGTTTGCATTACACTGTCTTGCATGAAAATGGATCTTGCATGAAAACAACCCTTTTTTCTAATCACCATCACATCAACACGTATACATCATGGCTATAAAGCCAGGGGTAGACCATGTAAAATATGGATCACTGACATCAAAGAAGCCACGGGAACAAGCTGTGTATAGATAGATAGACCATCTCATTCATGGAAAGGTTTCATATGGTTGTATGCAGACTTGTACTGTGCGACTAGGTCATTCACAAATGTCTCAATTATTGCATTGCCTAGTGCATGTGGTTCTGATGCATGCAACATTGTCATGTATAATATTGGAAATTTTGTCAGAGAAAACATAATCTTGAACCATGGCAACAACTGTTGTCCAGTAATCCTTTAGTTCACGTTTTTTCTGTGAATCCTATTGCAATTATCACTGAAAGAGAGTTCAAAAACTCTGCTCTGGTCAGCATTTGCTATTCAGAAAATGTAGATATCTGTCATTGGTGCGTTATTTTTTATTTGGTGCTTGAACACCAGATCCGGTCGATCTAAATAGAGGTGACCTGATAGACACATTCTCATTCTGTTTGAGTTCTTTCCATTGAATATCAATATCATCATTAGGACTATTGTATGTAAGAGCAAAAGTATCATTGCTGTCACTATCTGATTCATCAGAAACAGCAACAGTAGAAACAGTTCTAGATTTTACAGCCATTTTTCCTTTGCACCTACCATTATTAGGCATATTTCATTTCCTACTTGCAATAAGTTCAGTAATTTTGCTAATTTTAGAAATGCTGAACTTATCATGTTTGAATTTATATTTAAAATAAATATGTCACTCGTATCAAATTACGCAGTATTTCGTTACAAAGGGTTTCATTTTGTTAACCAAATTTCTAAATTTTAAACAGCTAAATAAGTTAATACTAATTCACTTATGATCAAAACGAAGCAAATTTTGTTGGCATATTTGCAAGAACGATTAATCGTGGATACATCCACAATCGATTTGTATCTGCAACAATTAATTGTTTTTACGCTGGAAAAGATTTCAATAGCAAGAAGACAGAAATGATGATTACTTGAAAGAAACAAAATTCAACAACTTGCAAGATCAAAGTAAACAACATAATATTAAAATAGGTCTAACAATTCAATTAATTAGTTACAACGATAACATCAGATGGAAGAAGCTCAACAGAAATAAGAAGCAGAATAGGGCAGGCAAAAACAGCATTCAGAAAAATGAAAAATATATTGTGTAATATGACCCTAACATTATTGGTGGAAAGAGAGCACTGTAGTGCTACATTACTCCTATACTAACATATGGATGTGAGTCTTGAACAATAAACAAACAGGATAGTGGGAAATTAGAATCAGTAAAGATGTGGTTCTATAGAAGAATGCTGAGAATACATGAGCTGTTAGAAAAACTAATGTGGAGGTGTTGAAAGAATCAAATGTGAGATGAACCTTAACCTGTAGTAGACCAGCTAAAAATAGTGCTTATTGCGTCTGATATCCGACTCTTCTTTATGACTTATAGTTTTTCTGCACGTGTTTGCATTTTAGGCATAACGTTTTTATTCATTGAGTTATTGATTTCAAATTCAGAGACAATAGAGATAAATGGATGCTGGATATGATTCGGAGGTGTTATTTGCATGTGTCTCAATGCTATGTTATGTACAACCAAAATCGAGAATGTGAACAAACGTACACAAAGTACTTACTGCATCAAGGTCATATGTAGGCCTAGCAGAAGAAAACATGGCTCCTCAAATTCCTTGTCATAAATGACATCGATTACATAACTTTTAAACATTATAAACATCTCTCTTAAACACCATTTATTGATCTACACTAACTGAAACATTAAAGCTTTAAAATTTGTCCTTTTCTGAATCATAATCCGTGAAGAAATAGCGAAAAATGGCTGTACCTAGAAAAATGCTAAAAGATACTAGGCCTATGAAGTTCAGTTTCCAATCATGAAAGGTCTAATAAATTATGACTATTTATATAGCTTTAACTTTTGAAACAATCACTCTAGCACCGCTTACTATAAGAGCATGATGGTAAATAAACATGGCCAAACATTATGGGATGGAGTTGGCTGTCCCATCCCATATAGGGTCAGTGACCCAAAGCCATGCTGAAGTCAGATGTGTCAGGCCAAAAGGCACAGATATCACAGCAATGCTGTAAACCATGACACAACGCATTCTGTTATCAAGACTACATCCTGCTGATCTGCAGGAGTTTGAGAATGAATGCAGAAGAAGAAGAAGTTTCCAAGCATAAAAAGTATTATTAATTATGACTATTTATATGGCTTTGGAAAACTAAGGAACAATCACTCTAGCACCGCTTACTATAAGAGCATGATAGAAAATAAACATGGCCAAATGTTATCCATGACTACAAATGGCTACCTTGATGTCGACATATGTAGACATATGTCGGACATCTATTGCTAGATGTCATTTGTAGGCTACGTATTGCTACAGTTTAATCACTTATATAAGGAAAAGACAATCTTCTTTTTTGACCACGTTATGAGACAGGGAGGTTTGGAGAATATAATTACAACAGGCAGGAATTTAGACAAGAGAGACAGATGGCGACAACGGGAGAAAATATTGAAAAGTTTAATAACCTGACATGGCATAAAGTCAACAACGAGCCTAATACATAGTACTAGTGATAGAGAGCTGTGGAGATCCATGATCACCTACGCTCATAGTATTTTCTGCTCATAATATTTTCTGTGAAAATAAATAAAACACATTAATAATATCGTCTGTTAAAATTAAATAAAACACTTAGATGTCACTAACCTTCTTGATGCAGTCTTGACTAGATCTAAAGAATATTTATTTAAACACACAACATGATTTTTATTCATTGCATAATATCTTGGCCAATTTTTTCCAGTGTCATTTAATAACATTAATAATGTGTTCATAATATTTTGTTTGAAAATAAACGTAATCCCCAATTCCTCACAATTAGAAACACAATCTATACAAAATTCACTAAAAATGACTTCCATTTGCGATGATTGTAACAGGATAACTGAAACTTTCAAAATGCTTTAATTTGCTCACCATTTTTCACACGACTGATTCAAAAGGAAGCTAGATTTTAATGCTAGCAGTGTTCCAGTTTTCTTAGAAAGAAAAAACTAAATTTAAAGTTTTTACCATGATTACAAAACTGCTTAGTGAAGTCACAATTATGCTACCATGGTGTTGAGCGAAGTACACCAGGATATGGGCATGTATTCATGCTGATGTCTTGGTAAAGGTTAAATAACATGAACAAGTATAGATACCAGCTCACAAAACAGACCTAATAAATGTTTTGACTAAAAGTCTCATATACTGCCATATTAATTATTAGTAATTGAACCGCAGACAGTACACTCTAGGCATCCTCATAGAAGTTCCATCTCTTTCAGCAAGTGATGAAGGGTATGTATGCTGATAGTTCCCATGTCGTGTTGATTATATATTTTCCTAGTCCTACCTGTAAATTAATTCTTATTCAATTCCTGCGTTATTTCGGTGCTATCATATGGATGTGAGAGCTGGAAAAGCTCTTCATCTTCAGAAAAGAAATTACTGAGTTTCGAAAACAAATGTCTTCGTAGGATAAGTAACACCCATTGGAGTGAGTTCAAATCAAATGATAAAATCAGAGAAGAGACACATCAAAATTTCATCACAGATGTTAACAGAAAACTCCTTCGGTCCTACATCGGGCATGTCCTACGCGCAGACATCAGCAGAATACATCACTAATCTCTTGAATGGATACTTACAGGCAAAAGAGCCAGGGGTAGACCAAAAGAAACACTCAGAAGAACAATACTTAGAGAAAGTAAAACAATCAATATCCATAATATCCAGAATAGCTTTGAACAGACAGAATAGGAGAGATCTTACCTCTGCCCTATGCGCTAACTTCAGTGCAGAAGGAAAATGAATGAATGACCTGTCAATTACTTTACCATCTTCTTGAGTAATTCCAAACTCCCTCTATCTCTTTATAACAGTCTCATCCACCATGGTGTCTTCATCCAACAGATGCATATATAAAAAATGTACAGTGTCTCCCCAATCAATTGTAATCTGTTCTAACATATGTGCTTTCAGTTCTAGTTTGTAGACTTTGTCTCTCATTAACCTCAACTCCAGTGTGACCAGGGCAAAATATCCATGTAAGTCATGGAGGTATGATATCCCAATATACTCCATCCACTCATAATACAGCCATTCATTCTGAATTTTGCTTATCATGGATTGAGACTAAATACAACACCAAGCAATAATACAACAAAAGAAACCATAAAGAGTTGTAATGAACAAGAGCCAAATATTCTCATAGAGGAAATTGCCGAGGTCATAAAAAAGGCAAAAAATAACAAAGCTCCAGGGATAGATAACATACCACTAGAAATTATAAGAGCAGCAGGAGAAACAGGATTATATTGGCTACACAGAATTTTTAACACAGCGCGGAGGCAACAGAAGACACCAACAGACTGGAGAAAAGCTATCATAGTTCCAATATGGAAAAGGTAAGGCAGCAAAAGAGACTGTAACCAGTACAGGGGAATTACCTTGTTAAGCCATGCAGGAAAACTATATGCAAAAATAGTTGAGAAAAGACTGAGACCTGTAATAGAACAACAACTTAGCAATACACAAATGGGTTTTAGAAGAAACAGAGGATGTACTGATGCAATATTTATTCTTAAACAGTTGGCAGAGAAGTCAATAGAATACAACCAAAATTTATACATATCCTTCATAGATCAAGAGAAAGCATTTGACAGAGTAAACAGAAAAACTATGGGAAACATTAAAAATTTATGGAGTATGCCAACATTTAATTAACGTTTGTAGAAGTCTCTATAACAACAGCAGTTACACTATAAGAACTGCTGCAGGCTACACAGAGGACTTTGTGATTAGCACAGGAGTAAAGCAGGGATTTGTATTATCCCCACTACTTTTTATTACATACATGGACCATATAAACAAAACAGCAAATTCTAATGAAGCAAATGACTGTTTTTTGCAGATGACCAGGTTTTATTCCACAACAGCATTAAAAACCTGCAAGACCACCTAAGCATAATAGACAGCAGGCAAGCAATTTGGAATGAAAATCAACATAGACAAAACAGAAGTAATGAATATTGCAAGAGAAAAGGAGAACATCAACATACAGATAAACAATAAACAACTAAAACAAGTAGATGAATTCAAATATCTGGGCAGCACATTGAGATATGACAACAAACAAGAAGCAGAAATAAACGGAAGATGTAATAAGGCCTGTCAGATCATTGGTCAATTAACACCTTTACTAAGAAACAAAGATATTACACTAGAAACAAAGAAAGCGCTTTTCAACACCATTTTCTTACCAAGATTGTGTTATCAGTGTCAAACTTGGACATTAGATTCTAGAACAATACATAAGATTAACACCACTGAAATGAAATGTGTGAGACGTATAATTGGGGTTAGCTTGAGAGACAAAATCAGGAATGAAGCACTAAGGAAACAATTAGGGATCAAGCCAACAATAGAATACATACAGAAACAACAAGTTAAATGGTACGGCCACATAACCAGACAGAAAGAGCAAAGTATTATCCAAAAAACACTTAACAAACGATACGAAAACAGGAGACCTATTGGACACCCTCGTAAAAGGTGGATAGATAGTGTATTAGAGACACTCGGAAATATAACAGCTGAGGAGGCAAATAGAAGGGCAAAAGATCGTACACTCACTCTCCCCTCAACACCGAAAGGTACATAAGGACAGAAAGAAGAAGAAGAAGATGGATTGAGAGTCCAACACAATAATTGCCCTGATTATCACTGTTTCTAAGATACATTTAGGGCCTCTGTAACTGCCTCAATTTCCATACTCATACTGGAGGTTGCTGTGGTAAACTCTCTACATTTTTTCAGCACTCTACATTACTCTCTTTATTAGAATTTCTCTTCATTACCTCTTAGAATTTCAGAAAATCCCCAACCCTATCTTGACCCTTTCCATACAGAACTATTTGTGTATATGTCCCTATGACCACTTCTTCCATGTTGTTTGTTATAAGTTGCTTGATTTCTAGGTCAGCTTTGTGCATTGCACCACTACTTGTATCTCGGTAGACTGTTCTACCATTCTATTTGTCTACAATCCTATTACTTTTTTTGTTCCTTGCAGGTTCTGAATTTTTTCTCTGCAGCTTCTGTTAAATGTAATGACTACACAAAAGGTACCATGTAAATGCAGCTGGAGTGGGTATCCTCTCCAATAACAATGCAGGATTTCTCTGTAGGTAGTTTCAATGGAGATATCATGTAATAATTTAGACATTCTTCTTTGATTATGTGCTTTTAACACTTGTGTTAGATGGTCAGCCTCTGTCAGGTGACATCTGCATTCTGAAAATCAGGATGAAAAATTATTTCATTTGTTTAAATGATTTCTACTGACTTATTTGCAGATTGCTGACAATATTTTGTATGGCGTATTAGTTAATGGTATGTATATTAACACTTAAATATTTTTGAGATATGTGTGTGTATACATCATTGTTGCCTTGGATTTTTTTCTGTTGTTAAATGTCTGCAGTCATCCATTTGTACTATTACTATAATTTTTAATTATTTGTTCTCCAGCTTGTATTTTAATTGATAAAGACCTTATGGTTGAAATGTCAATTTTTCTGTTCAATACTTTTATATATATATTTTTTTCCATGTCTGTTAATTAGTCTGGATGTGCAGTGTAAAACTTAATACCCGTACTCTATTTTTTTGGATAAGTACCTAATGTGATATGATCTAATTTCTTGCACATGTGACTTGGAAAAAATCATTAGGCAGAGAAAAGTTGCAGCTAATATTAGAGGACTGGAATATATGGACAATTATTAGGCAACATAAGAGCTTTATACACACAAAAAACATAATCAGAACTACTGAGGGCACAATAGATCTATTTTAAATAAAACAGGCATCAGACAAACAGCAATATGTTTCTACAACAATAAGAAGAACAGGTTGCACTTATATCGGACATGTACTTAGAATGAATGAAAATAGACTGCCACTATAAACATTAAAATTGGTACAAGATGGCAAAAGAAAGAGAGGAAGATAAAGAGAGACTCTTTGCAGAACAACCATCGATGAGGGTGCAAGTGTGTTGGTCCTCAGAAACTGTGTAATCCTATCATTTATCATTACAAAATGTAATTTTGTAATTATTTTTTATGAATCATAGAAGCCAGTAACCAATTTAGAACATTTTATTAAGATAAATGTCAAAAATATAATTGTAATGGCTTTATTATAAGTACAATAGATATGGTCTGATAAATGTTTTCTATTCTTTTAAATTTTAGGTGATGGAAAAATTCCACAAGATGTTTTGGAAAATTTAGGTGAGATTATTCATTAAAATTTTTAACAAATGTACAATTTCTATGACACTCCATCATTTTGATTTCAAGCAAGAAGGTGTCCACATTCCCTTTAATTTCATCCCAGAAGAGAAAATAAAAATATCAAAAGGAGATTACTTAAATCCTGTATTTTATGTGAATCATTTTATAATTTAAAATAGATAGGCCTACTAACAAATGTTTGCAGACGGAAAGACTCCCCTGTCAAGCTTTGATGTGGTCACCAAAGGGCAAGAGAAAATGAGGAAGATCAAAAGAAACTTTACGTAGAACTATTACAAGAGAACGTTTCACCATCGGTATCAGAAACAATGAAGACCTAAAGCAAATTTCAATGAAACGAGAGACATGGAAATCTATGGCATCCGCCCTATTGTCTTTGGCCCTAGATGAATAACTAACTAACTAACAAATATTGCTTATCAATATAGCAAATTTGTACTATAGGCCTACATATAAAACCTCAAACTTAGTGGATCTATTGACCAAGATCAGTGTAGCAGATATTGAGTTAGCCAGTAGGCCTATGCTAGTTTTTAAAGTGTACACAGTGTGCACTTATAACATAAATCTGATTTTGATATGGATATTGGTGACTATGATGATGTTCCTCCTTTGCAAGCGAAGATGAGCATGGCATGAAGAACAATAAATGTGATGAACTAATAGAAAAAAAAAAAATTTGTTGTTGTCTAATTTGGTTTGTGAGTTCGCAGATGCCCGATGAGTCTGATTCATGCTAGGAAAATTCTATTTCAGCGCATGCAAGAGGTTTAGGGTGGAGAGTTTTTGGATTTGGCCTTCCGCTTCCGTCATTTGTGAATTACCAGCAGTGTTCTTTCATTTTCAAATTTAGTAATGCAAGCAGTGATCTGGGTGTGTCAAGCTAAGCAATCAAGGGCTGTAGTCTCCCAAAAACTAGGATCAATGCTGCAGTGCTTGAGAGAGTTTTTTAGGTGATCCTTGAAGCGTTTTTTCTGCCCTCCGCTTGAAATTTACCATCGCACACCTACTCTAGAATAATCTCTTTGGAAGGCATTTGTCTGGCACACAGACAGTGTGAGAAGTACAGCGGAGTTGGAATCTAGACAGCAGGGCATGGATACTTTGCATACAGGACTTTTGAAGAATTTCAGTTTCTGGTGCTCGATCCTGCTAATGTACTGCCATGTGGTTTCTTAGGCACAGAAGGTGGAAGGAGTTAAGTTGTCGAGTGTGTCTCGCATAGACAGTCCAGGATGACACAACAAATATTGGTGACAGTCTTAGGTCTCTCTATAATCATTTTTTCTCTAATTGTGACTGCAATCAGCAAGAATATAGGCTAATATTGAGACAGGAGGAATTAGGAATCAAAGTAAAGTTAATATATGTTATGAACCAGCATCATAGCACACAGTATCCCATACGTGCTCAGCTCATTTGTCAGTGGTTGACCAGAAACAGCCTGACTAGCTTCACATACCCCTCTTGCTCAGTAACGGTGGTACAATTCCTCGAATTCCCAGAGCATGAGCCCTACATGGTACCCTACTTCCTGGTGACTAGGTGAACCACAGTATAATTTTTATTTCACATCACAAATAATATGAGTGGATTAGACATCCAAGTTTCCTGGTCAGAGCGTGCATGATGTAACATTACACTACTGCTGCTTCCAAATTAGGTATCAAGTGGTATGATTTGACAAGACTATATCACAAAAAGATAACAAAAATGCCTATAAACCTTTACCATCTAGTAGAAGAGACTGAAGACTGATCACCCGTAGATGTGACCTGAAGTAAATTGACATTGATTTTATGACTGAACTTCTAAATATTCAATTAATATATAATAATTTAGTTTATTTTCTTTCAACAGAGAGAAATAATGATCACTACATCCTGTATAGTGGACAAGGTGTATTCTCAACATTCTATATACTCAAAGGCAGACCTACTCCAGACTTACCTAAAGAGAGCATTTTCTCAATTGTGGTCAGTATTATTATTAAAATGTAATCTAATATATATGTGTGCGTGCGTGATCGTACATGAGTGCGTGCATGTGTGCTTCATTGCATGTGTATGTCCTGTTCTCTTTAGAATAACTACTAAACTTACGAATTTTATTTTTCAGATTAAACTTACAAAATCCAGATTTTTGCTGGATATCCTTTGTAGGCCAATATAAATGTATTTGATAAACAAAGCTCAGCATGTTATAAGATAATACTTGGAAGTCATTGAGACAGAATTAACCAAACTTCCACCTCCCATATGTTTAGTAGTCCCACACATATAACTAAAATAGACCTGTGACCATTGTTGAAAGGGGTGCACTTAAACCTAAAAGACTTAATCCCTTAGCCCCACCAACAATTAGGCTCTGTAATTAAAAGTCAGAAGAAAAAGAGACACCACGATGTGATGACACACCAACTAAACGTTTCCAAGTAGGATGATTAGTAATTATCAATCATTAAATCAAGTACTATGCCAAATGACATAAGTGATCATGTTTCTTCCCAACTCTCTTGTGTTAATAAATTCAGTTGGTAGCATTCTTCCATGCCACAATGACAACCCATGTTCAAGTTTTTCTTTTCTTATCACATGCCCTAAAAAGCTTGACTGTCAGGATATAATTTTTGCTAAACTATGTCTTTTACTCAAGGATCTCTGTGGACTTCAACGTTTGTTTTCTTAAACGTCAATAGAATTTTCATCTCCCCTTCTCATAAACCATGTCTGAATAGCCTCCAACTCACTTTGAATTTTTTGGTTTATTGTCCATACTTTACACCCAATAAAAAGAAAGTTGATTCTTGATTAGAAACTAGCATCACATTCCCATAAGTCTTCCGTTTCAGCAGCCATTTGAGCGTATGTAAACTCAAAGTCCCAGTGAGGTTTTGATTATGTGATCTTCGGTTCTTTCAAAAAAGAGTACATTTTATTCCCTCTCCTCTAATCACTTCCATTTCTGTCATTCTTTGTATGTATACATTTTCAGTCTCATTGCCAACATCTTCATTTTGCAATGAATATGTGACTGTTTTCATTAAGTCAGCTTTATATCTTTTCAGTGCTATACTGTCAATCGCAGCATCATCTTCAGCTGTTTCATTTCCTCTGACTCCAGTGTGATTAAGGCTCTGTACAATTGAGTTACATTATTATCCATGTAATTCTCTGTACAATTGAGTTGTTCAATAAGAAAACCCATTCCTTTCTCAAAACGTTCTTCTCTATATTGCACCGCACGCTGTGAGAGTCTGTGAGTATTAGCGAGTGGGTTGATGTATCAGTTATCAACCAACTCAGTGCTGCTGTAACTCCATTTCCATCCTCATGCTTGATGTGATAGTAGAGTGTGCATATGATCTTTCAAGCCATTTCTGTAGGCAACTTAATCAAAACCGCATTTATTTGTATTTCTGTTGACTGAGTCATCGATGTATATAATTATGTCTTGTGGTTTCAAGTGTAACTGGGTGAGCTCTTGTACTGTAACTTCTGCCATGATACCAGTCAATTTCTGACATGATTTATCTAGTTGAATTATTACATTTTTTACATTAGTCATTTTTTTCAATGTCTGATTTCTCCAATTTGCTGCCCTTATTCTGCTACTTTTAGATATGACTTGACTTACGCTACTTGATGTCACATTCTAATAGTGGGGAGAAATAGCAAAAACTCATTGTAGTGATGGGTGTGTCCCTATTACACCCCAGTGCCACTCTCATTGCCTCATTTTGAATTTTTTCCAATCTATATACTTGTGTCTGTGACAGTGTCAGTAGGCCGAGGTCATAATCTATAACAGATAACACACCATTTGTAGAAGCAGAGAAAGTATCCATTGCTGCATGTCCTTGGTCGCCATAAACTTGTTGACAATGATTCCTCTCTTTACTCTCCGAATCACATTTGTGATATGCTTGTTGAATGAGAGACATCTCTCAATCAAGAAAAAACGTTTTTTTGATGTAATATCCTCATTATTGAATTTGCATATGCATTGCTTGTACTCTATTGCATAGAATGATTCTCTGTGATGATGCAAGCTAAAAGAACTAAATGAGAGGTAATAACAGTTTCAACCTTACCAACAGGAGAAGAATGGCTTCCAATCAATGAAACAATGACAGGCTTTCATAAAATAATTATCACTCTTGAAGTAGATGTAGAGATTGAGGAAATGGAAAAGCAAACCTGAAAACCGATTAGGTAATTGCTGATAAATGTAGATGATGCGTTTACCAATGTATCTGTGAATCTGGCTTGGGCTTTACAGCCAAGTATCATGATAACACAGAGAACAGTGGAGCATATGAAATAAATACATTCAGTATGAGGATGGACATCAAGGCTGCTACTGCTGCCCTCAAATGGCTCCCTTGAACCTCAATCACAAAAGCAGTTATTGTGTCAGACTACTAGTCCATGGTGCGAAAGATTCAAAATGGCAGATATTTGACAGATTGTTAACTGCTGGAGGAGATTGAACACTGATGAGTCTGCCTGGAGTGCAATGATATCTGTTCATAACCAATTATTAACCAATTATCAGTTCTTCATCATTAATTCTTAGTGACAGACATATTTCTTGCAGAGTTACATCATCTCAGGAATTCATACAACATCTACAGATGCCCATTTTGAACAAAAGCAATTAATTTTATTGCATTTTCTTACATTGCAGGCACATTAACTTTAAATACCCATAGATGGTGGATATTTTCTTAAATGTTGCAAAAAGTGGATAACATTTAATCTTTCCAGACTAAAACGTAATAAAGATCACAATATTTTTTTTCGAAACAAAGAATAGTCTATTTCTTGTATTCACCTCTTGTATTGTAGTTTTGCAGCAGTTCTAATATGACAATTACTATTTGTTTCTAGACAATACCTGCTGACAAGAAGATAGATCTTAGCCAAGAAGTAGGACCAGTCATTGTGATAGCACCTCCTGACTCAGTTGTGCATAAATTTACATGTTCTGGTAAGCTGTGTTGAATAAGTTGTGTTGCCCCTTGAACAAAAACATTTGTTGAAATCATTTTTATTGTTACTTTTGAATGTGTTACACAGAAATTATCAGTGTATAGTATAAATATCAAGATTAGATTTCTCAACATCACAGAGTGCATTAAAGTAATGTTTGGCTTTGCATCATTAGTTTTCATAATGAGAATTTAAGTATTGTCTATTGTCTATCCCCAGGTGAATGATTGTTGATCACATTCACACTTGCTGTTAAGTGTAGGGGTGGTATCTTAAGCTGTTGTTTCAAGGCCAGATGTGTCGCAGAGGTTGCATTTAGTCCATGTTTGTTCAAGGTTATCTTAATGTTTTCTATCCACCGCTTTCTTAGTCTACCTTTGGCTTTACGCCTAGATATTCTTGTATTATATGCTCTTATTGGTATTTGGTTTGGCTTCATTCTCATAAGGTGACCGAACCATTTTCCTTGCTGTCTCTCAATATGTTCGATACATGATATTATACCAACTGTTTTCCTAATTTCTTCATTTCTTATTTTATCTAGTTTGGTAACCATTGCAGCTTTCCTCAGACACTTCATTTCACATGTGACGATTTTTCTTTGCTGCGAAGCTGTTAAAGACCATGTTTGACATTGGTAGTACAGTGTTGGTATAAAAATTGTAGATATTATTTGTTTTTTAATTTCCATCTTGATGTTTGGATGAAGAAGTAATGGTGAAAGTTGGTACATCTCTGTGTTTGCATTCTGGCACCTTGTTTCTTTTTAAGTATTGATTTTTTAAATTGTTTTAAGAAGTTATTTTCTCATCAAAGAATAGTAACACTGAACTACCATGCATAATTAAGAAGGGCCAGGCATGGGTTCACTTAACTCATCCCACAAAAGGTCTAACTGTTGTGCCAATCACACTATACAACCATAGTACTTAGGTAGAATACAGGTTTTTGAAGTTTAATTTGAGCACACCTGGCGGTCGCTAAGGGGAGATGGAGTGTAAACATGAAGAGATAAAAATAACAGCACACAAAACATTTTCAGTGTTTCGAACATTAGGCCGTTGTCAAATATAGACAAACAAACAGTGAAAAGGCAATTAAAAACAGTAAAAACAATGTTACCACAGAGGCACTAGAATTTAGACATGTAAAGAATACAAAGTTCAAGGTGACAATGACATGTGTAAACATGTAGTCATGGAAGCTGGTTTTATTGAAAAGGGGACAAGATATGAGAACAGAAAGAAACCATTTATTACCCCAAAACAGCATGAACAACAATACAACAAGGTTCACACCCACACAAATTGAAACACATGAATGTTCAGAGTTAAGTCGAAAAGGCTTTGAGGTACCAAACTCAAAAATAAATCAAATTTCAAGAGTGTACCTAGATCTGTCATCCGTGGTGCAGGATCTGAGGACAGTGAGACAGAGCAACAAACAGTTTACCAAATAAGAGCTGAAGTGAATGTGGACCAAGATGTCATTAAGATTTTTGTCACGCATATGTGCAACCTGGAAAGCGGCTCGAGCTAGATGATCAGATTGGAGCAGGAAATAATGCTTGAACAAGATTCGACGGACAGTAGAGTTATGGAGATGAAAAGAAAGGACATGTTGAACTCTATCAGAGGAGGATAAAGAACCCTGAGTATTATTCAAAGTATCACTCGAGATAACGTACAGACATGAAGCTATGCCAATGAAAGGATACTGTCACAGAATGAACGTCTATGAAAGAAATCAATCATCTCAGAGGATTTATCAAGAAAGTCATCATTGTCACTACATAAGCAACGACGGCGAAGAAGCTGGGAGAATTGCGACAAGCAGGAGGATGAGAAGACGTGTAGAGCAGAAAACCATGTAAGGAGGATCAATAGTGACAAGAAAGTTGAGAGAAGTAGTAGAGATGTTAGATGTGAATTGAAGAGTAGGGTTAAATATGTTGATAAAGTTCATGAAGCGAGACAATTCTGTCTCAGTCATGTCAGTAATATCTATACCATCATCAATGTAACTATGAAATAGAAATGGAAAAGGACCTTCATGTGTCTCCCAAACTTCATGTTCAAGATGTCCCATGAAAAGACACGCTAACTGAATCCCATCTTAGTGCCCATAGCAACATCACTCATCTGATTGAAAAAGTGCCCATTGAGTTCAAAGGAGTTCACTATCAAACCACAACACAGAGCATTCTATTCTCCTGATTACATCCTGTCAACTGTGAGAAGGAATGTAGAAAAAGTACTATTATCAGATATTATATTGTATTTAGGATATAATTTCAAACAATGTTTCCATATTCACTAAAACTGTACACATTAACTAGTGGGCATTATTTTTTAATGCTAGTGAAGGAAAGAAATGTATTAAATTTGTAAAACATCTGCTTTAGTAATTCTTGATTTGTTTCTTGACCATGAACTAATATCACTGCACAAAGGGGCATTCTCATAAGTGCTCCACTTGTCATTTCATCAACCACGGGGGCCAACCCGAAGTGTAATGATGTTGATTCATAACCAATAACTAGTGTGTCATGTTTTACAACTTGGCTGCAATATGTGTACCTTTAGGCCAGACACTTCTTCATTCATTTGCTAATTGTGATGCCGCTGCCATAGTGCAGCCTTGGTGTTCTAGTATTTCTCTGATGGCATCTATCCATCTTCGTCTCGGTCTTCCCTTATTTCTCTTTTCAGGTGGTCTTTTATTGAAGGATATCGATGGAATGCAACCTTGTTCCTTCCATTCTGATTAAGTCTGATTAACACAAACATATAACATCCGTATTCATACTATAAGGGCCAATAGGTCTTCTTGTAAACATAAATAACATATAGACAGTACAATTTTGCTTCAAATTTGCTTATACAAGATTGATAGCATCCATTGTAAACTGAAAAGTATATTGCCTAGATGATTGGGTATTGGTTCGTCTATGGTTCGAGGCTCATCTCATTTTAGTCATCCCAACTGTACAAATGAATATGTGATTCATAAATATATGTTGTGTTAAACATGAAAGAGGTGCACTTGTTCCCTTGCCTCACAGAAAGTGTAGACAGGGAAAAACACCTCACTCTAATACATTTAATATGATATGATATCATTAGTAATACTTGAAGTTAATCAAACATACCTATTGTCATCAGAAGCAGTAACAACTACACCAAGCACACCAGGTTCTACACCAACAGAATCCCCAAGCTCACCATCTAGTACACCAAGCACACCAGGTTCTACACCAACAGAATCCCCAAGCTCACCATCTAGTACACCAAGCACACCAGGTTCTACACCAACAGAATCCCCAAGCTCACCATCTAGTACACCAAGCACACCAGGTTCTACACCAACAGAATCCCCAAGCTCACCATCTAGTACACCAAGCACACCAGGTTCTACACCAACAGAATCCCCAAGCTCACCATCTAGTACACCAAGCACACCAGGTTCTACACCAACAGAATCCCCAAGCTCACCATCTAGTACACCAAGCACACCAGGTTCTACACCAACAGAATCCCCAAGCTCACCATCTAGTACACCAAGCACACCAGGTTCTACACCAACAGAATCCCCAAGCTCACCATCTAGTACACCAAGCACACCAGGTTCTACACCAACAGAATCCCCAAGCTCACCATCTAGTACACCAAGCACACCAGGTTCTACACCAACAGAATCCCCAAGCTCACCATCTAGTACACCTAGCACACCAGGTTCTACACCAACAGAATCCCCAAGCTCACCATCTAGTACACCAAGCACACCAGGTTCTACACCAACAGAATCCCCAAGCTCACCATCTAGTACACCAAGCACACCAGGTTCTACACCAACAGAATCCCCAAGCTCACCATCTAGTACACCAAGCACACCAGGTTCTACACCAACAGAATCCCCAAGCTCACCATCTAGTACACCAAGCACACCAGGTTCTACACCAACAGAATCCCCAAGCTCACCATCTAGTACACCAAGCACACCAGGTTCTACACCAACAGAATCCCCAAGCTCACCATCTAGTACACCAAGCACACCAGGTTCTACACCAACAGAATCCCCAAGCTCACCATCTAGTACACCAAGCACACCAGGTTCTACACCAACAGAATCCCCAAGCTCACCATCTAGTACACCAAGCACACCAGGTTCTACACCAACAGAATCCCCAAGCTCACCATCTAGTACACCAAGCACACCAGGTTCTACACCAACAGAATCCCCAAGCTCACCATCTAGTACACCAAGCACACCAGGTTCTACACCAACAGAATCCCCAAGCTCACCATCTAGTACACCAAGCACACCAGGTTCTACACCAACAGAATCCCCAAGCTCACCATCTAGTACACCAAGCACACCAGGTTCTACACCAACAGAATCCCCAAGCTCACCATCTAGTACACCAAGCACACCAGGTTCTACACCAACAGAATCCCCAAGCTCACCATCTAGTACACCAAGCACACCAGGTTCTACACCAACAGAATCCCCAAGCTCACCATCTAGTACACCAAGCACACCAGGTAGTGTGACATTTTTATATTGGACACATTATTTATTCAATATTGTTTTTTTATATTTCAACTAAATTTCCTCTATTTCTCTTTTCTATTCAACTTTGATATCATGATATTTCTTATAATATTATGGAAAATTCAAAATATATCATCATCATCAAACTCTGTCTCTACAACGAAGGTTAGCTGCAACAGGCCTCCAACATCCCATGTCTCTTATTTTGGTGGTGCACTCTGCTAGACTGTAACATGTCCATTTCCTGAGTTACTATCCCTCTTGTATCTCAGCATACCTCTTGATCGCTTCCCTTTGACTTTACAGGCATGGGCAAATACAGGCATGGACAGACAACATCAATGAATGGACAGGACAAGATATTGCCACACTCATCCACATTGCTGAGGATAGAATTGCATAACGGCAAGCGTTCTCAAAGTGGCCAAAGCAGCGACACAAGGACTTGTCAAAGAACTCTTTTAAAGCTTTTGAAAAAAACCAAGATACATGGGAAGAACTTGTACAAAATAGAGCTACATGTCGCCCTGCAGTTTTAAAAAAAGGCACAGCATCTCAACAGCAGAGAGTAGCTTGAAAGTCACGGGTAGACCAAATACTATTTACAGAGGGCATCTCATGCCCAAACTGTACAAGGACATTTGCTGCCAAAATAGGGCTTAGGCTTATTAGCCATCAACGAACTTATGGTCAAGGACATCTCTAACTGAATTTCAAAATTTGATGTAACAAATGGCCATCATCACTTGTGATGAATGAACAACAACTTCATTTCAAATTCAGTGCACATTGACCTTACAGACATGCTGCATTTTTCCAAAAGTATCTGCATTTGCAAGTACAGTATCTACCTCTACAGTCAGTAACATAGAACATCTAATGGAATACAAAAACAGCACAATTAATGCACAGACTACAAAATATATTATGATATTATGCACACACACATTATTTATTCAGCATATGGCTTAGAAATTGGTAACCCTTAGTTAACGTGACATAATAATTTTTTTATAACACATAGGCCCAGTGCAGGATTTACCTATAAGCTAAACATGATATAGCTTAGGGCCCCCGCTTTCTTGGGGGCCCCGAAATAATCATATTTGGCACTGACATATAATATCTGGACTTAAAAAGGGCGCCATATCTTAAATAGGTTAGGGCCTTATCAAGTCTAAATCCGGCACTGCATTATTAGGGCTATAGTAAACTTCCGGTTACATGATAATGAGAAGAAACATTTATATCCACATTGATTTAAGGTCTTGTAATCAAATGGACATTAGTACAGCACAGCATTAAAATATGTGATACTGAAAAGGGATTTTCCCAGTGAAGGTCTGTAGGCCCTATAGCCTATAGGGATAAAAGTTCCAGTGTTGGGTAACGACCCTAAAGAGAAAATATATGGCTGGGGTAACACAAGGAAAATATCAAAATGAAAGAAAATAGGTATACATGTTACCAAATTAAGTATAAAATAACCTAACAATGAGATACTGTGACAGAACAACGTTTCGACTCAAAATTCTTCATCAGGACAAACAAGGATCACAGTAAAACAATATTACATAGAAAAATGCATGGTTGTGATAGGAAGGGGCAAATTTCTAGTATAGGTCTCCACTGCGCTATTTACATGAACATCATGGATTTCCCTTGCAAGCCAATCATATCGATAGATGCCGTGATGTCACATCTCACATTGCAGACGACAATTCTGAGATAATTATTTATTAATTATAAATAATTAATTCCCCCCCCCCCCCCATCTATAACTTTACACAACTTACCTAACACTGCAAAGGTTAGGTAATACATCGAAAATATAACAAAGGTCACAATGGAGAATGAACTTTGTTGATCAAAGAAGTTTTGAGAAAGGGGCCTATACAAAATAATGGAGGTGATGGTTCAGGTAATCCTGCCACCAAATTCTTTTAGAGTAATTAATTATATTATAATTTCTGTTATAATTTATAACGCAAGCCCCAGAGAACTAAATTAGTCTATTACAAAATTAATTTACTGCCACACTTTGTTGGTTTCCCATAGGTCCTAGAATAGAAGCTCTACAATAAGATAGATAGTAAAGCAAAATGAGTTAAACAGGTTACTAAAACACTTACTTTGCCTATTAATAAAAATATATTTAAAAAAGTATATATAAAAAAAACATACAATAAAACTAAACAGGACAATTCTCCACGTATCGGCTCAAATTTTAAAAGGTTCAATTTGAGCCGATACGTGGAGAATTGTCCTGTTTAGTTTTATTGTATGTTTTTTTATATATACTTTTTAAAATATATTTGTATTAATAGGCAAGGTAAGTGTTTTAGTAACCTGTTTAACTCATTTTGCTTTACTATTTGTTCATTAGGTTACTGCGGCACCATCCACTTTGTCGGACGCCCTCTGACCATTTGGTTATTTACAATAAGATAGATCCAGCCTGAGTTTGAGAATGAAAACTAATAAACAACAACAGATATTTTTCTAATGTTTAATGAAGCATGTTGAATTTAGATAAGAGCTCCAACAATAAATGGGCATATTGTTTTTTCACAGTAACTCCATGTCAAGAACAGTCTAGCACAGTGAATTTAACTCCGGCTTACAATGGTGCATATGATAAAAATGGAGCTGCTATTGTATCATATGGAGGCAAACAGAATGGTGATGCTACTAGCGTGAAAGTATCAAATGTTCCAGCGGGGGGCATTGTACAACTTGCAACACAAAACAAAGACACACCGGTAAGATTAATGAATTTTTCTCTAGGCCTATGCATTATATGAAAATATATTATTATGTGCTTTAGTTTAGTTTGGCATAATTTTCTGAAATGATAGTAACGCACTCGTTGGCAAACCCGTAGAGTAGTAGGCCTATGCTTGTGATGGTTTCTGTATGCATAATGTAAAAGTCAAGTAATGAGAGTTGGCAGGGCCATAGATAGGGGGCTTATGATGGGGGATTCTAATCATGACATTTACTATATAAAACATAGGATAGGCCTAGGCCCCTAAACATTTTGTGTAGTTATTTGATTTTTAGGTAAACACTCCATTCCTTTATAAAAGAGCTATCTATCCCGCCACAGTTTAAGAGTGTCTATCTTATCTTGCTAAAAGTGTGGAAGATATTGAAGAACTGATTAATGTTCTAGTAGTCACATAAAGTAAAGAGAAAGGCCTCTTCTTAACTCTTTCAGGGCACAATTATTCCAGGGTTTTGATGTACCTATAATTAATTTTAGGCGAAATTTTTTGACAGCAAAATAGGCACAAACTTCCTGAAGACAAAGTAATTTATGTCATATAAAGTATCAAAAGAAAGGTACTTGAATGTGGAATTCATACACAATATAAAATTATAACAACAAAATACAAAAATTACACCACAAACAGAAATGTTAGATGACCATACATTTTGTGGACACATATTTTATTCTACCGCCCCTCAATTTTACTTGTCTTGAAATGTTGCTGTCCGTTCTTACTAAAGTAGATGTCTTGACTGTTATTTATTGATTATAATTTGTTTATTTGAAGTAAATCTTTTAACTGTCTAGTGTGTTATGTGATTTTTGTGTGTTCCATGTCAAATTTCAGAATTGAACAAAATATTGTGAAAATTTAGGAAATATTCCCCAGTACTGGATTTCTCAGTGGAGTTTAAAATTCACATTTATGTCCTATTTACATCTGATGACTTACGTTTACTCTTGTTTGGTGTGATATACCCTAAAACATGTTTTGGGGTGCTGGTGAGGTTTGTCTATACACCTGATACAGTAGAAAATGCTGCATTTTTTCAGCTTTGAATTGCTACACTGTACACACTGCCAGTCTGCAACATCATAATCAACTAAATGCACAGCGCAAACATATTTTTCATCATGTGAGAGTACTGGCTTTCATCTTCGTTTCCTAGTTGCAGCTGCATTTATGTCTATGGGAATTTTCTGACCAGATAGAGCAATAAGTTGGTTGATAAGTGCATTTTTATACTGTGCAAGGGTCATACACTGAGATGCAGTCGGGTGGGACAATACATACAGAATATGTGCATTGACCTATGTCACTTCTATAATCCATGTGAAAATCTTATTTCCATCACTTCACTGTTTTCCTTTTATGATTGCCATAGTATGATACTATTTGGTTCATGTGATAACAGTCATTCATATTCTTGTTACACGAAAGAATGGGCCTGGTCTTCTGGACAATTCTATACCCTTCCTGATGCTCCAGAAGTGTGGATTGACCATGTGTTGTCATTAAGGGTTTTTTTGTCTTTCCAGGAAACACAAAGAACGTTATCTCTTTGTTTGAGAACCTTCTTGGAATTCCAAAGATAGTTTTTTTCCTGCTTCAGCTGTGGTGGCAAGCCTTTACGGTTCAAATTTACAGTGCAAGTGTAATTCATCTTCTTTGATGGAAGGAATTCAATAAGAGACATTGATGAATAATATGTATCTGCATATCATGGTTAGCTGTAATGCCATTCAGTAAGGTTGAAACAAATTTCACAGCATCAGTATCGGTTATGTCAAGATCAGGATCATATGCGGTATTCGCTCCAAAATAAATGATAAAATTCAGCACATACCCAGAGGCACAATCAAAAATAACAAATGTCTGTATGTGATATTTATCTGGCTTGTTTGCATTACACTGTCTTGCATGAAAATGGATCTTGCATGAAAACAACCCTTTTTTCTAATCACCATCACATCAACACGTATACATCATGGCTATAAAGCCAGGGGTAGACCATGTAAAATATGGATCACTGACATCAAAGAAGCCACGGGAACAAGCTGTGTATAGATAGATAGACCATCTCATTCATGGAAAGGTTTCATATGGTTGTATGCAGACTTGTACTGTGCGACTAGGTCATTCACAAATGTCTCAATTATTGCATTGCCTAGTGCATGTGGTTCTGATGCATGCAACATTGTCATGTATAATATTGGAAATTTTGTCAGAGAAAACATAATCTTGAACCATGGCAACAACTGTTGTCCAGTAATCCTTTAGTTCACGTTTTTTCTGTGAATCCTATTGCAATTATCACTGAAAGAGAGTTCAAAAACTCTGCTCTGGTCAGCATTTGCTATTCAGAAAATGTAGATATCTGTCATTGGTGCGTTATTTTTTATTTGGTGCTTGAACACCAGATCCGGTCGATCTAAATAGAGGTGACCTGATAGACACATTCTCATTCTGTTTGAGTTCTTTCCATTGAATATCAATATCATCATTAGGACTATTGTATGTAAGAGCAAAAGTATCATTGCTGTCACTATCTGATTCATCAGAAACAGCAACAGTAGAAACAGTTCTAGATTTTACAGCCATTTTTCCTTTGCACCTACCATTATTAGGCATATTTCATTTCCTACTTGCAATAAGTTCAGTAATTTTGCTAATTTTAGAAATGCTGAACTTATCATGTTTGAATTTATATTTAAAATAAATATGTCACTCGTATCAAATTACGCAGTATTTCGTTACAAAGGGTTTCATTTTGTTAACCAAATTTCTAAATTTTAAACAGCTAAATAAGTTAATACTAATTCACTTATGATCAAAACGAAGCAAATTTTGTTGGCATATTTGCAAGAACGATTAATCGTGGATACATCCACAATCGATT
This sequence comes from Meghimatium bilineatum, assembly GCA_034231615.1. Taxonomy (NCBI): domain Eukaryota; kingdom Metazoa; phylum Mollusca; class Gastropoda; order Stylommatophora; family Philomycidae; genus Meghimatium; species Meghimatium bilineatum. Next base: position 113,987,125 of record CM067298.1, on the reverse strand, counting down.
TGTATCTGCAACAATTAATTGTTTTTACGCTGGAAAAGATTTCAATAGCAAGAAGACAGAAATGATGATTACTTGAAAGAAACAAAATTCAACAACTTGCAAGATCAAAGTAAACAACATAATATTAAAATAGGTCTAACAATTCAATTAATTAGTTACAACGATAACATCAGATGGAAGAAGCTCAACAGAAATAAGAAGCAGAATAGGGCAGGCAAAAACAGCATTCAGAAAAATGAAAAATATATTGTGTAATATGACCCTAACATTATTGGTGGAAAGAGAGCACTGTAGTGCTACATTACTCCTATACTAACATATGGATGTGAGTCTTGAACAATAAACAAACAGGATAGTGGGAAATTAGAATCAGTAAAGATGTGGTTCTATAGAAGAATGCTGAGAATACATGAGCTGTTAGAAAAACTAATGTGGAGGTGTTGAAAGAATCAAATGTGAGATGAACCTTAACCTGTAGTAGACCAGCTAAAAATAGTGCTTATTGCGTCTGATATCCGACTCTTCTTTATGACTTATAGTTTTTCTGCACGTGTTTGCATTTTAGGCATAACGTTTTTATTCATTGAGTTATTGATTTCAAATTCAGAGACAATAGAGATAAATGGATGCTGGATATGATTCGGAGGTGTTATTTGCATGTGTCTCAATGCTATGTTATGTACAACCAAAATCGAGAATGTGAACAAACGTACACAAAGTACTTACTGCATCAAGGTCATATGTAGGCCTAGCAGAAGAAAACATGGCTCCTCAAATTCCTTGTCATAAATGACATCGATTACATAACTTTTAAACATTATAAACATCTCTCTTAAACACCATTTATTGATCTACACTAACTGAAACATTAAAGCTTTAAAATTTGTCCTTTTCTGAATCATAATCCGTGAAGAAATAGCGAAAAATGGCTGTACCTAGAAAAATGCTAAAAGATACTAGGCCTATGAAGTTCAGTTTCCAATCATGAAAGGTCTAATAAATTATGACTATTTATATAGCTTTAACTTTTGAAACAATCACTCTAGCACCGCTTACTATAAGAGCATGATGGTAAATAAACATGGCCAAACATTATGGGATGGAGTTGGCTGTCCCATCCCATATAGGGTCAGTGACCCAAAGCCATGCTGAAGTCAGATGTGTCAGGCCAAAAGGCACAGATATCACAGCAATGCTGTAAACCATGACACAACGCATTCTGTTATCAAGACTACATCCTGCTGATCTGCAGGAGTTTGAGAATGAATGCAGAAGAAGAAGAAGTTTCCAAGCATAAAAAGTATTATTAATTATGACTATTTATATGGCTTTGGAAAACTAAGGAACAATCACTCTAGCACCGCTTACTATAAGAGCATGATAGAAAATAAACATGGCCAAATGTTATCCATGACTACAAATGGCTACCTTGATGTCGACATATGTAGACATATGTCGGACATCTATTGCTAGATGTCATTTGTAGGCTACGTATTGCTACAGTTTAATCACTTATATAAGGAAAAGACAATCTTCTTTTTTGACCACGTTATGAGACAGGGAGGTTTGGAGAATATAATTACAACAGGCAGGAATTTAGACAAGAGAGACAGATGGCGACAACGGGAGAAAATATTGAAAAGTTTAATAACCTGACATGGCATAAAGTCAACAACGAGCCTAATACATAGTACTAGTGATAGAGAGCTGTGGAGATCCATGATCACCTACGCTCATAGTATTTTCTGCTCATAATATTTTCTGTGAAAATAAATAAAACACATTAATAATATCGTCTGTTAAAATTAAATAAAACACTTAGATGTCACTAACCTTCTTGATGCAGTCTTGACTAGATCTAAAGAATATTTATTTAAACACACAACATGATTTTTATTCATTGCATAATATCTTGGCCAATTTTTTCCAGTGTCATTTAATAACATTAATAATGTGTTCATAATATTTTGTTTGAAAATAAACGTAATCCCCAATTCCTCACAATTAGAAACACAATCTATACAAAATTCACTAAAAATGACTTCCATTTGCGATGATTGTAACAGGATAACTGAAACTTTCAAAATGCTTTAATTTGCTCACCATTTTTCACACGACTGATTCAAAAGGAAGCTAGATTTTAATGCTAGCAGTGTTCCAGTTTTCTTAGAAAGAAAAAACTAAATTTAAAGTTTTTACCATGATTACAAAACTGCTTAGTGAAGTCACAATTATGCTACCATGGTGTTGAGCGAAGTACACCAGGATATGGGCATGTATTCATGCTGATGTCTTGGTAAAGGTTAAATAACATGAACAAGTATAGATACCAGCTCACAAAACAGACCTAATAAATGTTTTGACTAAAAGTCTCATATACTGCCATATTAATTATTAGTAATTGAACCGCAGACAGTACACTCTAGGCATCCTCATAGAAGTTCCATCTCTTTCAGCAAGTGATGAAGGGTATGTATGCTGATAGTTCCCATGTCGTGTTGATTATATATTTTCCTAGTCCTACCTGTAAATTAATTCTTATTCAATTCCTGCGTTATTTCGGTGCTATCATATGGATGTGAGAGCTGGAAAAGCTCTTCATCTTCAGAAAAGAAATTACTGAGTTTCGAAAACAAATGTCTTCGTAGGATAAGTAACACCCATTGGAGTGAGTTCAAATCAAATGATAAAATCAGAGAAGAGACACATCAAAATTTCATCACAGATGTTAACAGAAAACTCCTTCGGTCCTACATCGGGCATGTCCTACGCGCAGACATCAGCAGAATACATCACTAATCTCTTGAATGGATACTTACAGGCAAAAGAGCCAGGGGTAGACCAAAAGAAACACTCAGAAGAACAATACTTAGAGAAAGTAAAACAATCAATATCCATAATATCCAGAATAGCTTTGAACAGACAGAATAGGAGAGATCTTACCTCTGCCCTATGCGCTAACTTCAGTGCAGAAGGAAAATGAATGAATGACCTGTCAATTACTTTACCATCTTCTTGAGTAATTCCAAACTCCCTCTATCTCTTTATAACAGTCTCATCCACCATGGTGTCTTCATCCAACAGATGCATATATAAAAAATGTACAGTGTCTCCCCAATCAATTGTAATCTGTTCTAACATATGTGCTTTCAGTTCTAGTTTGTAGACTTTGTCTCTCATTAACCTCAACTCCAGTGTGACCAGGGCAAAATATCCATGTAAGTCATGGAGGTATGATATCCCAATATACTCCATCCACTCATAATACAGCCATTCATTCTGAATTTTGCTTATCATGGATTGAGACTAAATACAACACCAAGCAATAATACAACAAAAGAAACCATAAAGAGTTGTAATGAACAAGAGCCAAATATTCTCATAGAGGAAATTGCCGAGGTCATAAAAAAGGCAAAAAATAACAAAGCTCCAGGGATAGATAACATACCACTAGAAATTATAAGAGCAGCAGGAGAAACAGGATTATATTGGCTACACAGAATTTTTAACACAGCGCGGAGGCAACAGAAGACACCAACAGACTGGAGAAAAGCTATCATAGTTCCAATATGGAAAAGGTAAGGCAGCAAAAGAGACTGTAACCAGTACAGGGGAATTACCTTGTTAAGCCATGCAGGAAAACTATATGCAAAAATAGTTGAGAAAAGACTGAGACCTGTAATAGAACAACAACTTAGCAATACACAAATGGGTTTTAGAAGAAACAGAGGATGTACTGATGCAATATTTATTCTTAAACAGTTGGCAGAGAAGTCAATAGAATACAACCAAAATTTATACATATCCTTCATAGATCAAGAGAAAGCATTTGACAGAGTAAACAGAAAAACTATGGGAAACATTAAAAATTTATGGAGTATGCCAACATTTAATTAACGTTTGTAGAAGTCTCTATAACAACAGCAGTTACACTATAAGAACTGCTGCAGGCTACACAGAGGACTTTGTGATTAGCACAGGAGTAAAGCAGGGATGTGTATTATCCCCACTACTTTTTATTACATACATGGACCATATAAACAAAACAGCAAATTCTAATGAAGCAAATGACTGTTTTTTGCAGATGACCAGGTTTTATTCCACAACAGCATTAAAAACCTGCAAGACCACCTAAGCATAATAGACAGCAGGCAAGCAATTTGGAATGAAAATCAACATAGACAAAACAGAAGTAATGAATATTGCAAGAGAAAAGGAGAACATCAACATACAGATAAACAATAAACAACTAAAACAAGTAGATGAATTCAAATATCTGGGCAGCACATTGAGATATGACAACAAACAAGAAGCAGAAATAAACGGAAGATGTAATAAGGCCTGTCAGATCATTGGTCAATTAACACCTTTACTAAGAAACAAAGATATTACACTAGAAACAAAGAAAGCGCTTTTCAACACCATTTTCTTACCAAGATTGTGTTATCAGTGTCAAACTTGGACATTAGATTCTAGAACAATACATAAGATTAACACCACTGAAATGAAATGTGTGAGACGTATAATTGGGGTTAGCTTGAGAGACAAAATCAGGAATGAAGCACTAAGGAAACAATTAGGGATCAAGCCAACAATAGAATACATACAGAAACAACAAGTTAAATGGTACGGCCACATAACCAGACAGAAAGAGCAAAGTATTATCCAAAAAACACTTAACAAACGATACGAAAACAGGAGACCTATTGGACACCCTCGTAAAAGGTGGATAGATAGTGTATTAGAGACACTCGGAAATATAACAGCAGAGGAGGCAAATAGAAGGGCAAAAGATCGTACACTCACTCTCCCCTCAACACCGAAAGGTACATAAGGACAGAAAGAAGAAGAAGAAGATGGATTGAGAGTCCAACACAATAATTGCCCTGATTATCACTGTTTCTAAGATACATTTAGGGCCTCTGTAACTGCCTCAATTTCCATACTCATACTGGAGGTTGCTGTGGTAAACTCTCTACATTTTTTCAGCACTCTACATTACTCTCTTTATTAGAATTTCTCTTCTTTACCTCTTAGAATTTCAGAAAATCCCCAACCCTATCTTGACCCTTTCCATACAGAACTATTTGTGTATATGTCCCTATGACCACTTCTTCCATGTTGTTTGTTATAAGTTGCTTGATTTCTAGGTCAGCTTTGTGCATTGCACCACTACTTGTATCTCGGTAGACTGTTCTACCATTCTATTTGTCTACAATCCTATTACTTTTTTTGTTCCTTGCAGGTTCTGAATTTTTTCTCTGCAGCTTCTGTTAAATGTAATGACTACACAAAAGGTACCATGTAAATGCAGCTGGAGTGGGTATCCTCTCCAATAACAATGCAGGATTTCTCTGTAGGTAGTTTCAATGGAGATATCATGTAATAATTTAGACATTCTTCTTTGATTATGTGCTTTTAACACTTGTGTTAGATGGTCAGCCTCTGTCAGGTGACATCTGCATTCTGAAAATCAGGATGAAAAATTATTTCATTTGTTTAAATGATTTCTACTGACTTATTTGCAGATTGCTGACAATATTTTGTATGGCGTATTAGTTAATGGTATGTATATTAACACTTAAATATTTTTGAGATATGTGTGTGTATACATCATTGTTGCCTTGGATTTTTTTCTGTTGTTAAATGTCTGCAGTCATCCATTTGTACTATTACTATAATTTTTAATTATTTGTTCTCCAGCTTGTATTTTAATTGATAAAGACCTTATGGTTGAAATGTCAATTTTTCTGTTCAATACTTTTATATATATTTTTTTTTCCATGTCTGTTAATTAGTCTGGATGTGCAGTGTAAAACTTAATACCCGTACTCTATTTTTTTGGATAAGTACCTAATGTGATATGATCTAATTTCTTGCACATGTGACTTGGAAAAAATCATTAGGCAGAGAAAAGTTGCAGCTAATATTAGAGGACTGGAATATATGGACAATTATTAGGCAACATAAGAGCTTTATACACACAAAAAACATAATCAGAACTACTGAGGGCACAATAGATCTATTTTAAATAAAACAGGCATCAGACAAACAGCAATATGTTTCTACAACAATAAGAAGAACAGGTTGCACTTATATCGGACATGTACTTAGAATGAATGAAAATAGACTGCCACTATAAACATTAAAATTGGTACAAGATGGCAAAAGAAAGAGAGGAAGATAAAGAGAGACTCTTTGCAGAACAACCATCGATGAGGGTGCAAGTGTGTTGGTCCTCAGAAACTGTGTAATCCTATCATTTATCATTACAAAATGTAATTTTGTAATTATTTTTTATGAATCATAGAAGCCAGTAACCAATTTAGAACATTTTATTAAGATAAATGTCAAAAATATAATTGTAATGGCTTTATTATAAGTACAATAGATATGGTCTGATAAATGTTTTCTATTCTTTTAAATTTTAGGTGATGGAAAAATTCCACAAGATGTTTTGGAAAATTTAGGTGAGATTATTCATTAAAATTTTTAACAAATGTACAATTTCTATGACACTCCATCATTTTGATTTCAAGCAAGAAGGTGTCCACATTCCCTTTAATTTCATCCCAGAAGAGAAAATAAAAATATCAAAAGGAGATTACTTAAATCCTGTATTTTATGTGAATCATTTTATAATTTAAAATAGATAGGCCTACTAACAAATGTTTGCAGACGGAAAGACTCCCCTGTCAAGCTTTGATGTGGTCACCAAAGGGCAAGAGAAAATGAGGAAGATCAAAAGAAACTTTACGTAGAACTATTACAAGAGAACGTTTCACCATCGGTATCAGAAACAATGAAGACCTAAAGCAAATTTCAATGAAACGAGAGACATGGAAATCTATGGCATCCGCCCTATTGTCTTTGGCCCTAGAAGAATAACTAACTAACTAACAAATATTGCTTATCAATATAGCAAATTTGTACTATAGGCCTACATATAAAACCTCAAACTTAGTGGATCTATTGACCAAGATCAGTGTAGCAGATATTGAGTTAGCCAGTAGGCCTATGCTAGTTTTTAAAGTGTACACAGTGTGCACTTATAACATAAATCTGATTTTGATATGGATATTGGTGACTATGATGATGTTCCTCCTTTGCAAGCGAAGATGAGCATGGCATGAAGAACAATAAATGTGATGAACTAATAGAAAAAAAAAAAAATTTGTTGTTGTCTAATTTGGTTTGTGAGTTCGCAGATGCCCGATGAGTCTGATTCATGCTAGGAAAATTCTATTTCAGCGCATGCAAGAGGTTTAGGGTGGAGAGTTTTTGGATTTGGCCTTCCGCTTCCGTCATTTGTGAATTACCAGCAGTGTTCTTTCATTTTCAAATTTAGTAATGCAAGCAGTGATCTGGGTGTGTCAAGCTAAGCAATCAAGGGCTGTAGTCTCCCAAAAACTAGGATCAATGCTGCAGTGCTTGAGAGAGTTTTTTAGGTGATCCTTGAAGCGTTTTTTCTGCCCTCCGCTTGAAATTTACCATCGCACACCTACTCTAGAATAATCTCTTTGGAAGGCATTTGTCTGGCACACAGACAGTGTGAGAAGTACAGCGGAGTTGGAATCTAGACAGCAGGGCATGGATACTTTGCATACAGGACTTTTGAAGAATTTCAGTTTCTGGTGCTCGATCCTGCTAATGTACTGCCATGTGGTTTCTTAGGCACAGAAGGTGGAAGGAGTTAAGTTGTCGAGTGTGTCTCGCATAGACAGTCCAGGATGACACAACAAATATTGGTGACAGTCTTAGGTCTCTCTATAATCATTTTTTCTCTAATTGTGACTGCAATCAGCAAGAATATAGGCTAATATTGAGACAGGAGGAATTAGGAATCAAAGTAAAGTTAATATATGTTATGAACCAGCATCATAGCACACAGTATCCCATACGTGCTCAGCTCATTTGTCAGTGGTTGACCAGAAACAGCCTGACTAGCTTCACATACCCCTCTTGCTCAGTAACGGTGGTACAATTCCTTGAATTTCCCAGAGCATGAGCCCTACATGGTACCCTACTTCCTGGTGACTAGGTGAACCACAGTATAATTTTTATTTCACATCACAAATAATATGAGTGGATTAGACATCCAAGTTTCCTGGTCAGAGCGTGCATGATGTAACATTACACTACTGCTGCTTCCAAATTAGGTATCAAGTGGTATGATTTGACAAGACTATATCACAAAAAGATAACAAAAATGCCTATAAACCTTTACCATCTAGTAGAAGAGACTGAAGACTGATCACCCGTAGATGTGACCTGAAGTAAATTGACATTGATTTTATGACTGAACTTCTAAATATTCAATTAATATATAATAATTTAGTTTATTTTCTTTCAACAGAGAGAAATAATGATCACTACATCCTGTATAGTGGACAAGGTGTATTCTCAACATTCTATATACTCAAAGGCAGACCTACTCCAGACTTACCTAAAGAGAGCATTTTCTCAATTGTGGTCAGTATTATTATTAAAATGTAATCTAATATATATGTGTGCGTGCGTGATCGTACATGAGTGCGTGCATGTGTGCTTCATTGCATGTGTATGTCCTGTTCTCTTTAGAATAACTACTAAACTTACGAATTTTATTTTTCAGATTAAACTTACAAAATCCAGATTTTTGCTGGATATCCTTTGTAGGCCAATATAAATGTATTTGATAAACAAAGCTCAGCATGTTATAAGATAATACTTGGAAGTCATTGAGACAGAATTAACCAAACTTCCACCTCCCATATGTTTAGTAGTCCCACACATATAACTAAAATAGACCTGTGACCATTGTTGAAAGGGGTGCACTTAAACCTAAAAGACTTAATCCCTTAGCCCCACCAACAATTAGGCTCTGTAATTAAAAGTCAGAAGAAAAAGAGACACCACGATGTGATGACACACCAACTAAACGTTTCCAAGTAGGATGATTAGTAATTATCAATCATTAAATCAAGTACTATGCCAAATGACATAAGTGATCATGTTTCTTCCCAACTCTCTTGTGTTAATAAATTCAGTTGGTAGCATTCTTCCATGCCACAATGACAACCCATGTTCAAGTTTTTCTTTTCTTATCACATGCCCTAAAAAGCTTGACTGTCAGGATATAATTTTTGCTAAACTATGTCTTTTACTCAAGGATCTCTGTGGACTTCAACGTTTGTTTTCTTAAACGTCAATAGAATTTTCATCTCCCCTTCTCATAAACCATGTCTGAATAGCCTCCAGCTCACTGAATGTTTTTGTTTATTGTTCATACTTTACACCCATTAAAAAAAAGTTGATTATTGATTAGAAACTAGCATCACACTCTCATTAGTCTTCCGTTTCAGCAGCCATTTGAGCGTATGTAAACTCAAAGTCCCAGTGAGGTTTTGATTATGTGATCTTCGGTTCTTTCAAAAAAGAGTACATTTTATTCCCTCTCCTCTAATCACTTCCATTTCTGTCATTCTTTGTATGTATACATTTTCAGTCTCATTGCCAACATCTTCATTTTGCAATGAATATGTGACTGTTTTCATTAAGTCAGCTTTATATCTTTTCAGTGCTATACTGTCAATCGCAGCATCATCTTCAGCTGTTTCATTTCCTCTGACTCCAGTGTGATTAAGGCTCTGTACAATTGAGTTACATTATTATCCATGTAATTCTCTGTACAATTGAGTTGTTCAATAAGAAAACCCATTCCTTTCTCAAAACGTTCTTCTCTATATTGCACCGCACGCTGTGAGAGTCTGTGAGTATTAGCGAGTGGGTTGATGTATCAGTTATCAACCAACTCAGTGCTGCTGTAACTCCATTTCCATCCTCATGCTTGATGTGATAGTAGAGTGTGCATATGATCTTTCAAGCCATTTCTGTAGGCAACTTAATCAAAACCGCATTTATTTGTATTTCTGTTGACTGAGTCATCGATGTATATAATTATGTCTTGTGGTTTCAAGTGTAACTGGGTGAGCTCTTGTACTGTAACTTCTGCCATGATACCAGTCAATTTCTGACATGATTTATCTAGTTGAATTATTACATTTTTTACATTAGTCATTTTTTTCAATGTCTGATTTCTCCAATTTGCTGCCCTTATTCTGCTACTTTTAGATATGACTTGACTTACGCTACTTGATGTCACATTCTAATAGTGGGGAGAAATAGCAAAAACTCATTGTAGTGATGGGTGTGTCCCTATTACACCCCAGTGCCACTCTCATTGCCTCATTTTGAATTTTTTCCAATCTATATACTTGTGTCTGTGACAGTGTCAGTAGGCCGAGGTCATAATCTATAACAGATAACACACCATTTGTAGAAGCAGAGAAAGTATCCATTGCTGCATGTCCTTGGTCGCCATAAACTTGTTGACAATGATTCCTCTCTTTACTCTCCGAATCACATTTGTGATATGCTTGTTGAATGAGAGACATCTCTCAATCAAGAAAAAACGTTTTTTTGATGTAATATCCTCATTATTGAATTTGCATATGCATTGCTTGTACTCTATTGCATAGAATGATTCTCTGTGATGATGCAAGCTAAAAGAACTAAATGAGAGGTAATAACAGTTTCAACCTTACCAACAGGAGAAGAATGGCTTCCAATCAATGAAACAATGACAGGCTTTCATAAAATAATTATCACTCTTGAAGTAGATGTAGAGATTGAGGAAATGGAAAAGCAAACCTGAAAACCGATTAGGTAATTGCTGATAAATGTAGATGATGCGTTTACCAATGTATCTGTGAATCTGGCTTGGGCTTTACAGCCAAGTATCATGATAACACAGAGAACAGTGGAGCATATGAAATAAATACATTCAGTATGAGGATGGACATCAAGGCTGCTACTGCTGCCCTCAAATGGCTCCCTTGAACCTCAATCACAAAAGCAGTTATTGTGTCAGACTACTAGTCCATGGTGCGAAAGATTCAAAATGGCAGATATTTGACAGATTGTTAACTGCTGGAGGAGATTGAACACTGATGAGTCTGCCTGGAGTGCAATGATATCTGTTCATAACCAATTATTAACCAATTATCAGTTCTTCATCATTCATTCTTAGTGACAGACATATTTCTTGCAGAGTTACATCATCTCAGGAATTCATACAACATCTACAGATGCCCATTTTGAACAAAAGCAATTAATTTTATTGCATTTTCTTACATTGCAGGCACATTAACTTTAAATACCCATAGATGGTGGATATTTTCTTAAATGTTGCAAAAAGTGGATAACATTTAATCTTTCCAGACTAAAACGTAATAAAGATCACAATATTTTTTTTCGAAACAAAGAATAGTCTATTTCTTGTATTCACCTCTTGTATTGTAGTTTTGCAGCAGTTCTAATATGACAATTACTATTTGTTTCTAGACAATACCTGCTGACAAGAAGATAGATCTTAGCCAAGAAGTAGGACCAGTCATTGTGATAGCACCTCCTGACTCAGTTGTGCATAAATTTACATGTTCTGGTAAGCTGTGTTGAATAAGTTGTGTTGCCCCTTGAACAAAAACATTTGTTGAAATCATTTTTATTGTTACTTTTGAATGTGTTACACAGAAATTATCAGTGTATAGTATAAATATCAAGATTAGATTTCTCAACATCACAGAGTGCATTAAAGTAATGTTTGGCTTTGCATCATTAGTTTTCATAATGAGAATTTAAGTATTGTCTATTGTCTATCCCCAGGTGAATGATTGTTGATCACATTCACACTTGCTGTTAAGTGTAGGGGTGGTATCTTAAGCTGTTGTTTCAAGGCCAGATGTGTCGCAGAGGTTGCATTTAGTCCATGTTTGTTCAAGGTTATCTTAATGTTTTCTATCCACCGCTTTCTTAGTCTACCTTTGGCTTTACGCCTAGATATTCTTGTATTATATGCTCTTATTGGTATTTGGTTTGGCTTCATTCTCATAAGGTGACCGAACCATTTTCCTTGCTGTCTCTCAATATGTTCGATACATGATATTATACCAACTGTTTTCCTAATTTCTTCATTTCTTATTTTATCTAGTTTGGTAACCATTGCAGCTTTCCTCAGACACTTCATTTCACATGTGACGATTTTTCTTTGCTGCGAAGCTGTTAAAGACCATGTTTGACATTGGTAGTACAGTGTTGGTATAAAAATTGTAGATATTATTTGTTTTTTAATTTCCATCTTGATGTTTGGATGAAGAAGTAATGGTGAAAGTTGGTACATCTCTGTGTTTGCATTCTGGCACCTTGTTTCTTTTTAAGTATTGATTTTTTAAATTGTTTTAAGAAGTTATTTTCTCATCAAAGAATAGTAACACTGAACTACCATGCATAATTAAGAAGGGCCAGGCATGGGTTCACTTAACTCATCCCACAAAAGGTCTAACTGTTGTGCCAATCACACTATACAACCATAGTACTTAGGTAGAATACAGGTTTTTGAAGTTTAATTTGAGCACACCTGGCGGTCGCTAAGGGGAGATGGAGTGTAAACATGAAGAGATAAAAATAACAGCACACAAAACATTTTCAGTGTTTCGAACATTAGGCCGTTGTCAAATATAGACAAACAAACAGTGAAAAGGCAATTAAAAACAGTAAAAACAATGTTACCACAGAGGCACTAGAATTTAGACATGTAAAGAATACAAAGTTCAAGGTGACAATGACATGTGTAAACATGTAGTCATGGAAGCTGGTTTTATTGAAAAGGGGACAAGATATGAGAACAGAAAGAAACCATTTATTACCCCAAAACAGCATGAACAACAATACAACAAGGTTCACACCCACACAAATTGAAACACATGAATGTTCAGAGTTAAGTCGAAAAGGCTTTGAGGTACCAAACTCAAAAATAAATCAAATTTCAAGAGTGTACCTAGATCTGTCATCCGTGGTGCAGGATCTGAGGACAGTGAGACAGAGCAACAAACAGTTTACCAAATAAGAGCTGAAGTGAATGTGGACCAAGATGTCATTAAGATTTTTGTCACGCATATGTGCAACCTGGAAAGCGGCTCGAGCTAGATGATCAGATTGGAGCAGGAAATAATGCTTGAACAAGATTCGACGGACAGTAGAGTTATGGAGATGAAAAGAAAGGACATGTTGAACTCTATCAGAGGAGGATAAAGAACCCTGAGTATTATTCAAAGTATCACTCGAGATAACGTACAGACATGAAGCTATGCCAATGAAAGGATACTGTCACAGAATGAACGTCTATGAAAGAAATCAATCATCTCAGAGGATTTATCAAGAAAGTCATCATTGTCACTACATAAGCAACGACGGCGAAGAAGCTGGGAGAATTGCGACAAGCAGGAGGATGAGAAGACGTGTAGAGCAGAAAACCATGTAAGGAGGATCAATAGTGACAAGAAAGTTGAGAGAAGTAGTAGAGATGTTAGATGTGAATTGAAGAGTAGGGTTAAATATGTTGATAAAGTTCATGAAGCGAGACAATTCTGTCTCAGTCATGTCAGTAATATCTATACCATCATCAATGTAACTATGAAATAGAAATGGAAAAGGACCTTCATGTGTCTCCCAAACTTCATGTTCAAGATGTCCCATGAAAAGACACGCTAACTGAATCCCATCTTAGTGCCCATAGCAACATCACTGATCTGATTGAAAAAGTGCCCATTGAGTTCAAAGGAGTTCACTATCAAACCACAACACAGAGCATTCTATTCTCCTGATTACATCCTGTCAACTGTGAGAAGGAATGTAGAAAAAGTACTATTATCAGATATTATATTGTATTTAGGATATAATTTCAAACAATGTTTCCATATTCACTAAAACTGTACACATTAACTAGTGGGCATTATTTTTTAATGCTAGTGAAGGAAAGAAATGTATTAAATTTGTAAAACATCTGCTTTAGTAATTCTTGATTTGTTTCTTGACCATGAACTAATATCACTGCACAAAGGGGCATTCTCATAAGTGCTCCACTTGTCATTTCATCAACCACGGGGGCCAACCCGAAGTGTAATGATGTTGATTCATAACCAATAACTAGTGTGTCATGTTTTACAACTTGGCTGCAATATGTGTACCTTTAGGCCAGACACTTCTTCATTCATTTGCTAATTGTGATGCCGCTGCCATAGTGCAGCCTTGGTGTTCTAGTATTTCTCTGATGGCATCTATCCATCTTCGTCTCGGTCTTCCCTTATTTCTCTTTTCAGGTGGTCTTTTATTGAAGGATATCGATGGAATGCAACCTTGTTCCTTCCATTCTGATTAAGTCTGATTAACACAAACATATAACATCCGTATTCATACTATAAGGGCCAATAGGTCTTCTTGTAAACATAAATAACATATAGACAGTACAATTTTGCTTCAAATTTGCTTATACAAGATTGATAGCATCCATTGTAAACTGAAAAGTATATTGCCTAGATGATTGGGTATTGGTTCGTCTATGGTTCGAGGCTCATCTCATTTTAGTCATCCCAACTGTACAAATGAATATGTGATTCATAAATATATGTTGTGTTAAACATGAAAGAGGTGCACTTGTTCCCTTGCCTCACAGAAAGTGTAGACAGGGAAAAACACCTCACTCTAATACATTTAATATGATATGATATCATTAGTAATACTTGAAGTTAATCAAACATACCTATTGTCATCAGAAGCAGTAACAACTACACCAAGCACACCAGGTTCTACACCAACAGAATCCCCAAGCTCACCATCTAGTACACCAAGCACACCAGGTTCTACACCAACAGAATCCCCAAGCTCACCATCTAGTACACCAAGCACACCAGGTTCTACACCAACAGAATCCCCAAGCTCACCATCTAGTACACCAAGCACACCAGGTTCTACACCAACAGAATCCCCAAGCTCACCATCTAGTACACCAAGCACACCAGGTTCTACACCAACAGAATCCCCAAGCTCACCATCTAGTACACCAAGCACACCAGGTTCTACACCAACAGAATCCCCAAGCTCACCATCTAGTACACCAAGCACACCAGGTTCTACACCAACAGAATCCCCAAGCTCACCATCTAGTACACCAAGCACACCAGGTTCTACACCAACAGAATCCCCAAGCTCACCATCTAGTACACCAAGCACACCAGGTTCTACACCAACAGAATCCCCAAGCTCACCATCTAGTACACCAAGCACACCAGGTTCTACACCAACAGAATCCCCAAGCTCACCATCTAGTACACCTAGCACACCAGGTTCTACACCAACAGAATCCCCAAGCTCACCATCTAGTACACCAAGCACACCAGGTTCTACACCAACAGAATCCCCAAGCTCACCATCTAGTACACCAAGCACACCAGGTTCTACACCAACAGAATCCCCAAGCTCACCATCTAGTACACCAAGCACACCAGGTTCTACACCAACAGAATCCCCAAGCTCACCATCTAGTACACCAAGCACACCAGGTTCTACACCAACAGAATCCCCAAGCTCACCATCTAGTACACCAAGCACACCAGGTTCTACACCAACAGAATCCCCAAGCTCACCATCTAGTACACCAAGCACACCAGGTTCTACACCAACAGAATCCCCAAGCTCACCATCTAGTACACCAAGCACACCAGGTAGTGTGACATTTTTATATTGGACACATTATTTATTCAATATTGTTTTTTTATATTTCAACTAAATTTCCTCTATTTCTCTTTTCTATTCAACTTTGATATCATGATATTTCTTATAATATTATGGAAAATTCAAAATATATCATCATCATCAAACTCTGTCTCTACAACGAAGGTTAGCTGCAACAGGCCTCCAACATCCCATGTCTCTTATTTTGGTGGTGCACTCTGCTAGACTGTAACATGTCCATTTCCTGAGTTACTATCCCTCTTGTATCTCAGCATACCTCTTGATCGCTTCCCTTTGACTTTACAGGCATGGGCAAATACAGGCATGGACAGACAACATCAATGAATGGACAGGACAAGATATTGCCACACTCATCCACATTGCTGAGGATAGAATTGCATAACGGCAAGCGTTCTCAAAGTGGCCAAAGCAGCGACACAAGGACTTGTCAAAGAACTCTTTTAAAGCTTTTGAAAAAAACCAAGATACATGGGAAGAACTTGTACAAAATAGAGCTACATGTCGCCCTGCAGTTTTAAAAAAAGGCACAGCATCTCAACAGCAGAGAGTAGCTTGAAAGTCACGGGTAGACCAAATACTATTTACAGAGGGCATCTCATGCCCAAACTGTACAAGGACATTTGCTGCCAAAATAGGGCTTAGGCTTATTAGCCATCAACGAACTTATGGTCAAGGACATCTCTAACTGAATTTCAAAATTTGATGTAACAAATGGCCATCATCACTTGTGATGAATGAACAACAACTTCATTTCAAATTCAGTGCACATTGACCTTACAGACATGCTGCATTTTTCCAAAAGTATCTGCATTTGCAAGTACAGTATCTACCTCTACAGTCAGTAACATAGAACATCTAATGGAATACAAAAACAGCACAATTAATGCACAGACTACAAAATATATTATGATATTATGCACACACACATTATTTATTCAGCATATGGCTTAGAAATTGGTAACCCTTAGTTAACGTGACATAATAATTTTTTTATAACACATAGGCCCAGTGCAGGATTTACCTATAAGCTAAACATGATATAGCTTAGGGCCCCCGCTTTCTTGGGGGCCCCGAAATAATCATATTTGGCACTGACATATAATATCTGGACTTAAAAAGGGCGCCATATCTTAAATAGGTTAGGGCCTTATCAAGTCTAAATCCGGCACTGCATTATTAGGGCTATAGTAAACTTCCGGTTACATGATAATGAGAAGAAACATTTATATCCACATTGATTTAAGGTCTTGTAATCAAATGGACATTAGTACAGCACAGCATTAAAATATGTGATACTGAAAAGGGATTTTCCCAGTGAAGGTCTGTAGGCCCTATAGCCTATAGGGATAAAAGTTCCAGTGTTGGGTAACGACCCTAAAGAGAAAATATATGGCTGGGGTAACACAAGGAAAATATCAAAATGAAAGAAAATAGGTATACATGTTACCAAATTAAGTATAAAATAACCTAACAATGAGATACTGTGACAGAACAACGTTTCGACTCAAAATTCTTCATCAGGACAAACAAGGATCACAGTAAAACAATATTACATAGAAAAATGCATGGTTGTGATAGGAAGGGGCAAATTTCTAGTATAGGTCTCCACTGCGCTATTTACATGAACATCATGGATTTCCCTTGCAAGCCAATCATATCGATAGATGCCGTGATGTCACATCTCACATTGCAGACGACAATTCTGAGATAATTATTTATTAATTATAAATAATTAATTCCCCCCCCCCCATCTATAACTTTACACAACTTACCTAACACTGCAAAGGTTAGGTAATACATCGAAAATATAACAAAGGTCACAATGGAGAATGAACTTTGTTGATCAAAGAAGTTTTGAGAAAGGGGCCTATACAAAATAATGGAGGTGATGGTTCAGGTAATCCTGCCACCAAATTCTTTTAGAGTAATTAATTATATTAGAATTTCTGTTATAATTTATAACGCAAGCCCCAGAGAACTAAATTAGTCTATTACAAAATTAATTTACTGCCACACTTTGTTGGTTTCCCATAGGTCCTAGAATAGAAGCTCTACAATAAGATAGATAGTAAAGCAAAATGAGTTAAACAGGTTACTAAAACACTTACTTTGCCTATTAATAAAAATATATTTAAAAAAGTATATATAAAAAAAACATACAATAAAACTAAACAGGACAATTCTCCACGTATCGGCTCAAATTTTAAAAGGTTCAATTTGAGCCGATACGTGGAGAATTGTCCTGTTTAGTTTTATTGTATGTTTTTTTATATATACTTTTTAAAATATATTTGTATTAATAGGCAAGGTAAGTGTTTTAGTAACCTGTTTAACTCATTTTGCTTTACTATTTGTTCATTTGGTTACTGCGGCACCATCCACTTTGTCGGACGCCCTCTGACCATTTGGTTATTTACAATAAGATAGATCCAGCCTGAGTTTGAGAATGAAAACTAATAAACAACAACAGATATTTTTCTAATGTTTAATGAAGCATGTTGAATTTAGATAAGAGCTCCAACAATAAATGGGCATATTGTTTTTTCACAGTAACTCCATGTCAAGAACAGTCTAGCACAGTGAATTTAACTCCGGCTTACAATGGTGCATATGATAAAAATGGAGCTGCTATTGTATCATATGGAGGCAAACAGAATGGTGATGCTACTAGCGTGAAAGTATCAAATGTTCCAGCGGGGGGCATTGTACAACTTGCAACACAAAACAAAGACACACCGGTAAGATTAATGAATTTTTCTCTAGGCCTATGCATTATATGAAAATATATTATTATGTGCTTTAGTTTAGTTTGGCATAATTTTCTGAAATGATAGTAACGCACTCGTTGGCAAACCCGTAGAGTAGTAGGCCTATGCTTGTGATGGTTTCTGTATGCATAATGTAAAAGTCAAGTAATGAGAGTTGGCAGGGCCATAGATAGGGGGCTTATGATGGGGGATTCTAATCATGACATTTACTATATAAAACATAGGATAGGCCTAGGCCCCTAAACATTTTGTGTAGTTATTTGATTTTTAGGTAAACACTCCATTCCTTTATAAAAGAGCTATCTATCCCGCCACAGTTTAAGAGTGTCTATCTTATCTTGCTAAAAGTGTGGAAGATATTGAAGAACTGATTAATGTTCTAGTAGTCACATAAAGTAAAGAGAAAGGCCTCTTCTTAACTCTTTCAGGGCACAATTATTCCAGGGTTTTGATGTACCTATAATTAATTTTAGGCGAAATTTTTTGACAGCAAAATAGGCACAAACTTCCTGAAGACAAAGTAATTTATGTCATATAAAGTATCAAAAGAAAGGTACTTGAATGTGGAATTCATACACAATATAAAATTATAACAACAAAATACAAAAATTACACCACAAACAGAAATGTTAGATGACCATACATTTTGTGGACACATATTTTATTCTACCGCCCCTCAATTTTACTTGTCTTGAAATGTTGCTGTCCGTTCTTACTAAAGTAGATGTCTTGACTGTTATTTATTGATTATAATTTGTTTATTTGAAGTAAATCTTTTAACTGTCTAGTGTGTTATGTGATTTTTGTGTGTTCCATGTCAAATTTCAGAATTGAACAAAATATTGTGAAAATTTAGGAAATATTCCCCAGTACTGGATTTCTCAGTGGAGTTTAAAATTCACATTTATGTCCTATTTACATCTGATGACTTACGTTTACTCTTGTTTGGTGTGATATACCCTAAAACATGTTTTGGGGTGCTGGTGAGGTTTGTCTATACACCTGATACAGTAGAAAATGCTGCATTTTTTCAGCTTTGAATTGCTACACTGTACACACTGCCAGTCTGCAACATCATAATCAACTAAATGCACAGCGCAAACATATTTTTCATCATGTGAGAGTACTGGCTTTCATCTTCGTTTCCTAGTTACAGCTGCATTTATGTCTATGGGAATTTTCTGACCAGATAGAGCAATAAGTTGGTTGATAAGTGCATTTTTATACTGTGCAAGGGTCATACACTGAGATGCAGTCGGGTGGGACAATACATACAGAATATGTGCATTGACCTATGTCACTTCTATAATCCATGTGAAAATCTTATTTCCATCACTTCACTGTTTTCCTTTTATGATTGCCATAGTATGATACTATTTGGTTCATGTGATAACAGTCATTCATATTCTTGTTACACGAAAGAATGGGCCTGGTCTTCTGGACAATTCTATACCCTTCCTGATGCTCCAGAAGTGTGGATTGACCATGTGTTGTCATTAAGGGTTTTTTTGTCTTTCCAGGAAACACAAAGAACGTTATCTCTTTGTTTGAGAACCTTCTTGGAATTCCAAAGATAGTTTTTTTCCTGCTTCAGCTGTGGTGGCAAGCCTTTACGGTTCAAATTTACAGTGCAAGTGTAATTCATCTTCTTTGATGGAAGGAATTCAATAAGAGACATTGATGAATAATATGTATCTGCATATCATGGTTAGCTGTAATGCCATTCAGTAAGGTTGAAACAAATTTCACAGCATCAGTATCGGTTATGTCAAGATCAGGATCATATGCGGTATTCGCTCCAAAATAAATGATAAAATTCAGCACATACCCAGAGGCACAATCAAAAATAACAAATGTCTGTATGTGATATTTATCTGGCTTGTTTGCATTACACTGTCTTGCATGAAAATGGATCTTGCATGAAAACAACCCTTTTTTCTAATCACCATCACATCAACACGTATACATCATGGCTATAAAGCCAGGGGTAGACCATGTAAAATATGGATCACTGACATCAAAGAAGCCACGGGAACAAGCTGTGTATAGATAGATAGACCATCTCATTCATGGAAAGGTTTCATATGGTTGTATGCAGACTTGTACTGTGCGACTAGGTCATTCACAAATGTCTCAATTATTGCATTGCCTAGTGCATGTGGTTCTGATGCATGCAACATTGTCATGTATAATATTGGAAATTTTGTCAGAGAAAACATAATCTTGAACCATGGCAACAACTGTTGTCCAGTAATCCTTTAGTTCACGTTTTTTCTGTGAATCCTATTGCAATTATCACTGAAAGAGAGTTCAAAAACTCTGCTCTGGTCAGCATTTGCTATTCAGAAAATGTAGATATCTGTCATTGGTGCGTTATTTTTTATTTGGTGCTTGAACACCAGATCCGGTCGATCTAAATAGAGGTGACCTGATAGACACATTCTCATTCTGTTTGAGTTCTTTCCATTGAATATCAATATCATCATTAGGACTATTGTATGTAAGAGCAAAAGTATCATTGCTGTCACTATCTGATTCATCAGAAACAGCAACAGTAGAAACAGTTCTAGATTTTACAGCCATTTTTCCTTTGCACCTACCATTATTAGGCATATTTCATTTCCTACTTGCAATAAGTTCAGTAATTTTGCTAATTTTAGAAATGCTGAACTTATCATGTTTGAATTTATATTTAAAATAAATATGTCACTCGTATCAAATTACGCAGTATTTCGTTACAAAGGGTTTCATTTTGTTAACCAAATTTCTAAATTTTAAACAGCTAAATAAGTTAATACTAATTCACTTATGATCAAAACGAAGCAAATTTTGTTGGCATATTTGCAAGAACGATTAATCGTGGATACATCCACAATCGATTTGTATCTGCAACAATTAATTGTTTTTACGCTGGAAAAGATTTCAATAGCAAGAAGACAGAAATGATGATTACTTGAAAGAAACAAAATTCAACAACTTGCAAGATCAAAGTAAACAACATAATATTAAAATAGGTCTAACAATTCAATTAATTAGTTACAACGATAACATCAGATGGAAGAAGCTCAACAGAAATAAGAAGCAGAATAGGGCAGGCAAAAACAGCATTCAGAAAAATGAAAAATATATTGTGTAATATGACCCTAACATTATTGGTGGAAAGAGAGCACTGTAGTGCTACATTACTCCTATACTAACATATGGATGTGAGTCTTGAACAATAAACAAACAGGATAGTGGGAAATTAGAATCAGTAAAGATGTGGTTCTATAGAAGAATGCTGAGAATACATGAGCTGTTAGAAAAACTAATGTGGAGGTGTTGAAAGAATCAAATGTGAGATGAACCTTAACCTGTAGTAGACCAGCTAAAAATAGTGCTTATTGCGTCTGATATCCGACTCTTCTTTATGACTTATAGTTTTTCTGCACGTGTTTGCATTTTAGGCATAACGTTTTTATTCATTGAGTTATTGATTTCAAATTCAGAGACAATAGAGATAAATGGATGCTGGATATGATTCGGAGGTGTTATTTGCATGTGTCTCAATGCTATGTTATGTACAACCAAAATCGAGAATGTGAACAAACGTACACAAAGTACTTACTGCATCAAGGTCATATGTAGGCCTAGCAGAAGAAAACATGGCTCCTCAAATTCCTTGTCATAAATGACATCGATTACATAACTTTTAAACATTATAAACATCTCTCTTAAACACCATTTATTGATCTACACTAACTGAAACATTAAAGCTTTAAAATTTGTCCTTTTCTGAATCATAATCCGTGAAGAAATAGCGAAAAATGGCTGTACCTAGAAAAATGCTAAAAGATACTAGGCCTATGAAGTTCAGTTTCCAATCATGAAAGGTCTAATAAATTATGACTATTTATATAGCTTTAACTTTTGAAACAATCACTCTAGCACCGCTTACTATAAGAGCATGATGGTAAATAAACATGGCCAAACATTATGGGATGGAGTTGGCTGTCCCATCCCATATAGGGTCAGTGACCCAAAGCCATGCTGAAGTCAGATGTGTCAGGCCAAAAGGCACAGATATCACAGCAATGCTGTAAACCATGACACAACGCATTCTGTTATCAAGACTACATCCTGCTGATCTGCAGGAGTTTGAGAATGAATGCAGAAGAAGAAGAAGTTTCCAAGCATAAAAAGTATTATTAATTATGACTATTTATATGGCTTTGGAAAACTAAGGAACAATCACTCTAGCACCGCTTACTATAAGAGCATGATAGAAAATAAACATGGCCAAATGTTATCCATGACTACAAATGGCTACCTTGATGTCGACATATGTAGACATATGTCGGACATCTATTGCTAGATGTCATTTGTAGGCTACGTATTGCTACAGTTTAATCACTTATATAAGGAAAAGACAATCTTCTTTTTTGACCACGTTATGAGACAGGGAGGTTTGGAGAATATAATTACAACAGGCAGGAATTTAGACAAGAGAGACAGATGGCGACAACGGGAGAAAATATTGAAAAGTTTAATAACCTGACATGGCATAAAGTCAACAACGAGCCTAATACATAGTACTAGTGATAGAGAGCTGTGGAGATCCATGATCACCTACGCTCATAGTATTTTCTGCTCATAATATTTTCTGTGAAAATAAATAAAACACATTAATAATATCGTCTGTTAAAATTAAATAAAACACTTAGATGTCACTAACCTTCTTGATGCAGTCTTGACTAGATCTAAAGAATATTTATTTAAACACACAACATGATTTTTATTCATTGCATAATATCTTGGCCAATTTTTTCCAGTGTCATTTAATAACATTAATAATGTGTTCATAATATTTTGTTTGAAAATAAACGTAATCCCCAATTCCTCACAATTAGAAACACAATCTATACAAAATTCACTAAAAATGACTTCCATTTGCGATGATTGTAACAGGATAACTGAAACTTTCAAAATGCTTTAATTTGCTCACCATTTTTCACACGACTGATTCAAAAGGAAGCTAGATTTTAATGCTAGCAGTGTTCCAGTTTTCTTAGAAAGAAAAAACTAAATTTAAAGTTTTTACCATGATTACAAAACTGCTTAGTGAAGTCACAATTATGCTACCATGGTGTTGAGCGAAGTACACCAGGATATGGGCATGTATTCATGCTGATGTCTTGGTAAAGGTTAAATAACATGAACAAGTATAGATACCAGCTCACAAAACAGACCTAATAAATGTTTTGACTAAAAGTCTCATATACTGCCATATTAATTATTAGTAATTGAACCGCAGACAGTACACTCTAGGCATCCTCATAGAAGTTCCATCTCTTTCAGCAAGTGATGAAGGGTATGTATGCTGATAGTTCCCATGTCGTGTTGATTATATATTTTCCTAGTCCTACCTGTAAATTAATTCTTATTCAATTCCTGCGTTATTTCGGTGCTATCATATGGATGTGAGAGCTGGAAAAGCTCTTCATCTTCAGAAAAGAAATTACTGAGTTTCGAAAACAAATGTCTTCGTAGGATAAGTAACACCCATTGGAGTGAGTTCAAATCAAATGATAAAATCAGAGAAGAGACACATCAAAATTTCATCACAGATGTTAACAGAAAACTCCTTCGGTCCTACATCGGGCATGTCCTACGCGCAGACATCAGCAGAATACATCACTAATCTCTTGAATGGATACTTACAGGCAAAAGAGCCAGGGGTAGACCAAAAGAAACACTCAGAAGAACAATACTTAGAGAAAGTAAAACAATCAATATCCATAATATCCAGAATAGCTTTGAACAGACAGAATAGGAGAGATCTTACCTCTGCCCTATGCGCTAACTTCAGTGCAGAAGGAAAATGAATGAATGACCTGTCAATTACTTTACCATCTTCTTGAGTAATTCCAAACTCCCTCTATCTCTTTATAACAGTCTCATCCACCATGGTGTCTTCATCCAACAGATGCATATATAAAAAATGTACAGTGTCTCCCCAATCAATTGTAATCTGTTCTAACATATGTGCTTTCAGTTCTAGTTTGTAGACTTTGTCTCTCATTAACCTCAACTCCAGTGTGACCAGGGCAAAATATCCATGTAAGTCATGGAGGTATGATATCCCAATATACTCCATCCACTCATAATACAGCCATTCATTCTGAATTTTGCTTATCATGGATTGAGACTAAATACAACACCAAGCAATAATACAACAAAAGAAACCATAAAGAGTTGTAATGAACAAGAGCCAAATATTCTCATAGAGGAAATTGCCGAGGTCATAAAAAAGGCAAAAAATAACAAAGCTCCAGGGATAGATAACATACCACTAGAAATTATAAGAGCAGCAGGAGAAACAGGATTATATTGGCTACACAGAATTTTTAACACAGCGCGGAGGCAACAGAAGACACCAACAGACTGGAGAAAAGCTATCATAGTTCCAATATGGAAAAGGTAAGGCAGCAAAAGAGACTGTAACCAGTACAGGGGAATTACCTTGTTAAGCCATGCAGGAAAACTATATGCAAAAATAGTTGAGAAAAGACTGAGACCTGTAATAGAACAACAACTTAGCAATACACAAATGGGTTTTAGAAGAAACAGAGGATGTACTGATGCAATATTTATTCTTAAACAGTTGGCAGAGAAGTCAATAGAATACAACCAAAATTTATACATATCCTTCATAGATCAAGAGAAAGCATTTGACAGAGTAAACAGAAAAACTATGGGAAACATTAAAAATTTATGGAGTATGCCAACATTTAATTAACGTTTGTAGAAGTCTCTATAACAACAGCAGTTACACTATAAGAACTGCTGCAGGCTACACAGAGGACTTTGTGATTAGCACAGGAGTAAAGCAGGGATTTGTATTATCCCCACTACTTTTTATTACATACATGGACCATATAAACAAAACAGCAAATTCTAATGAAGCAAATGACTGTTTTTTGCAGATGACCAGGTTTTATTCCACAACAGCATTAAAAACCTGCAAGACCACCTAAGCATAATAGACAGCAGGCAAGCAATTTGGAATGAAAATCAACATAGACAAAACAGAAGTAATGAATATTGCAAGAGAAAAGGAGAACATCAACATACAGATAAACAATAAACAACTAAAACAAGTAGATGAATTCAAATATCTGGGCAGCACATTGAGATATGACAACAAACAAGAAGCAGAAATAAACGGAAGATGTAATAAGGCCTGTCAGATCATTGGTCAATTAACACCTTTACTAAGAAACAAAGATATTACACTAGAAACAAAGAAAGCGCTTTTCAACACCATTTTCTTACCAAGATTGTGTTATCAGTGTCAAACTTGGACATTAGATTCTAGAACAATACATAAGATTAACACCACTGAAATGAAATGTGTGAGACGTATAATTGGGGTTAGCTTGAGAGACAAAATCAGGAATGAAGCACTAAGGAAACAATTAGGGATCAAGCCAACAATAGAATACATACAGAAACAACAAGTTAAATGGTACGGCCACATAACCAGACAGAAAGAGCAAAGTATTATCCAAAAAACACTTAACAAACGATACGAAAACAGGAGACCTATTGGACACCCTCGTAAAAGGTGGATAGATAGTGTATTAGAGACACTCGGAAATATAACAGCTGAGGAGGCAAATAGAAGGGCAAAAGATCGTACACTCACTCTCCCCTCAACACCGAAAGGTACATAAGGACAGAAAGAAGAAGAAGAAGATGGATTGAGAGTCCAACACAATAATTGCCCTGATTATCACTGTTTCTAAGATACATTTAGGGCCTCTGTAACTGCCTCAATTTCCATACTCATACTGGAGGTTGCTGTGGTAAACTCTCTACATTTTTTCAGCACTCTACATTACTCTCTTTATTAGAATTTCTCTTCATTACCTCTTAGAATTTCAGAAAATCCCCAACCCTATCTTGACCCTTTCCATACAGAACTATTTGTGTATATGTCCCTATGACCACTTCTTCCATGTTGTTTGTTATAAGTTGCTTGATTTCTAGGTCAGCTTTGTGCATTGCACCACTACTTGTATCTCGGTAGACTGTTCTACCATTCTATTTGTCTACAATCCTATTACTTTTTTTGTTCCTTGCAGGTTCTGAATTTTTTCTCTGCAGCTTCTGTTAAATGTAATGACTACACAAAAGGTACCATGTAAATGCAGCTGGAGTGGGTATCCTCTCCAATAACAATGCAGGATTTCTCTGTAGGTAGTTTCAATGGAGATATCATGTAATAATTTAGACATTCTTCTTTGATTATGTGCTTTTAACACTTGTGTTAGATGGTCAGCCTCTGTCAGGTGACATCTGCATTCTGAAAATCAGGATGAAAAATTATTTCATTTGTTTAAATGATTTCTACTGACTTATTTGCAGATTGCTGACAATATTTTGTATGGCGTATTAGTTAATGGTATGTATATTAACACTTAAATATTTTTGAGATATGTGTGTGTATACATCATTGTTGCCTTGGATTTTTTTCTGTTGTTAAATGTCTGCAGTCATCCATTTGTACTATTACTATAATTTTTAATTATTTGTTCTCCAGCTTGTATTTTAATTGATAAAGACCTTATGGTTGAAATGTCAATTTTTCTGTTCAATACTTTTATATATATATTTTTTTCCATGTCTGTTAATTAGTCTGGATGTGCAGTGTAAAACTTAATACCCGTACTCTATTTTTTTGGATAAGTACCTAATGTGATATGATCTAATTTCTTGCACATGTGACTTGGAAAAAATCATTAGGCAGAGAAAAGTTGCAGCTAATATTAGAGGACTGGAATATATGGACAATTATTAGGCAACATAAGAGCTTTATACACACAAAAAACATAATCAGAACTACTGAGGGCACAATAGATCTATTTTAAATAAAACAGGCATCAGACAAACAGCAATATGTTTCTACAACAATAAGAAGAACAGGTTGCACTTATATCGGACATGTACTTAGAATGAATGAAAATAGACTGCCACTATAAACATTAAAATTGGTACAAGATGGCAAAAGAAAGAGAGGAAGATAAAGAGAGACTCTTTGCAGAACAACCATCGATGAGGGTGCAAGTGTGTTGGTCCTCAGAAACTGTGTAATCCTATCATTTATCATTACAAAATGTAATTTTGTAATTATTTTTTATGAATCATAGAAGCCAGTAACCAATTTAAAACATTTTATTAAGATAAATGTCAAAAATATAATTGTAATGGCTTTATTATAAGTACAATAGATATGGTCTGATAAATGTTTTCTATTCTTTTAAATTTTAGGTGATGGAAAAATTCCACAAGATGTTTTGGAAAATTTAGGTGAGATTATTCATTAAAATTTTTAACAAATGTACAATTTCTATGACACTCCATCATTTTGATTTCAAGCAAGAAGGTGTCCAAATTCCCTTTAATTTCATCCCAGAAGAGAAAATAAAAATATCAAAAGGAGATTACTTAAATCCTGTATTTTATGTGAATCATTTTATAATTTAAAATAGATAGGCCTACTAACAAATGTTTGCAGACGGAAAGACTCCCCTGTCAAGCTTTGATGTGGTCACCAAAGGGCAAGAGAAAATGAGGAAGATCAAAAGAAACTTTACGTAGAACTATTACAAGAGAACGTTTCACCATCGGTATCAGAAACAATGAAGACCTAAAGCAAATTTCAATGAAACGAGAGACATGGAAATCTATGGCATCCGCCCTATTGTCTTTGGCCCTAGATGAATAACTAACTAACTAACAAATATTGCTTATCAATATAGCAAATTTGTACTATAGGCCTACATATAAAACCTCAAACTTAGTGGATCTATTGACCAAGATCAGTGTAGCAGATATTGAGTTAGCCAGTAGGCCTATGCTAGTTTTTAAAGTGTACACAGTGTGCACTTATAACATAAATCTGATTTTGATATGGATATTGGTGACTATGATGATGTTCCTCCTTTGCAAGCGAAGATGAGCATGGCATGAAGAACAATAAATGTGATGAACTAATAGAAAAAAAAAAAATTTGTTGTTGTCTAATTTGGTTTGTGAGTTCGCAGATGCCCGATGAGTCTGATTCATGCTAGGAAAATTCTATTTCAGCGCATGCAAGAGGTTTAGGGTGGAGAGTTTTTGGATTTGGCCTTCCGCTTCCGTCATTTGTGAATTACCAGCAGTGTTCTTTCATTTTCAAATTTAGTAATGCAAGCAGTGATCTGGGTGTGTCAAGCTAAGCAATCAAGGGCTGTAGTCTCCCAAAAACTAGGATCAATGCTGCAGTGCTTGAGAGAGTTTTTTAGGTGATCCTTGAAGCGTTTTTTCTGCCCTCCGCTTGAAATTTACCATCGCACACCTACTCTAGAATAATCTCTTTGGAAGGCATTTGTCTGGCACACAGACAGTGTGAGAAGTACAGCGGAGTTGGAATCTAGACAGCAGGGCATGGATACTTTGCATACAGGACTTTTGAAGAATTTCAGTTTCTGGTGCTCGATCCTGCTAATGTACTGCCATGTGGTTTCTTAGGCACAGAAGGTGGAAGGAGTTAAGTTGTCGAGTGTGTCTCGCATAGACAGTCCAGGATGACACAACAAATATTGGTGACAGTCTTAGGTCTCTCTATAATCATTTTTTCTCTAATTGTGACTGCAATCAGCAAGAATATAGGCTAATATTGAGACAGGAGGAATTAGGAATCAAAGTAAAGTTAATATATGTTATGAACCAGCATCATAGCACACAGTATCCCATACGTGCTCAGCTCATTTGTCAGTGGTTGACCAGAAACAGCCTGACTAGCTTCACATACCCCTCTTGCTCAGTAACGGTGGTACAATTCCTCGAATTCCCAGAGCATGAGCCCTACATGGTACCCTACTTCCTGGTGACTAGGTGAACCACAGTATAATTTTTATTTCACATCACAAATAATATGAGTGGATTAGACATCCAAGTTTCCTGGTCAGAGCGTGCATGATGTAACATTACACTACTGCTGCTTCCAAATTAGGTATCAAGTGGTATGATTTGACAAGACTATATCACAAAAAGATAACAAAAATGCCTATAAACCTTTACCATCTAGTAGAAGAGACTGAAGACTGATCACCCGTAGATGTGACCTGAAGTAAATTGACATTGATTTTATGACTGAACTTCTAAATATTCAATTAATATATAATAATTTAGTTTATTTTCTTTCAACAGAGAGAAATAATGATCACTACATCCTGTATAGTGGACAAGGTGTATTCTCAACATTCTATATACTCAAAGGCAGACCTACTCCAGACTTACCTAAAGAGAGCATTTTCTCAATTGTGGTCAGTATTATTATTAAAATGTAATCTAATATATATGTGTGCGTGCGTGATCGTACATGAGTGCGTGCATGTGTGCTTCATTGCATGTGTATGTCCTGTTCTCTTTAGAATAACTACTAAACTTACGAATTTTATTTTTCAGATTAAACTTACAAAATCCAGATTTTTGCTGGATATCCTTTGTAGGCCAATATAAATGTATTTGATAAACAAAGCTCAGCATGTTATAAGATAATACTTGGAAGTCATTGAGACAGAATTAACCAAACTTCCACCTCCCATATGTTTAGTAGTCCCACACATATAACTAAAATAGACCTGTGACCATTGTTGAAAGGGGTGCACTTAAACCTAAAAGACTTAATCCCTTAGCCCCACCAACAATTAGGCTCTGTAATTAAAAGTCAGAAGAAAAAGAGACACCACGATGTGATGACACACCAACTAAACGTTTCCAAGTAGGATGATTAGTAATTATCAATCATTAAATCAAGTACTATGCCAAATGACATAAGTGATCATGTTTCTTCCCAACTCTCTTGTGTTAATAAATTCAGTTGGTAGCATTCTTCCATGCCACAATGACAACCCATGTTCAAGTTTTTCTTTTCTTATCACATGCCCTAAAAAGCTTGACTGTCAGGATATAATTTTTGCTAAACTATGTCTTTTACTCAAGGATCTCTGTGGACTTCAACGTTTGTTTTCTTAAACGTCAATAGAATTTTCATCTCCCCTTCTCATAAACCATGTCTGAATAGCCTCCAACTCACTTTGAATTTTTTGGTTTATTGTCCATACTTTACACCCAATAAAAAGAAAGTTGATTCTTGATTAGAAACTAGCATCACATTCCCATAAGTCTTCCGTTTCAGCAGCCATTTGAGCGTATGTAAACTCAAAGTCCCAGTGAGGTTTTGATTATGTGATCTTCGGTTCTTTCAAAAAAGAGTACATTTTATTCCCTCTCCTCTAATCACTTCCATTTCTGTCATTCTTTGTATGTATACATTTTCAGTCTCATTGCCAACATCTTCATTTTGCAATGAATATGTGACTGTTTTCATTAAGTCAGCTTTATATCTTTTCAGTGCTATACTGTCAATCGCAGCATCATCTTCAGCTGTTTCATTTCCTCTGACTCCAGTGTGATTAAGGCTCTGTACAATTGAGTTACATTATTATCCATGTAATTCTCTGTACAATTGAGTTGTTCAATAAGAAAACCCATTCCTTTCTCAAAACGTTCTTCTCTATATTGCACCGCACGCTGTGAGAGTCTGTGAGTATTAGCGAGTGGGTTGATGTATCAGTTATCAACCAACTCAGTGCTGCTGTAACTCCATTTCCATCCTCATGCTTGATGTGATAGTAGAGTGTGCATATGATCTTTCAAGCCATTTCTGTAGGCAACTTAATCAAAACCGCATTTATTTGTATTTCTGTTGACTGAGTCATCGATGTATATAATTATGTCTTGTGGTTTCAAGTGTAACTGGGTGAGCTCTTGTACTGTAACTTCTGCCATGATACCAGTCAATTTCTGACATGATTTATCTAGTTGAATTATTACATTTTTTACATTAGTCATTTTTTTCAATGTCTGATTTCTCCAATTTGCTGCCCTTATTCTGCTACTTTTAGATATGACTTGACTTACGCTACTTGATGTCACATTCTAATAGTGGGGAGAAATAGCAAAAACTCATTGTAGTGATGGGTGTGTCCCTATTACACCCCAGTGCCACTCTCATTGCCTCATTTTGAATTTTTTCCAATCTATATACTTGTGTCTGTGACAGTGTCAGTAGGCCGAGGTCATAATCTATAACAGATAACACACCATTTGTAGAAGCAGAGAAAGTATCCATTGCTGCATGTCCTTGGTCGCCATAAACTTGTTGACAATGATTCCTCTCTTTACTCTCCGAATCACATTTGTGATATGCTTGTTGAATGAGAGACATCTCTCAATCAAGAAAAAACGTTTTTTTGATGTAATATCCTCATTATTGAATTTGCATATGCATTGCTTGTACTCTATTGCATAGAATGATTCTCTGTGATGATGCAAGCTAAAAGAACTAAATGAGAGGTAATAACAGTTTCAACCTTACCAACAGGAGAAGAATGGCTTCCAATCAATGAAACAATGACAGGCTTTCATAAAATAATTATCACTCTTGAAGTAGATGTAGAGATTGAGGAAATGGAAAAGCAAACCTGAAAACCGATTAGGTAATTGCTGATAAATGTAGATGATGCGTTTACCAATGTATCTGTGAATCTGGCTTGGGCTTTACAGCCAAGTATCATGATAACACAGAGAACAGTGGAGCATATGAAATAAATACATTCAGTATGAGGATGGACATCAAGGCTGCTACTGCTGCCCTCAAATGGCTCCCTTGAACCTCAATCACAAAAGCAGTTATTGTGTCAGACTACTAGTCCATGGTGCGAAAGATTCAAAATGGCAGATATTTGACAGATTGTTAACTGCTGGAGGAGATTGAACACTGATGAGTCTGCCTGGAGTGCAATGATATCTGTTCATAACCAATTATTAACCAATTATCAGTTCTTCATCATTAATTCTTAGTGACAGACATATTTCTTGCAGAGTTACATCATCTCAGGAATTCATACAACATCTACAGATGCCCATTTTGAACAAAAGCAATTAATTTTATTGCATTTTCTTACATTGCAGGCACATTAACTTTAAATACCCATAGATGGTGGATATTTTCTTAAATGTTGCAAAAAGTGGATAACATTTAATCTTTCCAGACTAAAACGTAATAAAGATCACAATATTTTTTTTCGAAACAAAGAATAGTCTATTTCTTGTATTCACCTCTTGTATTGTAGTTTTGCAGCAGTTCTAATATGACAATTACTATTTGTTTCTAGACAATACCTGCTGACAAGAAGATAGATCTTAGCCAAGAAGTAGGACCAGTCATTGTGATAGCACCTCCTGACTCAGTTGTGCATAAATTTACATGTTCTGGTAAGCTGTGTTGAATAAGTTGTGTTGCCCCTTGAACAAAAACATTTGTTGAAATCATTTTTATTGTTACTTTTGAATGTGTTACACAGAAATTATCAGTGTATAGTATAAATATCAAGATTAGATTTCTCAACATCACAGAGTGCATTAAAGTAATGTTTGGCTTTGCATCATTAGTTTTCATAATGAGAATTTAAGTATTGTCTATTGTCTATCCCCAGGTGAATGATTGTTGATCACATTCACACTTGCTGTTAAGTGTAGGGGTGGTATCTTAAGCTGTTGTTTCAAGGCCAGATGTGTCGCAGAGGTTGCATTTAGTCCATGTTTGTTCAAGGTTATCTTAATGTTTTCTATCCACCGCTTTCTTAGTCTACCTTTGGCTTTACGCCTAGATATTCTTGTATTATATGCTCTTATTGGTATTTGGTTTGGCTTCATTCTCATAAGGTGACCGAACCATTTTCCTTGCTGTCTCTCAATATGTTCGATACATGATATTATACCAACTGTTTTCCTAATTTCTTCATTTCTTATTTTATCTAGTTTGGTAACCATTGCAGCTTTCCTCAGACACTTCATTTCACATGTGACGATTTTTCTTTGCTGCGAAGCTGTTAAAGACCATGTTTGACATTGGTAGTACAGTGTTGGTATAAAAATTGTAGATATTATTTGTTTTTTAATTTCCATCTTGATGTTTGGATGAAGAAGTAATGGTGAAAGTTGGTACATCTCTGTGTTTGCATTCTGGCACCTTGTTTCTTTTTAAGTATTGATTTTTTAAATTGTTTTAAGAAGTTATTTTCTCATCAAAGAATAGTAACACTGAACTACCATGCATAATTAAGAAGGGCCAGGCATGGGTTCACTTAACTCATCCCACAAAAGGTCTAACTGTTGTGCCAATCACACTATACAACCATAGTACTTAGGTAGAATACAGGTTTTTGAAGTTTAATTTGAGCACACCTGGCGGTCGCTAAGGGGAGATGGAGTGTAAACATGAAGAGATAAAAATAACAGCACACAAAACATTTTCAGTGTTTCGAACATTAGGCCGTTGTCAAATATAGACAAACAAACAGTGAAAAGGCAATTAAAAACAGTAAAAACAATGTTACCACAGAGGCACTAGAATTTAGACATGTAAAGAATACAAAGTTCAAGGTGACAATGACATGTGTAAACATGTAGTCATGGAAGCTGGTTTTATTGAAAAGGGGACAAGATATGAGAACAGAAAGAAACCATTTATTACCCCAAAACAGCATGAACAACAATACAACAAGGTTCACACCCACACAAATTGAAACACATGAATGTTCAGAGTTAAGTCGAAAAGGCTTTGAGGTACCAAACTCAAAAATAAATCAAATTTCAAGAGTGTACCTAGATCTGTCATCCGTGGTGCAGGATCTGAGGACAGTGAG
Source organism: Meghimatium bilineatum (assembly GCA_034231615.1). Lineage (NCBI taxonomy): Eukaryota > Metazoa > Mollusca > Gastropoda > Stylommatophora > Philomycidae > Meghimatium > Meghimatium bilineatum. The sequence continues at coordinate 113,952,927 of CM067298.1, read as the reverse complement.
ACAGAGCAACAAACAGTTTACCAAATAAGAGCTGAAGTGAATGTGGACCAAGATGTCATTAAGATTTTTGTCACGCATATGTGCAACCTGGAAAGCGGCTCGAGCTAGATGATCAGATTGGAGCAGGAAATAATGCTTGAACAAGATTCGACGGACAGTAGAGTTATGGAGATGAAAAGAAAGGACATGTTGAACTCTATCAGAGGAGGATAAAGAACCCTGAGTATTATTCAAAGTATCACTCGAGATAACGTACAGACATGAAGCTATGCCAATGAAAGGATACTGTCACAGAATGAACGTCTATGAAAGAAATCAATCATCTCAGAGGATTTATCAAGAAAGTCATCATTGTCACTACATAAGCAACGACGGCGAAGAAGCTGGGAGAATTGCGACAAGCAGGAGGATGAGAAGACGTGTAGAGCAGAAAACCATGTAAGGAGGATCAATAGTGACAAGAAAGTTGAGAGAAGTAGTAGAGATGTTAGATGTGAATTGAAGAGTAGGGTTAAATATGTTGATAAAGTTCATGAAGCGAGACAATTCTGTCTCAGTCATGTCAGTAATATCTATACCATCATCAATGTAACTATGAAATAGAAATGGAAAAGGACCTTCATGTGTCTCCCAAACTTCATGTTCAAGATGTCCCATGAAAAGACACGCTAACTGAATCCCATCTTAGTGCCCATAGCAACATCACTCATCTGATTGAAAAAGTGCCCATTGAGTTCAAAGGAGTTCACTATCAAACCACAACACAGAGCATTCTATTCTCCTGATTACATCCTGTCAACTGTGAGAAGGAATGTAGAAAAAGTACTATTATCAGATATTATATTGTATTTAGGATATAATTTCAAACAATGTTTCCATATTCACTAAAACTGTACACATTAACTAGTGGGCATTATTTTTTAATGCTAGTGAAGGAAAGAAATGTATTAAATTTGTAAAACATCTGCTTTAGTAATTCTTGATTTGTTTCTTGACCATGAACTAATATCACTGCACAAAGGGGCATTCTCATAAGTGCTCCACTTGTCATTTCATCAACCACGGGGGCCAACCCGAAGTGTAATGATGTTGATTCATAACCAATAACTAGTGTGTCATGTTTTACAACTTGGCTGCAATATGTGTACCTTTAGGCCAGACACTTCTTCATTCATTTGCTAATTGTGATGCCGCTGCCATAGTGCAGCCTTGGTGTTCTAGTATTTCTCTGATGGCATCTATCCATCTTCGTCTCGGTCTTCCCTTATTTCTCTTTTCAGGTGGTCTTTTATTGAAGGATATCGATGGAATGCAACCTTGTTACTTCCATTCTGATTAAGTCTGATTAACACAAACATATAACATCCGTATTCATACTATAAGGGCCAATAGGTCTTCTTGTAAACATAAATAACATATAGACAGTACAATTTTGCTTCAAATTTGCTTATACAAGATTGATAGCATCCATTGTAAACTGAAAAGTATATTGCCTAGATGATTGGGTATTGGTTCGTCTATGGTTCGAGGCTCATCTCATTTTAGTCATCCCAACTGTACAAATGAATATGTGATTCATAAATATATGTTGTGTTAAACATGAAAGAGGTGCACTTGTTCCCTTGCCTCACAGAAAGTGTAGACAGGGAAAAACACCTCACTCTAATACATTTAATATGATATGATATCATTAGTAATACTTGAAGTTAATCAAACATACCTATTGTCATCAGAAGCAGTAACAACTACACCAAGCACACCAGGTTCTACACCAACAGAATCCCCAAGCTCACCATCTAGTACACCAAGCACACCAGGTTCTACACCAACAGAATCCCCAAGCTCACCATCTAGTACACCAAGCACACCAGGTTCTACACCAACAGAATCCCCAAGCTCACCATCTAGTACACCAAGCACACCAGGTTCTACACCAACAGAATCCCCAAGCTCACCATCTAGTACACCAAGCACACCAGGTTCTACACCAACAGAATCCCCAAGTGGAACAACACTTACACCAGGTTTTACACCAATAGAATCCTCAAGCACTCCTGGTTTTACACCAATTCAACCAAGCACACCAGGTTCTACACCAACAGAATCCCCAAGCTCACCATCTAGTACACCAAGCACACCAGGTTCAACACCAAAAGAATCCCCAAGCTCACCATCTAGTACACCAAGCACACCAGGTTCTACACCAACAGAATCCCCAAGCTCACCATCTAGTACACCAAGCACACCAGGTTCTACACCAACAGAATCCCCAAGCTCACCATCTAGTACACCAAGCACACCAGGTTCTACACCAACAGAATCCCCAAGCTCACCATCTAGTACACCAAGCACACCAGGTTCTACACCAACAGAATCCCCAAGCTCACCATCTAGTACACCAAGCACACCAGGTTCAACACCAACAGAATCCCCAAGCTCACCATCTAGTACACCAAGCACACCAGGTTCTACACCAACAGAATCCCCAAGCTCACCATCTAGTACACCAAACACACCAGGTTCTACACCAACAGAATCCCCAAGCTCACCATCTAGTACACCAAGCACACCAGGTTCTACACCAACAGAATCCCCAAGCTCACCATCTAGTACACCAAGCACACCAGGTTCTACACCAACAGAATCCCCAAGCTCACCATCTAGTACACCAAGCACACCAGGTTCTACACCAACAGAATCCCCAAGCTCACCATCTAGTACACCAAGCACACCAGGTTCTACACCAACAGAATCCCCAAGCTCACCATCTAGTACACCAAGCACACCAGGTTCTACACCAACAGAATCCCCAAGCTCACCATCTAGTACACCAAGCACACCAGGTTCTACACCAACAGAATCCCCAAGCTCACCAGCTAGTACACCAAGCACACCAGGTTCTACACCAACAGAATCCCCAAGCTCACCATCTAGTACACCAAGCACACCAGGTTCTACACCAACAGAATCCCCAAGCTCACCATCTAGTACACCAAGCACACCAGGTTCTACACCAACAGAATCCCCAAGCTCACCATCTAGTACACCAAGCACACCAGGTTCTACACCAACAGAATCCCCAAGCTCACCATCTAGTACACCAAGCACACCAGGTTCTACACCAACAGAATCCCCAAGCTCACCATCTAGTACACCAAGCACACCAGGTTCTACACCAACAGAATCCCCAAGCTCACCATCTAGTACACCAAGCACACCAGGTTCTACACCAACAGAATCCCCAAGCTCACCATCTAGTACACCAAGCACACCAGGTTCTACACCAACAGAATCCCCAAGCTCACCATCTAGTACACCAAGCACACCAGGTTCTACACCAACAGAATCCCCAAGCTCACCATCTAGTACACCAAGCACACCAGGTTCTACACCAACAGAATCCCCAAGCTCACCATCTAGTACACCAAGCACACCAGGTTCTACACCAACAGAATCCCCAAGCTCACCATCTAGTACACCAAGCACACCAGGTTCTACACCAACAGAATCCCCAAGCTCACCATCTAGTACACCAAGCACACCAGGTTCTACACCAACAGAATCCCCAAGCTCACCATCTAGTACACCAAGCACACCAGGTTCTACACCAACAGAATCCCCAAGCTCACCATCTAGTACACCAAGCACACCAGGTTCTACACCAACAGAATCCCCAAGCTCACCATCTAGTACACCAAGCACACCAGGTTCTACACCAACAGAATCCCCAAGCTCACCATCTAGTACACCAAGCACACCAGGTTCTACACCAACAGAATCCCCAAGCTCACCATCTAGTACACCAAGCACACCAGGTTCTACACCAACAGAATCCCCAAGCTCACCATCTAGTACACCAAGCACACCAGGTTCTACACCAACAGAATCCCCAAGCTCACCATCTAGTACACCAAGCACACCAGGTTCTACACCAACAGAATCCCCAAGCTCACCATCTAGTACACCAAGCACACCAGGTTCTACACCAACAGAATCCCCAAGCTCACCATCTAGTACACCAAGCACACCAGGTTCTACACCAACAGAATCCCCAAGCTCACCATCTAGTACACCAAGCACACCAGGTTCTACACCAACAGAATCCCCAAGCTCACCATCTAGTACACCAAGCACACCAGGTTCTACACCAACAGAATCCCCAAGCTCACCATCTAGTACACCAAGCACACCAGGTTCTACACCAACAGAATCCCCAAGCTCACCATCTAGTACACCAAGCACACCAGGTTCTACACCAACAGAATCCCCAAGCTCACCATCTAGTACACCAAGCACACCAGGTTCTACACCAACAGAATCCCCAAGCTCACCATCTAGTACACCAAGCACACCAGGTTCTACACCAACAGAATCCCCAAGCTCACCATCTAGTACACCAAGCACACCAGGTTCTACACCAACAGAATCCCCAAGCTCACCATCTAGTACACCAAGCACACCAGGTTCTACACCAACAGAATCCCCAAGCTCACCATCTAGTACACCAAGCACACCAGGTTCTACACCAACAGAATCCCCAAGCTCACCATCTAGTACACCAAGCACACCAGGTTCTACACCAACAGAATCCCCAAGCTCACCATCTAGTACACCAAGCACACCAGGTTCTACACCAACAGAATCCCCAAGCTCACCATCTAGTACACCAAGCACACCAGGTTCTACACCAACAGAATCCCCAAGCTCACCATCTAGTACACCAAGCACACCAGGTTCTACACCAACAGAATCCCCAAGCTCACCATCTAGTACACCAAGCACACCAGGTTCTACCCCAACAGAATCCCCAAGCTCACCATCTAGTACACCAAGCACACCAGGTTCTACACCAACAGAATCCCCAAGCTCACCATCTAGCACACCAAGCACACCAGGTTCTACACCAACAGAATCCCCAAGCTCACCATCTAGTACACCAATCACACCAGGTTCTACACCAACAGAATCCCCAAGCTCACCATCTAGTACACCAAGCACACCAGGTTCTACACCAACAGAATCCCCAAGCTCACCATCTAGTACACCAAGCACACCAGGTTCTACACCAACAGAATCCCCAAGCTCACCATCTAGTACACCAAGCACACCAGGTTCTACACCAACAGAATCCCCAAGCTCACCATCTAGTACACCAAGCACACCAGGTTCTACACCAACAGAATCCCCAAGCTCACCATCTAGTACACCAAGCACACCAGGTTCTACACCAACAGAATCCCCAAGCTCACCATCTAGTACACCAAGCACACCAGGTTCTACACCAACAGAATCCCCAAGCTCACCATCTAGTACACCAAGCACACCAGGTTCTACACCAACAGAATCCCCAAGCTCACCATCTAGTACACCAAGCACACCAGGTTCTACACCAACAGAATCCCCAAGCTCACCATCTAGTACACCAAGCACACCAGGTTCTACACCAACAGAATCCCCAAGCTCACCATCTAGTACACCAAGCACACCAGGTTCTACACCAACAGAATCCCCAAGCTCACCATCTAGTACACCAAGCACACCAGGTTCTACACCAACAGAATCCCCAAGCTCACCATCTAGTACACCAAGCACACCAGGTTCTACACCAACAGAATCCCCAAGCTCACCATCTAGTACACCAAGCACACCAGGTAATATGACATTTTTATATTGGACACATTATTTATTCAATATTGGTTTTTTTATATTTCAACTAAATTTCCTCTTTTTCTGCTTTTCTATTCAACTTTGATGTCATGATCTTTCTTATAATATTATGGAAAATGCAAAATATATCATCATCATCAAGTTCCGTCTCCTCAACGAAGGTTGGCTGCAACAGACCTCTAACATCCCATGTCTCTTGTTTTGGTGGTGCACTCTGCTAGACTGTAACCTGTCCATCTTGTGATGTAACTATCCCACTTGTATCTCAGCCTAGCTCTTGATCGCTTCCCTTTGACTTTACCCTCAAGTAGAGACTTCAATAAGGTGTCATGTCCTTTAATGTGTGCAAAATATTTTATTTGCCTGAACTTTATTTCTCTTAGTAATTCTTGCTTTTTATTAAGTGTTGTTAGAACCTCTTTGTTTGTTGTCATCTCTTTCCATGTTCTCCCCATTCTTCTCTTTACTCACACCTCAAAGGCATCAATTCTGTCTTGTAATTGTTGAGTGTCCATGTTTCTGAGCCATACATTATTATGCAATAGATGTAGCATTTTATAATTCTCATTTTTAACTTCTTTGTAATTTGTTTACATGACTATTTTCCTCATGTCATTGAAGGTACTTTTAACCATTCCTTTTCTTCTTTTAACTTCTGTTTCACATCTGCCATCATTTGTGACTATGTGTCCAAGATATTGCTACTGTTTTACTTGTTGTAGTTATCATAAATATAACTACACGCCGTGCCTCACCTATATCATAAATCTATGTTGGCTTCCTTATAACCAATAAGATTACAAATCAACACGCTTCTACACGTGTGACTACCATTTATCATGGGATTTAGGCTTTTTATCATGTATTTATCTATATCTATAAACTCGTAACATGGCAGGGTCATATGCATACTTCATTGGATGCTTCAGCACACAGAGTTTTTAACGATTTCTATCTTCAACGATGCATATGAGTGAGGAACCTATTCTGTTGTGCTGTATGGTTGTGAGAGTTGGACACTCACTGCAGACATGGAGAGAAGATTACATGCTTTAGAGTGTACATGCTACAGAAGAATTCTATGAATTTCCTATAGAGAACATAAGACCAATGTGTACATAAGAAATAAAGTAGAGATGTGTGCAGGTGTTCAGGAACCATTTCAATAGCGAAACAATGAAAATTAGCATGGTTCGGACATGTATGTAGGCAGGGCCGGTTAGGCCATTGCAACCTATGCGGCCGCAGTGGGCCCCGCACTTCATAGGCCCATAAATTCATATTAGAATTATTTTATTATCCTCTTCCCTACCCAGACTGGGCCCTGCGCAATCCGTTTCGCATAGGGCCCCGCAATTGTTAGGGGCGGCCCTGTATGTAGGCATGATTCCTTGTCAAAAACAATACTTCTTGGAACTGTCGAGATTGGAAGAAGCAGAGGAAGACAAATAAAGGCATGGACAGACAACATCAAGGAATGGAAAGGACAAGATATTGCCACACTCATCCACATTGCTGAGGATAGAATTCGCTGGAGGAATCTGTGTGCTGAAGCATCTTGATCTTGATTAGAAAACTGGCTTCACTGCACATGGGGTATTCCCATAAGTGCTCAGCCCTCTGTTCCAGCAGCCATTCGACTCGATGGTATTTCGAGTCCAATGCTGCTGAAACAGACGTCGACATCAGGGCACAACTCTGGCCCTTGCGACAGGTTTCTTTGTTGTTCCGCCCACCCACGCAGTGCCCGTAACTAGTTCAAGCACAACATTGGCCTGTCGGAACAACATGGTAACTGTTATCGAAGGTTACGACTACAGGATTATATACATGACGTGCCATGAAGCTTCTATAAGAAGATAACCTCAATATAAAGGCATGTCATCTACTCAGGTTTTCTGTTGCATGGTTGGTTTGTCTAGTGAGCCATTGGTGAGACTCACAGACACAACCGCATGCTGAAGCATCCAATGTAGTACCCCTGCGAAACTGAAAAGGTTACTGGTTTATTGATTGATGATTGATTATCAAAATTATTATCAAAATTAAATTGTCCCAGCATGTGCCACAGACCATCATGCCAAACACAGTCAAAGACCTTTGTAAAATCAGTTAAATTGTAGTATAGATCACGTTGGTGCTGAATACGTTTTTCAATTAGTATTCTGATATTAAATATGTGTTCAAGGATAATTCTGTTTCTTCTGAATCGGTTGTTCTTCTGCAATTACTTCTTTGATGAGTTGCATAACGGCACGCATTCTCAAAGTGGCCAGAGCAGCGACACGAGGACTTGTCAAAGAACTCACTGATAGCTTTTGAAAAAAACCAAGATACATGGGAAGAACTTGTACAAAATAGAGCTACATGTCGCCCTGCAGTTTTAAAAAAAGGCGTAGCATCTCAACAGCAGAGAGTAGCTTGAAAGTCATGGGTAGACCAAATACCATTTACAGAGGGCATCTCACGCCCAAACTGTACAAGGACATTTGCTGCAAGAATAGGGCTTAGGTTTATTAGTCATCAACAAACTTATGGTCAAGGACATACTCTAACTGAATTTCAAGATTCGATGTAACAAATGGCCATCATCACTTGTGATGGACGAACAACAACTTCGTTTCAAATTCAGTGCACATTGACGTTACAGACACGCTGCATTTTTCCAAAAGTATCTGCATTTGCAAGTACAGTATCTACCTCTACAGTCAGTAACATAGAACATCTAAGGGAATACAAAAACAGCACAATTAATGCACAGACTACAAAATATATTATGATATTATGCACACACACATTATTTATTCAGCATATTGTTTAGAAATTGGTAACCCTTAGTTGATGTGACATAATTATGTTTTTTTATAACACATAGGTCCAGTGCAGGATTTACCTATAGCTTAGGTACCCCGCTTTCTTGGGGCCCCCGAAATAATCATATTTGGCACTGACATATAATATCTCGACTTAAAAAGGGCGCCATATCTTAAATAGGTTAGGGCCTTGTATCATGTGACGTATTCCTTCCAGAACGTTGTCTTCCCAATGAACTCTCTGAACCTCTCTCTGTCTTGGGCGATGTGGCTTGCATTTTCTAGCGATGTATTCATGTTATCTTTAATGTTGTCAGTCCATCGTCTTCTTGGTCTATTATGTTCGGGCCTTATCAAGTCTAAATCCGGCAGCACTGCATTATTAGGGCTATAGTAAACTTCTGGTTACATGATAATGAGAAGAAACATTTATTACCACATTTATTTAAGGTCTTGTAAACAAATGGACATTAGTACAGCACAGCATTAAAATATGTGATACTGAAAAGGGATTTTCCCAGTGAAGGTCTGTAAGCCCTATAGCCTATAGGGATAAAAATTCCAGTGCTGGGTAACTACCCTAAAGAGGAAATATGTGGCTGGGGTAACAAAAGGCAAATATCAAAACGAACGGAAATAGGTATATATGTTACCAAATTAAGTATAACATAACCTAACAACGAAATACTGTGACAGACGAGGTTTCGACTAAAAATTCTTCATCAGGACAAACACGGAAAACAGTAAAACAATTTTACATAGAAAAATGCATGGTTGTGATAGGAAAGGGCAAAAATTTCTAGTATAGGTCTCCACTGCTCTATAAATAGTGCACTGTTTACATGAACATCATGGATTTCCCATACCTAACACTACAAAGGTTAGGTAATACATCGTAAATAGAATAAAGGTCACAATGGAGACGTATACTAGAAATTACCCGTACTGTGCAAAGAATGAACTTTGTTGATCAAAGAAGTTTTGGGAAAGGGACCTATAAAAATAATGGAGGTGATGGTTCAGGCCACCAAAATTCTTTGAGAGAATTAATTATATTATAATTTCTGTTATCATTTATAACGCAAGCACCAGAGAACTAAATTAGTCTATTACGAAATTAATTTACTGCCACACTTTGTTGTTTTCCCATAGGTCCTAGAATAGAAGCTCTACAATAAGATAGATCCAGCTGGAGTTTGAGAATGAAAACTAACAAACAGCAACAAATATTTTTCTAATGTTTAATGAAGCATGTTGAATTTAGATAAGAGCTCCAACAATAAATGGGCATATTGTTTTTTCACAGTAACTCCATGTGAAGAACAGTCTAGCACAGTGAGATTAACTCCGGCTTCCAATGGTGCATTAGATACAAATAGAGCTGCTATTGTATCATCTGGAGGCAAACAGAATGGTGATGCTACTAGCGTGAAAGTATCAAAGGTTCCACCGGGGGGCAGTGTACAACTTGTAACACACAAAAAAGACACATGGGTAAGATTAATGAATTTTTCTCTAGGCCTATGTATTATATGTAAATATATTATGTGCTTTAGCTTAGTTTAGAATAATTTTCTGAAATGGTAGTAACTCACTCATGGGCAAACCCGTAGGTTTAGGAGTAGGCCTATGCATGTCATGGTTTCTGTATGCATATTGTAAAAGTCAAGTAATGAGAGTTGGCAGGGCCATAGATAGGGGGCTTATGATGGGGGATTCTAATCATGACATTTACTATATAAAACATAGGATAGGCCTAGGCCCCTAAACATTGTGTGTAGTTATTTGATATTTAGGTAAACTCCCTTCCTTTATCAAAGAGCTATCTATCTGGCCACTAGAATTGGGCATAGTTTAAGAGTGTCTATCTTATCTTGCTAAAAGTGTGGAAGATATTGAAGAACTGATTAATGTTCTAGTAGTCACAGAAAGTAAAGAGAAAGGCCTCTTCTGAACTCTTTCAGGGCACAATTATTCCTGGGTTTTGATGTACCGGTAATTAATTTTAGACGAAATTTTTTGGCAGAAAAATAGGCACGAACTTCCTGAAGACAAAGTGAATTAAGTCATATAAAGTATCAAAAGAAAGGTACTTGAATGTGGAATTCATACACTATATAAAATTATAACAACAAAATACAAAAATTACACCACAAACAGAAATGTTAGATGAACATACATTTTTTGGACACATATTTTATTCTACCACCCCTCAATTTTACTTGTCTTGAAATGTTGCTGTCCAATCTGACTAAAGTAGATGTATTGACTGTCTATTTATTGATCATAATTTGTTTATCTGAAGTAGATCTTTTAACTGTCTAGTGTTTTATGTGATTTTTGTGTGTTCCATGTCAAATTTCAGAATTGAACACAATATTGTGAAAATTTAGGAAATATTCACCAGTACTGGATTTCTCAGTGGAGTTTAAAATTCACATTTATGTCCTATTTACATCTGATGACTTACGTTTACTCTTGTTTGGTGTGATATACCCTAAAACATGTTTTGGGGCGCTGGTGAGGTTTGTCTATACACCTGATACAGTAGAAACTGCTGCATTTTTTCAGCTTTGAATTGCTACACTGTACACACTGCCAGTCTGCAACATCATAATCAACTAAATGCACAGCGCAAACATATTTTTCATCATGTGAGAGTACTGGCTTTCATCTTTGTTTCCTAGTTACAGCTGCAATTATGTCTGTGGGAATTTTCTGACCAGATAGAGCAATAAGTTGGTTGATAAGTGCATCTTTATACTCTGCAAGGGTCATATACTGGGATGCCCCATCGAGGCCAGAACCTTGAAGTGGTGATGGGGCTTAGTTCAGCCATCAGAGGCTGGAAACTAAGACTGGTCGGGCACTCCCACTCGAGCAGGACCATAGTCCGGCCCTAGTAAGCAGAGTGCTGAAGACGGAGACAACCAGCCAAAAGGCGCACAGATAATCAGGTTGCCACGCATAAAACACAATGGAAACATGTCTGCATCTAATAAATGTTATGGTGCCTGCCCTGTGGCGGACGTTCAGGCAGGGACGGTGCCGGGCCCTATACCTCGAAAGGGCCCAACCTCAGTTACTGGAAGTCCTTCTCAATTGCCCCGAGGAGCCAGGAGGCAAGGGAATAGAGCTACTGGCCAAACAAACAGACGACCAATAAAAATAATGCACTGGAATGCTGAGGGTGTCAACAGTAAAAGAGATGGATACAGCAAAAAATTGGAACTTGAAAATGTCCTCAGTGAAGAACAAGTTAATATTTGCTGTATCCAAGAAACACACCTCAGCAGCAACATAGCCTTCAAAATCAGAGGCTACCAGTGCTACCGATCTGACCGAAAAGACAGGCGAAAGGGTGGAATTCTGACACTAGTTAAAAACAATATCAGCGCATGTCAGCTGGAAGTATACATGGACGGGGCAGAATACCAGATGCTCCACATAAAAACAGACAGTGCAGAATTCCATCTCCTGAACTACTACTGCCCAAATGATAAACCATTGGCACTAGACACAATTCCAGATAAAGAGAGACTTATGGTGTGTGGTGACTTCAACAGCCACTCTCAGAGCTGGGGCTACGATCATATCGACAAGAGAGGTGAGGAACTTGAGAGCTGGCAGGATGAAAATAATCTCATTCTTATTAACCAGCCAGCTGACTCACCAACCTTCTACTCGAGAGCATGGCACACCACCTCTACACCAGACCTGGCATTCTACTCACCAGGCCTGGAATGGAACATCACACGTGTCGTTGGAAAGCAGCTTGGGGGTAGTGACCACAGACCAGTATTTCTGGAAATTCACAATGAATATACCAAGGACAGCAGCACGTTCACTAGGTGGAACTATAAGAGGGCAGACTGGAAAATGTACCAGCATTTAACCAGTGTTCTAGCTAAGGACATGAACTCGGACAAAGACATCAATAGAGCAGTGAGTGAATTTAATAGATGTATACTACATGCTGCTAGTAAAACCATACCCAGGGGGGCACGCAAAAACTACAAACCCTACTGGAATGATGAACTGGAAAAGCTGCAAAATGAGATGGAAACATCTAGAAAGCAGGCTGAGAACAGACCTAGCCAAGAACATCACAACAAATATCAGCAAACAAAGGCTAAATTTCAAAGAGCCAAGTTACAAGCCAGACGGAACAGCTGGAAAGAAAAAACAGAGTCGCTGAACCTAGAAAGAGATACTAGGAAATTATGGAAACTTGTAAAACAACTAAATGATGAAGGTACAGGGAGAAATACCAGGATCACACTTTATAAAGATAAAAACATTTTAACAGGTAAACATGCAGCTGATTACTTTGCAGATTCCTTTGCAGAAGACAATAACGTCAAAGTCAGCCCAGACAAACAACAGGAGGTTCGAGCGAACCAGCAAAACATTGGACAAGACGAACCTATACCTGAAGTCATGGAGGCACCAATCACAATGAGAGAACTGGAGCATGCAATATCCAAATTGAAAATGAAAAAGTCCCCTGGAGCTGATGGAGTGTCCAATGAAATGATTAGAAACCTGGGAATTGCAGCAAGAGCAAAGCTGCTGCAAATCTTTAACACAAGCTGGTCCACAGGTAATGTACCACAGGCGTGGAGAGAAGCAATAATGATACCACTCCTCAAATCAGGAAAAGATGGCAACACAGTCTCCAACTACAGGCCCATCAGCCTCACAAGCTGTTTATGCAAAACAATGGAACGCATTATCAATCTTAGGATGCAGTGGTACCTTGAAAGTGAAAACCTTCTGGTATCACAGCAAGCAGGTTTCAGACAGTGCTACTCTACTGAAGATCAGGCAACCTACCTCTCCCAAGAGATTGAGGATGCCTTCCAAGATAAGAAACTGGTACTAGCAGCATGGATAGACCTTAGGAAAGCATTTGATAAGGTCTGGAAAGAAGGGCTCCTAAATAAATTGCGAAATTGCAGGGTTAGCTCAAGAATGTACAAATGGGTAAAAGCATACCTGCATAATAGAAGAGCCAGGGTACAATTAGATGGTCGCAAAAGCAAGAAAGTCCTACTGCGTCATGGAGTCCCCCAGGGAGGAGTCCTGTCACCCACACTTTTCTTGGTTTACATCAATGACCTAGTTGCTGAACTACCACACGGGATCAAAGTGGCAATGTATGCTGACGACCTGGTGATCTGGTGCACGGAAGAACATGCAACAGTGGCCACTAAACAAATACAAAGAGCTATCGATGCCCTAACCTTATGGGCAAATAGATGGTGTGTCAGCATTAACACAGATAAGTGCAGCACTACACTCTTTACCCTCTCACCAAAACAAAAAGCCGGTCATATCAAGATAGACGGAGAGCTCTTGAAGGAAGACAAACAACCAACATACCTCGGAGTTACTTTTGATGATAAGCTGACATGGAAGCAGCACATAAACAAAGCAACAACAAAAGCCAGGAGGAAGTTAGCTATCCTGAGAAAACTAAGTGGAACCACATGGGGAGCCAGTGGGAATATACTCAGTAAAGTTTACCAGCAAGGCATAAGACCACACCTGGAATATGGTTCAGCTGCGTGGTGTCCTGCATCAAACACCACATTACAAGATCTAGATAAAGTGCAAAACCAGGCACTTAGAATAATGTTGGGAGCAATGAAATCAACACCCATAGCAGAGATGCAGAAAATGGGAAGAATGCAAACACTTGGCGAACGCAGAGACACAAAAGTACTAATTCAAGCGGAAAAGTTTCAGTGTATGCCAAGTCATCCAATGAAGGAAAGATTCCAAAACCTAGCAATGGGGCGACTGAAAAGAAGCAGCTTTATCCATCAAGCTAAACGACTCCGTAGACAACTTACAGACCTACCTGAAGTTGACAGCCCCTTAAGGTCTGTACCAGAACAAACCCCATGGAGTGAAAGGCATGGAATGCCAATATACATTCAGACCCATGTGAAAGGAATACTAAGCGAGGACGAACAGAACAGTGTGCAGCGGAGGACAGTCACCCTCAGTTTCCTGGACGAGGAATATCCACAAGATATATGGGTCAGAGTATACACAGATGGGTCAGCACAGAATTCTGTGAGGAATGGAGGTGCAGGTGTATATATAGAATATCCACACAAGCCTAGAGATACAATCAGAACACCGACAGGAAAATTCTGCAATAATTATGATGCAGAAATCCAGGCAATTACTGTGGCAGCTAAAAAACTGCTGAACTCCAACTCTGACCTACAGCCTGTGGTATTCCTGACAGATGCAAGGTCAGTGCTTCAAGCTCTCCAGTCTGGAAAACTAACAGACTTGAAAAAACTACTTAGCGAATTGTCTTACCAGTATAGGGTAACCATGCAGTGGATACCCTCTCACTGTGGAATACCAGGAAATGAAAAAGCAGACCAACTGGCTAAGGAAGGTGCTGCCGAAGATCAACCAGATATACCAATCACCTACCATCAGAAAAAACAGATGATCAAGTCAATAAGAAAGTCACAAACACCAACACAAGATGACTATCACATTATGAACAGATCAGAACAAGTTATAATTCTACGTCTCAGAACAGGACACAACCGACTCCGCAGTCACATGTATACAAAGTTAAAGATTGGCAACACGGCCATGTGTACATGTGGACAGGCAGTACAGAGTGCCAAACATATACTTCAAGAGTGTTCTGAGCATGAAACGCTGAGGCAGACATATTGGCCAGAGGAAACAACACTGGAATCAAAGCTCTATGGGACACTGTATGAACTACAAAAGACAGTGAGTTTTATTAAGGAGACAGAATTGCAGATATAGACATGTTTCAAGTGAACGAAAGAAGAAGAAGAATATACTGGGATGCAGTCAGGTGGGATAATACATACAGAATATGTGCATTGACCTATGTCACTTCTATAATCCATGTGAAAATCTTATTTCCACCACTTCACTGTTTTCCTTTTATGATTGCCATAGTATGATACCATTTGGTTCATGCGATCACAGTCATTCATATTCATGTTACACGAAAGAATGGGACCGGTCTTCTGAACAATTCTATACTCTTTCTGAAACTCCAGAAGTGTGGATTGACCATGTGTTGTCATTAAGGGTTTACTTGTCTTGCCAGGAAACACAAAGAACATTATCTCTTTGTTTGAGAACCTTCTTGGAATTCCAAAGATAGTTTTTTTCCTGCTTCAGCTATGGTGGCAAGCCTTTATGGTTCAAATTTATAGTGCAAGTGTAATTCATTTTCTTTGATATATAAGAAATTCAATGAGGGACATTGATGAATAATATGTATCTGCATATGATGGTTAGCCGTAATGCCATTCAGTAAGTTTGAAATGAATTTCACTGCATGAGTATCGGTTATGTCAAGATCAGAGTCGTATGCAGTGTTTGCTCCAAAATAAATGATCAAATTCAGCATATGCCCAGAGACAGAATCACAAATAACAAATGCCTTTATGTGATATTTATCTGGCTTTCTTGCATTACACTGTCTTGCATGAAAATGGAT
Source organism: Meghimatium bilineatum (assembly GCA_034231615.1). Lineage (NCBI taxonomy): Eukaryota > Metazoa > Mollusca > Gastropoda > Stylommatophora > Philomycidae > Meghimatium > Meghimatium bilineatum. The sequence goes on along the minus strand of CM067298.1, from coordinate 113,936,928 downwards.
CTTGCATGAAAACAACCCTTTTTTCCAATCACCATCACATCAACACGTAGACATCATGGCTATAAAGCCAGAGGTAAAAACAAAGATGGACCACAGAAATCAAAGAAGACACAGGAACAAGCTTACAAACAGCACACAAGAAGGCCATCTCCAGAGAACTCTTCTACCCCTGACACCGCAAGGCAAACAAGGGCCACAGTGTATAGATAGATAGACCATCTCATTCTTGGAAAAGTTTCATATGGTTGTATGCAGACTTGTACTGTGCGACTAGGTAATTCACAAATGGCTCAATTTTTGCATTGCCTAGTGCATCTGGTTCTGATGCATGCAACATTGTCATGTATAATATTGGAAATTTTGTCAGATAAAACATAATCTTGAACCATGGCAACAATTTATAACATGGCAACAACTGTTGTCCAGTAATCCTTTATTTCATATTTTTTGTGAATCCTATTGCAATTATCACTGTAAGAGAATTCAAAAACTCTGCTCTGGTCAGCATTTGCTATTCAGAAAATGTAGATATCTGTCATTGGTGTGTTCTTTTTTATTTGGTGCTTGAACACCAGATCCGGTCGATCTAAATAGAGGTGACCTGATAGACACATTCTCATTCTGTTTGAGTTCTTTCCATTGAATAGCAATATCATCATTAGGACTATTGTATGTAAGAGCAAAAGTATCATTGCTGTCACTATCTGATTCATCAGAAACAGCAACAGTAGAAACAGTTCTAGATTTTTCAGCCATTTTTCCTTTGCACTTACCATTATTAGGCATATTTCATTTCCTACTTGTTCATAAGTTCAGTAATTTTGCTAATTTTAGAAGTGCTGAACCTACCTTGTCTCAGTGCTATGTTATGTACAACCAAAATCGAGAATGTGGACAAATGTACACAAAATACTTACTGCATCACGGTCATATGTAGGCCTAGCGGAATTAAACGCGGCTCCTCAAATTCCTTGTCATAAATTACATCGATTACATCACTTTTATACATTATAAACATCTCTCTTAATCACCATTTATTGATCTACACTAACTGAAACATTAAAGCTTTAAAATTCATCCTTTTCTGAATCATAATCCGTGAAGAAATAGCGAAAAATGGCTGTGCCTAGAAAAATGCTAAAAGATGCTAGGCCTATGCAGTTCAGTTTCCAATCATGACAGGTATAATTAATTATGACTATTTATATGGCTTTGGAAAACTAAGGAACAATCACTCTAGCACCGCTTACTATAAGAGCATGATAGAAAATAAACATGGCCAAATGTTATCCATGACTACAAATGGCTACCTTGATGCCGACATATGTCTACGTCGGACATCTTTCGCTAGATGACGTTTGTAGACTACGTATTGCTACAGTTTAATAAATTATATAAGGAAAAGACAATCTTCATTTTTGACCACATTATGAGACAGGGAGGTTTGGAGAATATAATTACAACAGGCAGGAATTTAGACAAGAGAGACAGATGGTGACAATGTGAGAAAATATTGAAAAGTTTAATAACCTGACATGGCATAAAGTCAACAACGAGCCTAATACATAGTACTAGTGATGGAGAGCTGTGGAGATCCATGATCACCTACGCTCATAGTATTTTCTGCTCATAAAATTTTCTGTGAAAATAAATAAAACACATTAATATCGTCTGTTAAAATTAAATAAAACACTTAGATGTCACTAACCTTCTTGATGCAGTCTTGACTAGATCTAAAGAATATTTATTTAAACACACAACATGATTTATATTCATTGCATAATATCTAGGCCGATTGTTTCCAGTATCATTTATTAACAATACTAATGTGTTCATAATATTTTCTGTGAAAATAAATATAATCCCCAATTCCTCACAATTAGAAACACAATCTATACAAAATTCACTAAAAATGACTTCCATTTGCGATGATTGTAACAGGATAACTGAAACTTTCAAAATGCTTTAATTTGCTCACCGTTTTTCACACGACTTTGATTCAAAAGGAAGCTAGATTTTAATGCTAGCAGTGTTCCAGTTTTCTTAGAAAGAAAAAACTAAATTTAAAGTTTTTACCATGATTACAAAACTGCTTAGTGAAGTCACAATTATGCTACCATGGTGTTGAGTGAAGTACACCAGGATATGGGCATGTATTCATGCTGATGTCTTGGTAAAGGTTAAATAACATGAACAAGTATAGATACCAGCTCACAAACAGACCTAATAAATGTTTTGACTAAAAGTCTCATATACTGCCATATTAATTATTAGTAATTGAACCGCAGACAGTACACTCTAGGCATCCCCATAGAAGTTCCATCTCTTTCAGCAAGTGACGAAGGGGATGTATGCTGATAGTTCTCATGTCATGTTGATTATATATTTCCCTAGTCCTACCTGTCAATTACTTTACCATCTTCTTGAGTAATTCCAAACTCCCTCAATCTCTTAATAACAGTCTCATCCACAATGGTGTCCTCGTCCAACAGATGCATATATACAAAATGTACAGTGTCCCCCCCCCCCCCAATCCATTGTAATCTGTTCTGACATATGTGCTTTCAGTTTTAGTCTGTAGGCTTTGTCTCTCATTAACCTCAACTCCAGTGTGACCAGGGCAAAATATCCATGTAAGTCCTTGGAGGTATGATATCCCAATATACTCCATCCACTCATGATACAGCCATTCATTCTGAATTTTGCTTATCATGGATTGAGAGTCCAACACAATAATTGCCCTGATTATCACTGTTTCTAAGATACATTTAGAGCCTCTGTAACTGCCTCAATTTCCATACTCATACCAGAGGTTGCTGTGGTAAACTCTCTACATTTTTCAGCACTCTACATTACTCTCTTCATTATAATTTCTCTTCTTTACTTCTTAGAATTTCAGAAAATCCCCAACCCTATCTTGACCCTTTCCATACAGAACTATCTGTGTATATGTCCCTATCACCACTTCTTCCATGTTGTTTGTTATAAGTTGCTTGATTTCTAGGTCAGCTTTGTGCATTGCACCACTACTTGTATCTCGATAGACTGTTCTACCATTCTATTTGTCTACAATCCTATTACTTCTTATGTTCCTTGCAGGTTCTGAATTTTTTCTCTGCAGTTTCTGTTAAATGTAATGACTACACAAAAGGTACCATGTAAATGCAGCTGGAGTGGGTTATCAATGCAGGATTTCTATGTAGGTAGTTTCAATGGAGATATCGTGTAATAATTTAGACATTCTTCTTTGATTATGTGCTTTTAACACTTGTGTTAGATGGTCAGCCTCTGTCAGGTGACATCTGCATTCTCAAAATCAGGATGAAAAATTATTTCATTTGTTTAAATGATTTTTACTGACTTATTTGCAGATTGATGAAAATAAACCACGCGTGTATGCCGTATTAGACAAAGGTATGTATATTAACACTTAAATATTTTTGAGGTTTCTGTGTATGTACATCATTATTACCTTGGATTTTTTTCTGTTGTTAAATGTCTGCAGTCATCCATTTGTGTTATTACTATAATGTTTAATTATTTGTTCTCCATCTTGTATTTTTCTTGATAAAAACCGTATGGTTGAAAAGTCAATTTTTTCTGTTCCATACTTTTATATATATTTTTTCCATGTCTGTTAGTCTGGGTGTGCACTGTAAAACTCATTGCCCGTACTCTGTTTTGTTGTGTGCATAAGTACTTAATGTGATATGATATAATTTCTCACACATGTGACATAGAAGAATTCATTAGACAGAAAAGTTGCATCTAATATTAAAGTACTGTAATATATGGACAATTATTAGGCAACAAAAGAGCTTTATAAAAAAACATACTCAGAACTACTGAGGGCACAACAGATCCATTTAAAATACAAACAGCAATATATTTCTTCAACAATAAGAAGAACAGGTTGTACTATGCACTTAGAATGAATGAAAATAGACTGCCACTACAAACATTAAAATTAGTACAAGTTGACAAAAGAAAAAGAGGAAGACACAGAGAGACTTTTCGCAGAACAAATATTGATGAGGATGCAAGTGTGTTGGTCCTCAGAAACTGTGTAACCTATCGTTTATCATTACAAAATGGAATTATGTAATTATTTTTTAGGAATCATAGAAGTCAGTAACAAATTGAGAACATTTTATGGAGATAAATGTCAAAAATATAATTGTAATGGCATTATTATAAGTACAAAAGATATGGTCTGATAAATTTTTTCTATTTTTTCTTAAATTTTAGGTGATGGAAAAATTCCTCGCAATGTCTTGGACTATTTAGGTGAGATTATTCATTTAAATTTTTAACAAATGTACAATTTCTATGACACTCCATCATTCTGATTTCAAGCAAAAAGGTGTCCACATTCCCTTTCATTTCATCCCAGAGGATAAAATGTTACTATAGTCCTACATATAAAACCTCAAACTCAGTGGATCTATTGACCAAGATCAGTGTAGCAGATATTGAGTTAGTCAGTAGGCCTATGCTAGTTTTTAAAGTGTCCACAGTGTGCACTTATAACATAAATCTGATTTTGATATGGATATTGGTGACGATGATGATTTTCCTCCTTTACAAGCGAAGATGAGCATGGCATGAAAAACAATAAATGTGATGAACAAGTAGAAAAACAACAAAACATTTGTGATTGTCTATTTTGGTTTGTGAGTGCGCAGATGCCCGATGAGTCTGATTCATGCCAGGAAAGTTCTATTGCAGTGCATGCAGGAGTGTAGAGGGTTTGGGGTAGGAGAGTTTTCGGATTTGTCCTTCTGCTTCCGGCGCTTGTGAATTGCCCGCTGTGTTCTTTCTTTTTCAAATTTAGTAATGCAAGCAGTGATCTGGGTGTGCCAAGCTGAGCGATCAAGGACTGTAGTCTTCCAGGAGCTAGGATCGATGCTGCAGTGCTAGAGAGAATTTTTTAGGTGATCCTTGACAAATTTTTTTTTGCCCTTCGCTTGAACATTTATCACCGCACAGCTACCCATAGAATAATCTCTTTGTAAGGCGCTTGTCTGGCATACAAAGAATGTGGCCAGTCCAGCGTAGTTGGGACCTAGTCAGCAGGCCATGGATACTTTGTAAACAGGACTTTTGAAGGATTTCAGTTCCTGGTGCTCGATCCTGCTAATGTACTACCATGTGGTTTCTCAGGCACAGAAGGTGGAAAGAGTTAAGCTGTCGAGTGTGTCTCACATAGACAGTCCAGGATGATGCAGGAAATATTGGTGACAGTCTTAGGTCTCTCCATAATACTTTTTTTCTCTAATGATGACTACAGTCAGCAAGAATATAAGCTAATCTTGAGGAAGGGAGAATTAGGAATCAAAGTAAAAGTAATATATGTTATGAACCAGCATCATAGCACACATTTTCTCATAAGTGCTCAGCTGATTAGTCAGTGGTTGACCAAAAACCACCTGACTAGCTTCACTTACCCCTCTTGCTCAGTAACTGTGGTACAATTCCTTGAATTTCCCAGAGCATGAGCCCTACATTGTACTCTACTTCCTGGTGACTAGGTGAACCACGGTATAATTTTTATTTCACATCACAAATAATATGAGTGGATTAGACATCCAAGTTTCCTGGTCAGAGCATGCATGATGTAACATTACACTACTGCTGCTTCCAAATTAGGTATCAAATGGTATGATTTGACAAGACTATATCAAGAAAAGATAACATGTCTATAAGCCTTTGCCATCTGGTAGAAGAGACTGATCACCCAAAGATGGGACCTGAAGTACATCGACATTGATTCTATGACTGAACTTCTAATTATTCAATTAATAGATAATAATTTTGTTGATTTTCTTTCAACAGTGAAAAATGCTCTTAAGTACACTCTACCTACTGAACATGGTAGTTGGTCAACATTGTATGTGCTCGAAGGCATTCCTCATCCAGATTTACCTAAAGAGAATGTTCTCTCAGTTAAAGTTAGTATGATAATTAAAATATAATCTAATATATATGTTTGTGTGCGTGCATGATTAGTAATTATCAATCATTAAATCAAGTACTATGCCAAATGACATAAGTGATCATGTTTCTTCCCAACTCTCTTGTGTTAATAAATTCAGTTGGTAGCATTCTTCCATGCCACAATGACAACCCATGTTCAAGTTTTTCTTTTCTTATCACATGCCCTAAAAATCTTTACTATCAGGATATAATTTTTGTTGGTTGGTTGTTGATCCAGCGGTCCATGGGCTCATACCCTTTGACCTAATGCAATTAAATGGCATTATATTGCTGGGAAGTCTGTGGATTTTCGGCCCACCCCGGGACAGAGCCAGAGAATAACTATCACACCTCCAGGAAGGTAGGTTTCAACCTATGCACTGCTCCTAACCACTGTAGCCAAGATAGGGTTCACTGTGCTCATTCCCCGCCACCAACTGACTACTGGTTATGTCGAACTTCTCTATTGCTCCAGGCATGCAACCAAATGTTCAAGTTAAAAGGATTGTCACGTCCTGAGTCACTGTGCCTCTATGATGGGTCTAAGCCATAGGAAAAAACAGTGCTGTCAGTTTCCTCCTCCCCATTGCTGCACAGTACATCTCTGGCTCCCTCCCAACCACAGAGCCCTATACATGATTCAGGTAAACATGAAACACATTTCAACAACAAAATAAACGCACAATTGTATAGATGACGTGCCATGAAGCTTCTATAAGAAGATAACCATAATATAACGACATGTCATCCACTAAGGTTTTCTGTTGCATGGGTGGTTTGTCTAGTGGGCCATTGGTGAGACCCACAGATGCAACCACATGCGTATAATTTTTGCTAAACTATGTCTTTTACTTAAGGATCTCAGTGGACTTCAACATTTGTTTTCTTAAACATCAATAGAATTTTCATCTCCTCTTCTCATAAACCACATCTGAATAGCCTCCAGCTCACTGAATGTTTTTGTTTATTGTTCATACTTTACACCCATTAAAAAAAAGTTGATTATTGATTAGAAACTAGCATCACACTCTCATTAGTCTTCCGTTTCAGCAGCCATTCAAGTTTAAGTAGACTCAAAGTCCCAGTGAGGTTTTGATTATGTGATCTTCGGTTCTTTCAAAAAAAGAGTACATTTTCTTCCCTCTCCTCTAATCACTTCCATTTCTGTCATTCTTTGTATGTATACATTTTCAGTCTCATTGTCAACATCTTCATTTTGCAATGAATATATGTATGCTTTAATTAAGTCAGCTTTATATCTTTTCAGTGCTGTACTGCCAATCGCAGCATCATCTGCCAATGAGTCAGCTCTTTCGTTTCCACTTACTCCAGCGTGAAACAGACTCGGTACAATTTAATTGCATTACAATCCATGTAATGCTCTGTACAATTGAGTTGTTCAATAAGGCAATTCATTACTTTTTCAAAATGTTCTTTTCTATCTTGCACTGCATGCTTTGAGAGTGTGTGAGTATTAGTGAGTGGGTTGATGTATCAGTTATCAACCAACTCATTTCTGCCGTAAAACCCTCTAACTCCATGCTCATGCTCAATGTGATAGTAGAATATGCAGATGATACTTCAATGAACTTCAAGCCATTTCTGTAGGAAACTAAACCAAAACAGCATTTATTTGTATTTCTGTTGACTGAGTCATCGATGTATATAATTATGTCTTGTGGTTTCAAGTGTAACTGGGTGAGCTCTTGTACTGTAACTTCTGCCATGATACCAGTCAATTTCTGACACGATTTATATAGTTGAATTATTACATTTATTACATTAGTCATTTTTTTTTCAATGTCTGATTTCTCCAATTTGCTGCCCTTATTCTGTTTTATTCACTTTTAGATATGACTTGACTTACGCTACTTGATGTCACACTCTAATATTGGGGAGATTTAGCAAAAATCTCATTGTAGTGATGGGTGTGTCCCTATTACACACCAGTACCATTCTCATTGCCTCATTTTGAATTAATTCCAGTCTATATACTTGTGTCTGTGACAGTGTCAGTAGGCCGAGGTCATAATCTATAACAGATAACACACCATTTGTAGAAGCAGAGAAAGTATCCATTGCTGCATATCCTTGGTCGCCATAAACTTGTTGACACTGATTCCTCTCTTTACTCTCCGAATCACATGTGTGATATGATTGTTGAATGAGAGACATCTCTCACTCCAAAAAAATAGTTTTTTTTATGTAATATCCTCATTATTGAATTTGCATATGCATTGATAGTACTCTATTGCATAGAATGATTCTCTGGGATGATGCAAGCTAAAAGAACTAAATGAGAGGTAATAACAGTTTCAACCTTACCAACAGGAGAAGAATGGCTTCCAATCAATGAAACAATGACAGGCTTTCATAAAATAATTATCACTCTTGAAGTAGATGTAAAGATTGAGGAAATGGAAAAGCAAACCTGAAAACCGATTAGGTAATTGCTGATAACTGTAGATGATGTGTTTACCAATGTATCTATGAGTCTGGCTGGGGCTTTACAGCCAAGTATCATGGTAACACAGAGAACAGTGGAGCATATGAAATAAATACATTCAGTATGAGGATGGACATCAAGGCTGCTACTGCTGCCCTCAAATGGCTCCCTTGAACCTCAATCACGAAAGCAGTTATTGTATCAGACTACTAGTCCATGGTGCGAAAGATTCAAAATGGCAGATATTTGACAGATTGTTAACTGCTGGAGGAGATTGAACACCGATGAGTCTGCCTGGAGTGCAATGATATCTGTTCATAACCAATTATTAACCAATTATCAGTTCTTCATCATTAATTCTTAGTGACAGACATATTTCTTGCAGAGTGACATCATCTCAGGAATTCATACAACATCTACAGATGCCTATTTTGAACAAAAGCAATTAATTTTATTGCATTTTCTTACATTGTAGGCACATTAACTTTAAATACCCATAGATGGTGGATATTTTCTTAAATGTTGCAAAAAATGGATAACATTTAATCTTTCGAGACTAAAACATAATAAAGATCACAATATTTTTTTTCAAAACAAAGAATAGTCTATTTCTTGTTTTCACCTCTTGTATCATAGTTTTGCAGCAGTTCTAATATGACAATTACTATTTGTTTCTAGACAATACCTGCTGACAAGAAGATAGATCTTAGCAAAGAAGTAGGACGAGTCATTGTGCTAGCACCTGAGAAATCAGATGTGCAGAAATTTACATGTTCTGGTAAGCTGTGTTGAATAAGTTGTGTTGCCCCTTGAACAAAAACATTTGTTGAGATCATTTTTATTGTTACTTTTGAATGTGTTACACAGAAATTATCAGTGTATAGTATAAATATCAAGATTAGATTTCTCAACATCACAGAGTGCATTAAAGTAATGTTTGGCTTTGCATCATTAGTTTTCATAATGAGAATTTAAGTATGGTTTTTTAAATTGTTTTAAGAAGTTATTGAGTCATCAAAAAATAGTAACACTGGACTACCATGCATAATTAAGAAGGGCCAGACATGGGTTCACTTAACTCATCCCACAAAAGGTCTAATTGTTGAGCCAAAAAGTGCAAGTGCTAATCACACTATACAACCATAGTACTTAGGTAGAATACAGGTTTTTGAAGTTTCACTTGAGCACACCTGACGGTCACTAAGGGGCGATGGAGTGTAAACATGAAGAGATAAAAATAACAACACACAAAACATTTTCAGTGTTTCGAACGTTAGGCCTTTGTCAAATATAGACAAAACAAGCAGCGAAAAGCAATTAAAAACAGTAAAAACAATGTTATCACAGAGGCACTAGAATTTAGACATGTAAAGAATACAAAGTTCAAAGTGACAATGACATGTGTAAACATGTAGTCATGGAAGCTGGTTTTATTGAAAAGGGGACAAGATATGAGAACAGAAAGAAACCATTTATTACCCCAAAACAGCATGAACAACAATACAACAGGGTTCACACCCACACAAATTGAAACACATGAATGTTCAGAGTTAAGTCCAAAAGGCTTTGAGGTACCAAACTCAAAAATAAATCAAATTTCAAGAGCTTACCTAGATCTGTCATCTGTGGTGCAGGATCTCAGGACAGTGAGACAGAGCAACAAACAGTTTACCAAAGTGAGCAGGAATATAAGAGCTGAAGTGAATGTGGACCAAGATGTCATTAAGATTTATGTCACGCATATGTGCAACCTGGAAAGCGGCACGAGTTAGATGATCAGACTGGAGCAGGGAATAATGCTTGAACAAGATTCAACAATACTGTGAAAGGATACTGTCACGGAATGAACGTCTATGAAAGAAATCAATCATCTCAGAGGATTTATCAAGAAAGTCATCATCGTCACTACATAAGCAACGACGGTGAAGAAGCTGGGAGAATTGCGACAAGCAGGAGGATGAGAAGTGTAGAGCAGAAAACCATGTGCATCAGTAGGTTTGTAGTAAATAGATATGCTGCGGTAAGGAGGATAAAAAGTGACAAGAAAGTTGAGAGAAGTAGTAGAGATGTTAGATGTGAATTGAAGAGTAGGGTTAAATATGTTGATAAAGTTGATGAAGCGAGACAATTCTGTCTCAGTCATGCAAGTAATATCTATACCATCATCAATGTATCCAACGGCTGCATGTGAAATACATACAAATATAGAACCCCTTGAGATGCGGAGACATATGGCTGCAATGGAGGCTTATGAAAGAAGCAAAAGAATGAACAAAGACCACCCAAACAACCAACTTGTAGAAAACTGGGAACCAAACCACAGAATAAAACAAAAGTCAGTCCTGAGCCATGTCAATGAAATAAAAGAGTTATCACCTTCCAGACAAGAGACAAGAACTGCAAAGAGTAGAAAATGTTTACCACCACATGCAGGATTTAAATTACCGGAAATAAAAACACAGTTTAGAGATAAAGCAATGAAAAGTTCCGACCCAGTAAGTCTTATGAAAGCAGCACAGAAAACAATAGACACCTACCCAGAACAATGGATTCATGTCTATACTGATGGGTCTGCCTTCAAAGCCATCATCAAAGCAGGTTATGGTCTATATAGAATATCCAGACAAATCATCTGATGAGTTGTTTGATGCCTGTGGGGAGATATGTTCTAACTATGAAGCTTAAATAACAGCACTAGAAATTGCAGTGTACCACCTGAAGATCATATTTGATGCCTTCCCATCAAAAGTCCAAAACATTGTTATTTTTTACAGACTCTATGTCTGCTCTCCAAGCACTGGAATGTGATGGACATTGTAAACCTGAGCTAGTTGAAATATATCACCATGCCAACCAGATGCTCACATCTTATGATGTCAACATTGTTATGCAGTGGATTCCTGGCCACTCAAACACACCTGGCAATGATAAAGCAGACAGACTAGCAAAGATGGGAGCACAACAAGAACAGCCTTATACAGAAACAACAATGCACACAGTTAAAATGATTCTGAAATCTTTGAACAAAGAAAATTGGATAAAAAGATGGGCCATGGGAAACACTGGGAGGGAAATCTATAAATATATGACCAGCCCAAATCCTAAAGACAATATCAACCTCCTGGAAAGAAAAGACCAGAGTATCATATTCCGACTGCGCACACAACATGTACAGCTTAACAATCACCTGAACAGAATGCAACCACAACACATTCTATGGTGCCGGCTGTGCACTCATCCATATGAAACTGTTGACCACCACTTTTTTGAATGTCCAGCGCTGGATGACATCAGGAAAATACTTCTCCCTCCAGGGCCAGATAAATGGAACACATTATATGGAACAAAACAACAGCTCACAAACACATGCATATATCACACAATGGCATTGGGTCAAAGGGCATGAGCCCATGGACCGCTGGATCAGCAACCAACCATCATCAATGTATCTATGAAATATAAATGGAAAAGGACCTTCATGTGTATCCCAAACTTGATGTTCAAGATGTCCCATGAAAATACACGCATAACTGAATCCCATCTTAGTGCCCATAGCAACACCACTGATCTGATTGAAAAAGTGCCCATCGAGTTCAAAGGAGTTCACTATCAAGCCACAACACAGAGCATTCTATTCTCCTGACTACATCCTGTCAACTGTGAGAGGGAATATAGAAAAAGTACTATTATCAGATGATATAATTTCAAACAATGTTTCCATATTCACTAAAACTGTACACATTAACAAGTGGGAATTTTTTTTAATGCTAGTGAAAGAAAAAAATGTATTAAAAATGTAAAACATCTGCTTTAGTAATTCTTCATTTGTTTCTTGACCATGAACTAATATCACTGCACAAAGGGGCATTCATATAACATCCGTATTCATACTATAAGGACCAATAGGTCTTCTTGTAAACATAAATAACATATAGACAGTACAATTTTGCTTCAAATAATTGCTTATACAAGGTTGATAGCATCCATTGTAAACTGAAAAGTATATTGCCTAGATGCTTGGGTATTGGTTCGTCTATGGTTCGAGGCTCATCTCATTTCAGTCAACCCAACTGTACAAATGAATATGTGATTCATAAATATATGTTGTGTTAAACATGAAAGAGGTGCACTTGTTCCCTTGCCTCACAGAAAGTGTAGACAGGGAAAAACACCTCACTCTAATACATTTAATATGATATCATTAGTATTACTTGAAGTTAATCAAACATACCCATTGTCATCAGAACCAGTAACAACTACACCAAGCACACCAGGTTCTACACCAACAGAATCCCCAAGCTCACCATCTAGTACACCAAGCACACCAGGTTCTACACCAACAGAATCCCCAAGCTCACCATCTAGTACACCAAGCACACCAGGTTCTACACCAACAGAATCCCCAAGCTCACCATCTAGTACACCAAGCACGCCAGGTTCTACACCAACAGAATCCCCAAGCTCACCATCTAGTACACCAAGCACGCCAGGTTCTACACCAACAGAATCCCCAAGCTCACCATCTAGTACACCAAGCACACCAGGTTCTACACCAACAGAATCCCCAAGCTCACCATCTAGTACACCAAGCACACCAGGTTCTACACCAACAGAATCCCCAAGCTCACCATCTAGTACACCAAGCACACCAGGTTCTACACCAACAGAATCCCCAAGCTCACCATCTAGTACACCAAGCACACCAGGTTCTACACCAACAGAATCCCCAAGCTCACCATCTAGTACACCAAGCACACCAGGTTCTACACCAACAGAATCCCCAAGCTCACCATCTAGTACACCAAGCACACCAGGTTCTACACCAACAGAATCCCCAAGCTCACCATCTAGTACACCAAGCACACCAGGTTCTACACCAACAGAATCCCCAAGCTCACCATCTAGTACACCAAGCACACCAGGTTCTACACCAACAGAATCCCCAAGCTCACCATCTAGTACACCAAGCACACCAGGTTCTACACCAACAGAATCCCCAAGCTCACCATCTAGTACACCAAGCACGCCAGGTTCTACACCAACAGAATCCCCAAGCTCACCATCTAGTACACCAAGCACGCCAGGTTCTACACCAACAGAATCCCCAAGCTCACCATCTAGTACACCAAGCACACCAGGTTCTACACCAACAGAATCCCCAAGCTCACCATCTAGTACACCAAGCACACCAGGTTCTACACCAACAGAATCCCCAAGCTCACCATCTAGTACACCAAGCACACCAGGTTCTACACCAACAGAATCCCCAAGCTCACCATCTAGTACACCAAGCACACCAGGTTCTACACCAACAGAATCCCCAAGCTCACCATCTAGTACACCAAGCACACCAGGTTCTACACCAACAGAATCCCCAAGCTCACCATCTAGTACACCAAGCACACCAGGTTCTACACCAACAGAATCCCCAAGCTCACCATCTAGTACACCAAGCACACCAGGTTCTACACCAACAGAATCCCCAAGCTCACCATCTAGTACACCAAGCACACCAGGTTCTACACCAACAGAATCCCCAAGCTCACCATCTAGTACACCAAGCACACCAGGTTCTACACCAACAGAATCCCCAAGCTCACCATCTAGTACACCAAGCACACCAGGTTCTACACCAACAGAATCCCCAAGCTCACCATCTAGTACACCAAGCACACCAGGTTCTACACCAACAGAATCCCCAAGCTCACCATCTAGTACACCAAGCACACCAGGTTCTACACCAACAGAATCCCCAAGCTCACCATCTAGTACACCAAGCACACCAGGTTCTACACCAACAGAATCCCCAAGCTCACCATCTAGTACACCAAGCACACCAGGTTCTACACCAACAGAATCCCCAAGCTCACCATCTAGTACACCAAGCACACCAGGTTCTACACCAACAGAATCCCCAAGCTCACCATCTAGTACACCAAGCACACCAGGTTCTACACCAACAGAATCCCCAAGCTCACCATCTAGTACACCAAGCACACCAGGTTCTACACCAACAGAATCCCCAAGCTCACCATCTAGTACACCAAGCACACCAGGTTCTACACCAACAGAATCCCCAAGCTCACCATCTAGTACACCAAGCACACCAGGTTCTACACCAACAGAATCCCCAAGCTCACCATCTAGTACACCAAGCACACCAGGTTCTACACCAACAGAATCCCCAAGCTCACCATCTAGTACACCAAGCACACCAGGTTCTACACCAACAGAATCCCCAAGCTCACCATCTAGTACACCAAGCACACCAGGTTCTACACCAACAGAATCCCCAAGCTCACCATCTAGTACACCAAGCACACCAGGTTCTACACCAACAGAATCCCCAAGCTCACCATCTAGTACACCAAGCACACCAGGTTCTACACCAACAGAATCCCCAAGCTCACCATCTAGTACACCAAGCACACCAGGTTCTACACCAACAGAATCCCCAAGCTCACCATCTAGTACACCAAGCACACCAGGTTCTACACCAACAGAATCCCCAAGCTCACCATCTAGTACACCAAGCACACCAGGTTCTACACCAACAGAATCCCCAAGCTCACCATCTAGTACACCAAGCACACCAGGTTCTACACCAACAGAATCCCCAAGCTCACCATCTAGTACACCAAGCACACCAGGTTCTACACCAACAGAATCCCCAAGCTCACCATCTAGTACACCAAGCACACCAGGTTCTACACCAACAGAATCCCCAAGCTCACCATCTAGTACACCAAGCACACCAGGTTCTACACCAACAGAATCCCCAAGCTCACCATCTAGTACACCAAGCACACCAGGTTCTACACCAACAGAATCCCCAAGCTCACCATCTAGTACACCAAGCACACCAGGTTCTACACCAACAGAATCCCCAAGCTCACCATCTAGTACACCAAGCACACCAGGTTCTACACCAACAGAATCCCCAAGCTCACCATCTAGTACACCAAGCACACCAGGTTCTACACCAACAGAATCCCCAAGCTCACCATCTAGTACACCAAGCACACCAGGTTCTACACCAACAGAATCCCCAAGCTCACCATCTAGTACACCAAGCACACCAGGTTCTACACCAACAGAATCCCCAAGCTCACCATCTAGTACACCAAGCACACCAGGTTCTACACCAACAGAATCCCCAAGCTCACCATCTAGTACACCAAGCACACCAGGTTCTACACCAACAGAATCCCCAAGCTCACCATCTAGTACACCAAGCACACCAGGTTCTACACCAACAGAATCCCCAAGCTCACCATCTAGTACACCAAGCACACCAGGTTCTACACCAACAGAATCCCCAAGCTCACCATCTAGTACACCAAGCACACCAGGTTCTACACCAACAGAATCCCCAAGCTCACCATCTAGTACACCAAGCACACCAGGTTCTACACCAACAGAATCCCCAAGCTCACCATCTAGTACACCAAGCACACCAGGTTCTACACCAACAGAATCCCCAAGCTCACCATCTAGTACACCAAGCACACCAGGTTCTACACCAACAGAATCCCCAAGCTCACCATCTAGTACACCAAGCACACCAGGTTCTACACCAACAGAATCCCCAAGCTCACCATCTAGTACACCAAGCACACCAGGTTCTACACCAACAGAATCCCCAAGCTCACCATCTAGTACACCAAGCACACCAGGTTCTACACCAACAGAATCCCCAAGCTCACCATCTAGTACACCAAGCACACCAGGTTCTACACCAACAGAATCCCCAAGCTCACCATCTAGTACACCAAGCACACCAGGTTCTACACCAACAGAATCCCCAAGCTCACCATCTAGTACACCAAGCACACCAGGTTCTACACCAACAGAATCCCCAAGCTCACCATCTAGTACACCAAGCACACCAGGTTCTACACCAACAGAATCCCCAAGCTCACCATCTAGTACACCAAGCACACCAGGTTCTACACCAACAGAATCCCCAAGCTCACCATCTAGTACACCAAGCACACCAGGTTCTACACCAACAGAATCCCCAAGCTCACCATCTAGTACACCAAGCACACCAGGTTCTACACCAACAGAATCCCCAAGCTCACCATCTAGTACACCAAGCACACCAGGTTCTACACCAACAGAATCCCCAAGCTCACCATCTAGTACACCAAGCACACCAGGTTCTACACCAACAGAATCCCCAAGCTCACCATCTAGTACACCAAGCACACCAGGTTCTACACCAACAGAATCCCCAAGCTCACCATCTAGTACACCAAGCACACCAGGTTCTACACCAACAGAATCCCCAAGCTCACCATCTAGTACACCAAGCACACCAGGTTCTACACCAACAGAATCCCCAAGCTCACCATCTAGTACACCAAGCACACCAGGTTCTACACCAACAGAATCCCCAAGCTCACCATCTAGTACACCAAGCACACCAGGTTCTACACCAACAGAATCCCCAAGCTCACCATCTAGTACACCAAGCACACCAGGTTCTACACCAACAGAATCCCCAAGGCTCACCATCTAGTACACCAAGCACACCAGGTTCTACACCAACAGAATCCCCAAGCTCACCATCTAGTACACCAAGCACACCAGGTTTTCTACACCAACATGAATCCCACAAGCTCACCATCTAGTACACCAAGCACACCAGGTT